>PRKT01000256.1:135164-163884 GCA_003671525.1 Saccostrea glomerata | reverse complement strand
AATTTAATGAATGTGCACTAATTTAATTTAAAACAGAGCAAAATTTGCTTAATCGGAGGGTTCTAAATATAACATCCTTGTTACCATGGCAACCAAATTGAAAAGTTAGACTTTAACATCATATTTATTAAAGATATGCCAATTGTAGTAAATGGTGTGAATTTCAGCTAAATCGGAGACATGTCATGTCCACGGCCCTATTTAAAATTTTGATTTTTATAGAGAATTGATATTAAGTATTTCTTAAAGTTTGACTTTTATTTGTACATGTTATTTTCTCAACTAGTCTGCATCTGCCACAGAGAGTGAGTTTATAATTGATTTGTGTAACTAAAACAACAAGAGGCCCATGGGCCACATCGCTCACCTGAGAAGCTTTGACCATTCTCTTCTTTACCAGATTTCCTTCTTGTAATACATAATGCATCCCCACCCTACCCCACTGATCATAATTTAAACATTTACACTACCACAGGATCTTTCAATGTGCACATAAGTTTCAGCTTTTCTGGCCCAGTGGTTCTTGAGAAGAAGATTTTCAAAGATTTTTCCTATATATTTCTATGTAAAACTTTGATTCCCCATTGTGGCCCCGTCCTTCCCCCGGGGGTCATGATTTGAACAATTTGGAATCTACACTACCCCAGGATGCTTTCACATAAGTTTCAGCTTTTCTGGCCTAGCGGTTCTTGAGAAGAAGATTTTCAAAGATTTTTCCTATATATTTCTATGTAAAAATTTGATTCTCCATTGTGGCCCCGCCCTTCCCCCGGGGGTCATGATTTGAAAAATTTAGAATCTACACTACCCCAAAATGCTTTCTCATAAGTTTCAGCGTTTCTGGCCCAGTGGTTCTTGAGAAGAAGATTTTTTAATGACCCAACCCTATTTTTGTCTTTTCTTGATTATCTCCCCTTGCGAGGGGATATGTCCCTTTATTTTAACAATTTGATTTTTCCTTTACATAAGGATGCTTTGTACTAAGTTTGGTCAAAATTGGCCCTGTGGTTCTTGAGAAGAAGTCGAAAATGTGAAAAGTTTACAGACGGACAGACAGCAGACAGACGGACGGACAGCGGACAAAATGTGATCAGAAAAGCTCACTTGAGCCTTCGGCTCAGGTGAGCTAAAAAAGGAGACAAAAATGAGAGAAGAGATTGCGCCAGTGTTCTAGATACGACTAACTTAATAAATACGAGGAACTCTTTTGTTTAAGGAGATCATCCTGTTTAACAGTTTTCCTTTGTTATTGGCGATGGAGGTGTCAATCAAACCCGCCAAAAAATTTGAAGTTTCAATAACTTTTAAATGAAATAAGATTTTTGATTAATTTTTGTGTGAAATGATATTAAAATATATCAAACGTAATATTATACAGAAAATATTGACTTCAAATATGTGTCTAAGTACCTTTTAAAGAAAAGGGGCAATTTGATTTTTCAAAACTTTTGAAAGTTCTTTCTCTCTGATACATTTTACTGTACGTACATTTTTTCTTAGTTTTCACCTGTATTGAAAGTTTTCAACGTCATACCATTATGTAAATACATAATATCTATACATGTACCTGTTTTGTGTATAGCATAGGCATCGAAACCGGGCTAAGGGCAAGAGGAGGGGGCTAAGCCCCCCATTTATTTTGGAAAGGTATACATCATATAAGCATTGAACATGCGGCTAAACCTTTTTGGGGTTTATTACACCCCGCCCCGTTTGTTTGTTACGACGCCTATGTATGGGAATGATAAAAAATTGGACTGATAGATCTTCTATCCGTTTTTTCCTCTTCTCGACGGGAGTAAATCAATGCATAAGTGTTTTGAAAGATAAATTACAAATAAAATATTTCCATTACTAAAATATGAATCCAGAAGTTTTTGTTTTTACATATTTTTTCAAAATGTGTTAAATGTCTCCATGATATAATATATTTTGCGTTGAGTTGGTCCCAAATTTAATGCACTTCGAAAAAATTTTTCAAAGTCCGTTGATTTTGTCCCAATTTTAACGCACTTTAAAAAATATTTTAAAGTGCGTAATTTTTTCAAAGTGCGTTGCCACGAAGCTGCAAGAACATTGCTGCAGTCCTGATGATAAAAGAGTTTATAGAATCAGGAGAACTCAGACTAGGGAAGTCATGCACTGATACTTTAATGATGTTTACAAAACCAAAATCCTCCTATTATGGTAGTTTATTATTCCTTTAAATAATTCAGTAAATTCTGGATGTTGTAAGTTTTTTTGAAACTGTATTTAACCTATAAGTTTTAAAACATTTAAAAATATTGAAATTTTTTGTGTGCTTACAAGGATTCCCAGTCAAAGCTGAAAACCTTCCAATAAAGAGAAAGTTAGCTGCAGACTTTCTCAGTGACCCAAGACCAGAGAAAAGAAGAAACTGCTCTGGATACAACGATTTTGTACAATCTATAGTTACAAATTACTGCAGCCAGACCTCAAATGATATCTCATTCCGATACATGAATGGGAAGGCAAATATTCAGGTATATATATTTGAATGAAATAAGAAATGAATTATTTTCCTGGGAAGTTGTATATTTTAACAGTGTACAAGTAATTGTAATGACTACAATAAAATTCAAGGCTGCTGTCAAAGACCACGACAGTTGCCAAATGCTTTTTACTGAGCACTGGGTTGATAATGCCATTAGGGTACATGTATTAGATTTTGTTAGAATAAATCTTACTCTTATGATATTTAGTTGCTAAGCAATTAATGCTAATTCTATACACACATCGGTAACAGAATCTGATGTAGTAAGGATTGAAGAGTCCAAAAGACAACAGATTGCAAGCCAGATTTGTTTCATTGAGAGGCAGTTAAGTGTATTTTTTAAAAATATATGCATTGTTGAAAAAAAAATTCTCCACAGATATTTTTAAGTATTTATTATCATGTGATTTTTTTAATCTCATTTATGTTTTTTTTTAAACTGTGATATTTTAACTTTCTAAAACATATACTTTTGGAGCTATTGTAAAAATAATTTTTGGACATCTTAATCGACCTTTAGCAAAACGACGAAGACCAAAAATGATCTGTAATTTGAGCATTTCAATTCAGGATCTTTGAATCAGATTATTAAAAAACAATACAATAAACACGTATAAGCTATATATGGGGTGGTATAAAAATGGAAACAAAATCTTTTTATGGATTATCGCGGCACATTTAAGAATGTCTGTCGTCAAATTCTCTGTGAAATGGAGCAAAAACGAAAAAAAAAATCAAGTGTTTTGATTAAGAACTGTTCGGTCAATTCAAATTTTAAATTTTGAGTTTATATTTTGCTTTGTTGAAAAGAAATCGATTTGAGAAGCTTAAGATAGGTAATTCTCATTGGAAACAAACATGAGGACGTTGTAGACTGTCGCGGAGCAGCAATTAACGATGCAGTTATGTATTATACTCGAGGAATATCCTGAATATACTCTTAAAATGTTGTAAAATTTCATAATTTTTGAAATATGATGATGAGGGCTATATTGTTTTGAAGACTTCAAGCAACTATTATGAACATATACAAGGCCAGCTTTATGTAACTAAAAGGTCTCTGTGATACGTTGTAGTATATAGCTTAGGCAATCTTCTGATATTGTGACCTCCCATCGCGTTCCCATCCACATGACCTAATGTAGATCTAAAACTTCAGGAGGTGAATATTTCAATATTTTTACTCAACTTTATTCAATATCTATAATTACAAGATGTTTAACAACAAGCAAACCAACAAAACCTAATAAAAGATAAATTTTAGGCCATGCAGGTTTTATCGTATACCTTCATAGTTTCAGGCATTACAATATGTTTCGAGATAAGACTATTAATAGGTACTAAAAGAATCGAAACCAAAACTTAAAATGAAGAATAATCAATACTACAATTTGATGAGTATGTGCTAGACCAGGCATCTACGGTGTTCCTCTAAATAGTGCGAACTTTCGTAAATTACTACATAAAACTACAAAAGCGATGTAAGTTTAGTTTTAGTATTTTTCTGTTCTTGGTGATGGTTGTGTTTGTAATTTAGGTTTTGCCAAAGGTCAATTATGTTTAACAATATCTCCAAAACTATGTAAGTTATAAAGTTAAAACTTTTACAATTTATGAATTATATATTATTGATTAACCGATAGAAAGTATCACTTGAAAACAAAGATAAAAATAAAAATCGTTTTGAAAAATAATTTTAAAAAAATTATTTCAAAAATATGCACTTGCTTATAAGTGTACCTTTAATGAAAACCATCATTGTAGAAATAGTATATGTTTATTAAGAAAGGGCAAGTTGGACGCAATTTCTTCTGAAAGGCTGTTATTGAAAGCATGACGTATAACGACGTGGCCCCCTTTATATCCGCCATTTGCAATGTACTTTCGGTTTCAAATCTTTATATTTTGACAAAATAAACAAAGGAGACAACTTTCCAAAGGATATTAAAGTCCAACTTCCCCTTCATTGATAAACATATATTGTTTCTGCAATGATGGTTTTCACGTAAAGTGTGGAATTAAGTGTATTTTTGAAAAAATATATTTATTGTTAAAAATGAAATCTCCACAAGTATTTGTTATCAAGTGATTCTTTCTATCTCATTAATGTATGATATATTTTTAAACTGTGATGATTTAACCTTTTAAAGCACATGCTTTTGGAGCTATTGTAAAATTAATGTTTTTGGACATCGTAATCGACCATTAGGAAAACGATGTAGACCAAATTTTATCTGTGCTTTGAGCATTCTAATTCAGGATCTTTGAATCAGATTATTAAAAAAACAATACAATAAACCCGTATAAGCTATGTAGGGAGTGATATAAAATGTAAACAAATAATCTCTCTATGGATTGTGAGATAGATATGTTTTACAGAATTGTTTAGCCATGCATTTTTGTTATATGGATGTGAAGTATGGGGATTTACAAAAATACATTTATATTTGAAAAGTTTCAAATATTTTAAATATGGCATAGGTTTAGACACATAAACACCAAAATGCATGTTAATTGGGGAACCTGTCGTCAAGTTTCCACTTATCATTAATATTAATATTTTTTTCAAACGATTGATAATTTTGCTACCAAAATGTATGCACTGGCATCAGGACATAATTAGCGAATTGTGCTAAAACTATTTTATATTTATGTGTATTGTGTAATTTATGAGCTTCTAAACAGATATGTATTGAATCAAGGTTAAAAATGAAATAAAAATACCAAATCACCAAAACATTGAAAAGCTGGATAAGTAATTTTATAATTCATCCAAGGGTGTTAACTATCGAATTTATAGAGAAATACTTGAAGCACTTGAATGCCTTGTTAATATGCCTCGGATTTTTTTTAACTTTGCTATGTCAGCTTAGATATATTTACATGCGCTAAATAGTAGCACAATTCTCCGTCATCCTTGGACTTTCAGTAAGGCATGACATTCTAGGTAATAAGTGTGTCTCATATGAGGAATAGATCTCATTGGGTAAAAAATAAATAAGATCAGCTTTAAACTTTTGTATACAACAATGAAACGTATAAAGCCCATCCTCTTTGCCGTAAAAACGCTATCATTATATCTTTGCTACACTCGTTGATATTCACCCGAATTTCTATCCTATGTATATTTCAACAGTTAATAAAAGACTTTGTAAATTTCATATGCTAATTATGAAATGTCGAGAATACCACACCTTACTGAAAGTCCAAGGATAACAGAGAATTTATCTATTTCCTTTATTTGCTATGAATACAATTGTCGTTAATTTGTCCATGAGCGACACTAAGCAAGCCTCCTTTGTAGAATCTTTTTAACAATGGTTGTTCCATCACTAATGCCTACAATGGCATTTAAATCTGCAATAAATATTTAACAGTAATTTTTTCCCATTAAAATAAGTAATTATTACAGAATAAAAATTACATAAATCAAGTACAAGTATTATTTCTGCAGCTGGGACGTATATTCCCGCTTTAACAACCAAAAAAGTATTATATTAGGTCACCTCAGATGACCTATAGCTATATGTTTGCATCCATCGTCGTGCGTCCTACGTTATCATTTGTACATTTTCAGCTAACCGCTCTACTAATTTCAACCAATTTGGTATAAAGTATCTGTGTATGGAATCCAGAAAGTTCCAAATAATTGACTGTCGTATCATCGCACCATCGAGGTTTTGGTCGAGAGTGCAATTACGATGAAGCAATCATCATTTGATAACAATTAAAAGATGGTGCGATAGCGATATACGTGTAACGGGGCGGGATTCTATTGATTATATAGTGAAAATACATTAATTCTTGTAAAAAATCTTCTCTTCTGCTTGGTATTACAAAAATTAAGTACATCAACAGTTATGATGAGGAAGGATGCATCATTTTTGTGTCCCCCTTCTTTGTCTATGGATATCAATTAACCAAACTAAGCATGCCAAAATGTATAGATGAGCACTGGTGCCTCTTTGAAAATTATGAATGTCATGCATGGCTTCTGATTTAAAACATGAACCAACTTCAATAGTTGGGAAGTTGTAACATGACGCTCAGGTGACCTATAAGGCCAATGAGCCTCTTGTTGTTAAAGTAACAACTTCCCATTGAAACTGGAAGATGGACTGGTCTCCCAAGAGAACAAATTAAAGTATGTTAATTAAGATTAGTGATGAATTTCATTTTGTTTTTGAATGCACGCAGAAAGAAATTAAAAAGACAGGGTTAATATATATCTCAAATTATTTCACATGCAAACCAAATATAGAAAAATTTAAATACTTTTTTTCAACTACAAACCATTCAGTATTGAAAAAATTATGCAATTTTTTTTATTGTCAAACAAATCATTGAGGAAAATAATTGATTTGAATTTTAACTTGTTATTTTCTACTGTATATTATACATGTATTACCGGGTACATTCTTTACCTAGTATGTGTAAATTTTCCTACTTCATCTTCACAGTTTTATGTTGTGTACATTTACGAGAATAAGATCTTTGTCATTGACGCCAGAACTGCGCGGGCACAAATCCGTAAGCACTTTTTCTGTTTCAAGTTTTCTAGGCTTTAAATAAATCAATAAAGGAAACAATTAAGAGATATCAATAATTTCACTTAAAACTATGCTCTGAGTAATAAGTTATTTTTATAGATGAGAATGCAGGTGTAGTTTGTTAGAATGAATTGTTTTTCTGCACTTTAAACAAGTCATACTCTTTATGAAACGTGTTTCAATCTACAAATAGTGGCCTTTCAATGTTAAAATAAATGTTATTCTTAACTGAATTTTGTATATCTAAATTATGTGATTATTTGCTTTAGAATAAGGCTTAGTTCCATGTAGTGTACTTTTTTCACTACTGACTCGATGGGCGGGGTTTACAAAAAAGTTTGTGTTATGTACGAGGGTTGTTCAAAAAGCTGGTTAGATTTTGTAATATATAGAAGAAATGTTTAAACAATAAATTTAATTTTATATAGTCTATTCATAGCCCCTATATAATCTATACAAACGCAACAGTTCATAACACTACATTTTCATTGGATTTATAGAGGATATTCAATGTTTTGTAGTTGAATATGGAATTTATTTCACGAGTGGGACAGAATTTTTTATATTTCCACGAGTGCGAAGCACGATTGAAAATATCAAAAATTCCGTCTCACGAGTGAAATAAATTCCATATTCAACTACAAAACATTGAATTTTCGGTTTATAACATTCAAAAAAAAATTCTTTGATTTTTTCCTTTGACTCTGTCTTTTTGTTATACAGTCATAGGCTCGTGACGTCATAGTTGAGCGGTTGAGACGTCATAGCTACATGTATGTGAGGTGAAAACACTGTAAACATGGATTTAGCAACATATTTTTGGTAATTTGAACAGTTTTATTCGCTGTTAGAGTGGTTTATTTATTTTCATCTATCTTACATTAGGTCAAGGTTGATTTCTTTTTACAACAATCTTCGTTATGGGAAGGGAAATCGAGAGTTTTCCCGCACTTCTGATATTCATCACACTGTGACAGGATATCATTTTGATATCCTTTCACAGTGTGACAGGATATCATTTTTATTCAATGAATAAATTACAGTATTTCACATGTAAAAATGTAATAATAGGCCGTATTCACCGGAGGGTCAATGCGCGTGCAACGGCATTGTGAAGTCACAATCAACACCTCAAATAACGTTGTAAACAATGGCTACAAGGGCCGCAGCGAAGCTACGTATCTGAGCAGGAAAAATATTATACAAACCTATTGCAGGATTATTTTTAAACGTTTGGACATCTTACACAGAGAAACTCAAAAAGGAAAACACTGAGGTGATAAACTGTAATCTGTATATTTATTTTAAACGACGGAAGTTTGTTTATAAAAATGTTGCCGTCATTCAGCTTTCAATGTCTTATTTATTTAAATTCGGACTATATAATAAAACATTTATTGACTCGTTTGGTGTTCATAATTGTATAATGTTTAAATTAACAAATAAAAGAATATCATTATTTATATCAAACATATGTAGAATAAAGACTGCAAAAAAAACGAAACGCGGCGCAGGTCAAAATTAAGTAATTTTCAAACAATACACTTCAGAATGCCTGGCATTAGATTAATTGTGAAATGCAGCAAAAACGAAAGAAATTCCTGTCTGTCTGTTTGTAAACAAAATTGTAACTTGGCAATCATGTAGACTACAATAAGATACATGATTCCTTACATCAATTTTTGATTTCGATGAACTATGTTGCCGTGGTTACTAAAATAGAAATATCTGTGGAATACTTTCAAAATGCTACTTCTCCTACAGTTTGGTCTGATTTCAATATAACTTGGCACACAAGTTGACTACAATAAGATACATAACTCCGTTTATCGGTTTTTGATTCGAAGAACAGTGTTGCTGTGAATACTAAAAATAGATATTTCTCTGAAATGCTTTCAAAATGCTATTCCTCCTACAGTTCTGGTCTGATTTCGATATAACTTGGCACACAAGTAGACTACAGAAAAATACATAATTCTATATATCGGTTTTTGATTTCGATAACAAGTAGACTACAATAAGAAACATAATTATGTCTCTCGGTTTTTGTATACGATGAACGGTGTTGCCATGGTTACTAAAATTGAAAATACTGTTAAAGTTTATTTAAAACTACTCCTACAGCTGTAGTCTAATTGCACACCTACAGCTGTAGTCTTATTGCAATATCTTGACACAAACATAGCTCATTCCAGCTTCATTATTCTATATATTGTTGTTGTAAAGTTTCAAATCCCAACTGCCATTTTTCTCTTCATTTGTTATAAGTACAAACCGGTATAGCTTCAGTCTTAACAAAGACTTCTGATTTTCTTTTCAAAGTTTAAAGACACGATAAGCGATTAATACAATACAGTTCCGCACTTATATAATTTTAATTCCATAAAATTCACTTCACAAAAAACGATAACTTTATCTATCAGACTCCAGACATTAAACATTGAACAATTCAGCAACATAAATTAGGTGATCACAAACCTTCCTTTATCTGTTAAAAAATTGCCACGGCACTAGTTCACCTATTTTTTTTTAATGATAAACTTGTAATTTTTACCTAAAAAAATCAGTATACGCTTATCCACTGGTTGTGAGTGGGATAGCTCTTTTATCAAACCCGCGACAGGAACTATTTCCCCAGGGCTTGCCCTGGGGAATAGTTCCTGTAAAATGTTTGATAAAAGATCTATCTTACTCACAAACAGTGGATAAGCGTTTTATTATACTGATTTATATTATAATTTCCGAGACTGTTGATTTATCGCTGTAAATAAAAATTGGCGGCAAAAATTGCATGAAAATCTTCCGTCGGGTGGATAGCAAAAACTATACCCCGGGGTATAGCTTTTTATGAGTGGAAATTTTCAGACTATGTCAGTCAGTTTACCTTCTAACCTTTACATAAGAAACATTTTAAGAGAAGTATAATAATTTACAAGTTATCTTAACATAATCGAGTTGCGACAAGCGAGAAGGGACCTTTGTGACCTTTGTTTTGGCCGCTTAAAAACATGTAAAAGAAAGAGCTTATTTTTCTATATATTTTGATGCAGAAATTATTAAATATCTTCTAAATTCTGAATAAAATTCAAAAATGAAAGAAATGCTATGCCAACTAGATAACACTATAAAACTTTGAATAACGTCACATTATGTCATTGATAATTGGAACGTCATTACGAATCACCCTTTTGTATTTGTCAAAACTTATTATTTCTACGTGTATTTTAAAAGGTTTTTCTCAATATCTATACCTCCCAAAATTTAGAATTTATATGACCCTATACATTGTAAAATAGTGATAAGGTTGTTAAAGAAAAAAAAAACAATAATATCTATCAGGTACAAGTATATTGAAATAATAAAGTTATCTGCAAATTTTAAAGGAATAGATTCAATATCATATCCTCCTCTTTAAGATCACCTGAGTTAACTCAGGTGACTTATTGCTGTCGTCGTTCGTTGTGTGACGTGCTTGAACATTTAAACAATTCAACTTACTCTCTGAAATCGGCATATAGCATTTATGGGTAAAGGGGAACAAAAATTGTAAATTTCATGGTCCCTGCCCTCTGGGGCCTGAGGGGTTGGGCTAATACCAAAAAAATAATGCAATCTTTAAAAATTTTCTTCTTTACTCCTGGGGACCAAGCAGTAAAACTGTTGTTATGATTATAATCAGCATGGTGTCCTCTATCATAATTTTGAAATTCATGGCCCCAGGGTCTGGGGTTCTAGTGCTAAGGTGGTTTAAATAGATTATATAGAGAAAATGCATAAACTCTTTGATATTCTTCTTCTCTGCTCATAGGCATTACATAAACTAACTAAGTGTTTAGTTATGTTGAATAGAGCTGCCTCTTTTAAAATTGCGAATTTCATGGCCCCAGGGTCAGGGGTTCTAGTGCAAGGGCGGGCTATAGAGATAATATAATGAAAATGAAGTATTTCTTTGAAAATCTTCCTTTCTGTTCCTATTTGAAAGGATCCTTGACAAGGGGACAGACCATTGACCAAAAAAAAAAGAAAAAAAAGCAGGTTCTTAATATGAAATAATCTAACAAGGCATTCGTAACATCACATTTTCTTTTCGAGAAAAAAAATTATTGTTCATTGAAATGGCCGAGTAGTTGCAATTGCTCGCGATTGTGTGAAATGAATATCTGACATCACTGTTCATGATGTGAGATCTAAAGGAGTGATCTCAGGCAAAATATTTTTAATTCTCTCACACTATAATCAGCAAACCCACCTCCACAAAAACAATCGTTGGACAATATCGACATGTATTTTTTTTATGGAAATGATACAGTTGTACTTCCCTGAACTATTGTTGTTTAGATCGATTGGGTGGGATGTAACTATAAAGCATTGTTTTATATTTACATTCGATGTGTTTTTCTAGTAAGCGTACTGTGAAAATGATTTGAAAAACATTTTCGTGTATACTCACGCGTAGAAATATACACGGAGAAACGTGCGTTACCGTGACGTCACAATGAGACTGCAGCGACGTTAGTAAAAATGCAATAATATAGGAAAGCTAGAAATTCAAATATTGAGTATATTTTAGTTACCTCCAAACAGTTAAAATGTAAATATAAGGAATGTTTTTCAGTTTAGTGTGAATTATTGGTGTGTTAATCACACAGACTTGCACATAGGCATATTTTTCGCGCTTCATGAAATATGCCTATGTGACAAGTCTGTGTGGTTCACACACCAATAACTCACACAAAACTAAAAAAACATTCCTTAATTAAACTGTCAATTATTTTACATTTCTTTAAAAAACATTGTTTTTAATTATATTTTTGCAAATTATTTTGAAATGTGGAAAATCCAGGAATTCAGGGTAGGTTTAACGTTTTTTAATCGCCCCTAACAATGATACTTACTTGTAGACAATGATTGAAGACTTAAATTTACTAGTACACACATTATATCAATAATAATTATTGTTTGTTAACTATATCTATATCAGTAAAAGAAATAAAGTTTATGTACATGTACATTGAACTTCGAAAATGAGCCCGGCGCGAGTAAAATAAAATCAGAGTATACTAAATTAATTAATATATAATTGACGACAAAGGCGTTTGTCACCCTAGGCCAAACCTAAATTTTTTATGTTGCAGTTGAAAGAAAAGAAAACAGTTTTACTAAAGACTGCTAACCTGAACGATGCCTTTAACAGTAGTCACATGAGAGCAATTTTTTTCTAGATAACCAAGTTTTTCCAAAGTCTATTTCTACATGATTTCTAACGTTCCTTTCACGAATTTTTCACTCATACGGAGATGCCCAGACATGCGGTTGGAAAGCTGCAAATTTTGTCTTATACTAAAGCATACATGTACGGCCATTTAGCAGTATGAGATTTTTTTCATGTCAGCACGTTCTGCGACACCGGACCCCGTTTCTAAGGTCTCATACAAAGAAACGCTCTCAATATCCCACAGTGGGATTCAAACCCGCGACTAAATGATCAACTCCTTGGCGATTTTATAGCAGACCCTCTAACCACTGCACCTAGTAGGCAAAAGAATTATTGCAAGACTGATCCCATTTTTTTCTCCGTTTTTGTTTTTGCGGAAACACTTTGTAAGGATGCTAAGTCTTATCTTTCAATGTTTCAAAAAAAGATAATGTAATATATATTTTTATATAGAATTTGAAGACTATCTTAAGTGTGCCAAAGTCTGGTGTCAATGTCAAAAGTTTAAAATATTTATACCGATGGGAAGGTCTTGTTTCAATGAATATACGTATTGACCAAGAGGTCAAGTATGTTGGTATTTAAAACAGGTCTTGTCACTAGGAACTCTTCTTAAATCTGTTTTCGTTTTTTGGTTGTGTGAAAAATAATATTGATAAATTGAACGTTGAATGACAAAATCAATTCAATTTTTCTTACTCATAATCGGGAAAAGAGGCAAACATTCCTAAATATTTGGAAATAACATTCGAATAAACAAAAAATAACTAAAGAATAGAAAAACATTGAAATAAAAAGATTAAAAGAGAGCAACCAACAAAATCAATAATTACATTAACTCTACAAACTGAAGCAAGAAAGTCCAGGCTTTTTAACGTCAGAAAAAGGTGCTTTTTCGATAAAAATGGAAATCGCAAACTTGCTTATCATGTACTAGGTCATATGCAAAATTCATCCTGTAAAATAAAACATTGTGATAGTACAAACCAGTATTCAGGTGTTGATATTATAAAGATGTTTCAGTTTGTGTTTGACAATATCTATGAAGTTTTCAGAGGTCAGGTCTCCAAACAAAGTCTTGAATTACCAACGAGTACCAGTTACGACCCTTGATTACCAGATCTATATTTGAATTCATGAGAAACAGAATTTAATCAGAAATTAATACATGAAAAGAAGATACATTTTGCTATAGTCCTCAACTCAACAATTATCAATTTACAATAGCCACTTTCATATGTCGATTTGATATATCCAAGTGAGAAAGAAAAACATATTTCTCAATCATTAATTTTACTTACTTATATTCAATATTTCTTGACATCGTATTACCTCTATATGAGGTTATTTCTCCTTGCTGTTGACAAACAATCTGGTGAGAAAAGGCTCAATAACTTGGTCCTTGTTGTATGGTTGCATTGTTTTCGCTCTCTCATTCTATTTCGTGCTAGGTAACACAAAAAATATATAATTAAATGGTGCATTACTTGTAAAAAAAAATATATATATATTTATATAGGAAGCGCAAAAGTGCGCACACAAAACCTGTCATTATATTTCCTTCTACATAAATATCGGCAAATAGAGTAAAAAATATTGAATATAGTCTGTTCCTGCTTCATTTGACCTTGTAATTAAGGTATTGTAAAGACATTCTTCATCTTTTGGTCAACGCTTTTGTGTAGAAAACAATGTAAAGAACCCTTTTGTGTACATAACAATACCAATGCTGAAGAAGCATATATGTCATTCCTATAAACGATAACTCATAAATCGGCACTTAGTTGGTCATTTTTCACACCAGAGTTAACTGTCCTTACAATGTAAAACACAACATTGTACGATTCGATTATAAATAATTAAACTTTTTAATTAAAGATATGCATACTTGTTATCTTTTTTGATAATTTCTTGTAACCTATTAATCTTTCAATGAAATGTTTTTATTTTTATGTGCAACGTGAAAGTTTTGTTTGCATTTTTGACTGAGGTATGTGAAATCTTCTCACACTCTGTTATATTAGACTTAAACTTTTCATAGTATCTTTAAAAAATAAACACAACTTAAGTTATATTTCACTGCCATAGTCTAATGATGTGAATAAGAAAACCCGAGAGGGATCACTTAACAACTCACGTGTGGAGGGTGCATCCAATTAACACGGGGCGCCACGGGGTAGTTCCACCCCCTGATACCCACTCCTCGACAATGTTGCACACTGGTTATCCGTCACAAAACAAAGTTTATAACCCTCAGCCTCTTACAATATCAAATGCTGATTTATAAGAAATAGCCGAAACCTTAACCGCATCATCAGACAGGAGGACCAGGAGTTATTTCAACAGATTACGGAGATGATGGAGACAATACGGACTGAGGTAAAAGAAAAATGAAAATTCACGCCTTCGGGTAGACAAATTAGAGCACTATGGTCAACGGCCCTTCATCCCTGTTTCAGACATTTCTGAAACCCCTGATGAATCAAATACTGAGAAGCTTCTAGAAGTGACATCATTAGCGGGAGTTGCGCATGCATCTTCTGATATTGTGACCTCCCATCGCGTTTCCATCCACATGACCTTCTAATTTGTAGATCTAAAACATCAGAGGGTGAATATTTCAATATTTTCACTGAACTACATGTACATGTACATACAATATTTATTTTTACAAAATATTGAACAACAAATAAACCATAAAAATATAATGATAGACAATTTTAGGTCATGCTAGGTTTTATTGTATGCCCTCATCATTTCAGGCATGCCAATATGTTTTGAGATAAGACGATAGTAACCAGTAGAATCGAAAGCAAAACTTTAAATAAAGAATAATCAATACTTAAATATGAGTGTGTGCTAGAAAGATATTGAGATAACGATCAGTATTCAACGTCCAAATCTCAAAGTCCATAAAACAATACAAAATAAAAGCAGAGCAAACACGAACCTCCGAAACATAGGTGGTGGGATCAGGTGCAAGACGTCCACGGTATACGTCTAAATAGGTGAACTTTCGTAAATTAACCGAAAATCAAATGCAAGGTAAGTTTGGTCTTAGTAGTTGATTCATTTTTTTGTTTTGGGGTTGTTGTGTTTGTTATTAACGTTTTGCCATAGGCCATGATGTTCAAACATTTTAAGTTGTACAATATCTCCAAAACTATATGAGGTACACATATTCTGTTAAAACTTTTACAGTTGATACATATTTCATCGATTAACAGATAGAAATTAGCACTTGAAAACAAATTTGAAAAAATATAATTTTTAGAAAAGAAATATCAAAAAATTTCATTTGAAAAAAAATCTGCACCTGCTTATATTTGTACTTTTATTGAAAACAATCATTGCAGAAATAATTTATTTGTATCAATAAAAGTCAAGTTGGGCGTGAATTTCCTCAGAAAAGGTTATAATTGAAAGCATGACATGTATAAAGACGTGACCACTTTATAACCAGATTATTTAAACACAATACAATAAACCCGTATCAACTATATGTATGGAGTGATATCAAAATGGAAACAAAATAATCTTTCTATGGATTATCGCGGCGCGTGTCAAAATTTCGTAATTTTCAATCAATACATTTAAGAAAGTCTGTTGTCATATTCTCTGTGAAATGGAGAAAAAAAGAAATAAAAAATAAATGTTTTAATCGAACTATTCAATCAATTCAAATTTTAAATTTTGACTTATTATTTTTCTTTGTTGAAAAGAAATCAATTTGAGAAGCTTAATATAGGTAATCTTCATTGAAGATCCTTGTTGTATGGACGCATTGTTTCCGCTCACTCGAAAAATGTAGTTTCTTCCAGTAAAAGTGGTTTTTATGTGAAATGATTGGCTCATTGATAGAACTTAGAAGGAAGTTTAACCATGGTCACATCATAATTGTTTGCTTTGAGTGAAAGATAAGTTAGGAATGTTCATGTAGACTTTTCAACTGCCGCTAGGGTTCGCTGTTATGATAATTCGTTGCTGAAACTTGTATAGAGCAGATCCGAGGTATCTAACTGTTTATACACAGGACTGTTTTTTTTTAGCATTTTTCAAGTGTTCCTTTGCTGTCAATAGAATCTAGTTGTTTTAAAATTTAGCACTTATGTTAAAATTATTTACTATATAGTTGCCGACACCGTTTAATTAGATATAAGTAAAATTTTATATTAAAATAAAAAAGTGAAATCTATCAAACTTCTTAGTTCTAATCTCATAAAATGTTAATACTCGGTTGTTCTTCTCCGTGCTGGGTAACACAAATAATATAATTAATTGTTGCATTACTTGAAAAAAATATGTTTATTAATATAGGAAGCGCAAAAGTGCGCACAAAAACCTGTCATTCTATTTTCTTCCTTATAAATATCGTCAAATAGAGTTTAAAATATTGAATATAGTCTGTTCCCGCTTCATTCGACACTGTTATTTCAGGTAGAGTGAAGACATTGTCTATCGTTTGGTCAATGCTTTTGTCTACAAAACAATGTAAGGAACCCTTTTGTGTATATAACAATACCAATTTAAAAGGGTTACATGTTATTCCTTAAAGGACCTTTGAAGGTGTTCGATTTTTTTTTCATTTTTGCACCTGAGAAGGATATGGAGATAACGAACAGTATTCAATCTTAAAGTCCATAAAACAATACAAAATAAGAGCATAGCAAACATGCAGCTCCGAAACATCAGAGGTAAGATCAGGTGCCATGGAGGAGTGAGCATCCCCTGCTGACCGGTCACACCCGCAGTGTGCTCCTTGTCATGACCAGGAAATAACGGAAAAATCCGTCGTCAATTCAGTTTATAAATAATGGACTAACAATTGGTATGAAAAACGTCAGTCAGAATTTGACTCAATGATTAATTGTATTTGTTGACAAGGGCATTGTATCGACCATAGAACTAACGAAATGATGACTTCAAACTAGACGGCTGATATTTTTGTTTCAGCAATTTGCTTGTCAATAATTTACCTCGTTTTAGAAATTGTTCACACGTAGAGTATGCTCTTGCGTATCGAATCAACTAGATATATAAACTCCGTATGCAGGTTATGAAGGTATATTGTTCCATAAATAAAGGAAGTTGACGATAGAAAAGTTAAAGTCATCACGTTTATCATAGAGCTTGGTTGTTAGATTACCATTAATGTCTTTTTTAAGTAAAATATCCAAGTATGAAACAGATGTGTCAGAATCTTTGGCATCTTTTATCTCAAGTTCACCGGGAAATATCGTATCGACGTAGGAATGGAAATCACCATTGTTAATAGACAACACGTCGTCGATATATCAGAAAGTCGAGTTGAAGGCAACAGCAAGTGTTTTCCTCTTTTCATGCATACGATTTTGCACATATTCTGCTTCATATGAATATTAAAATAGGTCAGTTGATAACGGAGTGCAATTGCTACCCATGGGAATTCCAATAGATTGTTAGAATATCTGGTCTCGAAAAACAACATAGATATTGTCAATCAGAAACTCAAACATCTTTATGAAGTCAACTTGGATTGATTGATTGATTGTATATTGTTTAACGCCGAGTCGGCAATTTTTCAGCCATATTTCGGCGGAAAGTCAACTTGGAGTACTTGTATATGCAATCAGAATTTGTTTTAACAAAATAATTTTGCAAATGACCAATGACCAGGTAAGTAAATTTACGAGTTCCATTTTTATTTTTCTAAAAAAGCAGTTGTCAATGATATCAAAACCCTGGACTTTAATTTATCGTTGGGAATGGTTGTATATAAAGTTGAAAAGTCGTAAGTTTTAAGCTGTTGATTTTGGTAAAATCTAGAGAATTCAAGTTGTCCAAAAGTTCTTTGGAATCTTTTAGTATCCATATCTGATTCACACCACTTCTTGAATATATTGTTGAACAGTATTCATGAAGTGTTTCCTTCACTAGTGCCAATATCTTAGTGAGGAGTAAATAAAGAGTCTTGGTTGAACATTTACTGAAACCGGCAATGTATCTTTGTTTGTAATGATTTTTATGAAGTTACGGAATCCAAGATTCATTAAATAATTGTCCCCAACATCCTTAAGTCTGATGATCTAAATCGCCTTATTTCTGAAGATATGAAGCATTTATCTCCCTTACTCCAGAGCAGTCAAGCATAACACACAGAGCACTCTGGAAGCAGTTTTTTGTGCATCTTTTGAAGCAGAATTTCATCATTAAAAGAATAAGCTTGGCAACCAATTTTTTTTATCTGTGGAGAGTATATGCTTATCCTTCACCACAAACAAAAAAAAGAGTTTACAAGTCTAAGACCATTATGTAATTATTACATAAGAAAGTTGCATTTTCCCTTTCAAAGAATGAAAAAAATAAAAAAAATTGTTAAATACTGGGTTGACAATGAAATCTGTATCTAGTCAATTTATGTTTCAAATAAAGCCTAGGTATTTGTCTTCAAGCTGCTGTGCAGAAGTTTATCTAAATGCTGTGTTGTAACTATGGGCAGACAAAATGATATCAGCATCTAGGGAGGTTCTTAACAGCTCGCGCACTCCATTAAACTAGCTCTTGATAAGAAAATGGAGACAAGAATTCAGATGTAATTCATTGTTGTGATTTATGTAACTGGCTTTCTCTCAAGACACAAATTAGACATGAAATATCAATTTAACATGCATAATTATTCTCTTTTCATGAATTTACTAAGGGATTCAAAAGGTGTTTAACGGATTTCTATGATTTATGCAAGATTATATCTTTTTGCTTCACCAAATGTACATAAAAAATAAACATTCAAAGTTTAAGATATAAATATTAAACATTTTTATGAGTTTGAACATTTTTATATGTGACAAAATGCATCACAGAGACCAGTTTCAGGACATCCTCCATGATTCTTTGAGGTGGGTGGGTGTACAAAAACTACTGATAAAATTTATAAGAGGTAGTTTTAGATGAAAAGTGCACTTTATCAGCTGATTTATAGTTATTCATCTGGTATTTTAATTATGTAAATATGTCATTTTTCACACCTGAGTTACCTGTCCTTAAAACACAACATCATGTGATTCGATTATTAATATTTAAACTTTTCAATGATTTAATTACATTTATGCATAAGTTGTTATCCTTTTTGATAATTTCTACTAACCTATAAATCTTTGAATTTTTTTCTTCATGTGCAACTTGAAAAATGAGTTCAAATACTTAATTAATGTAAAGTTTTGTTTGCATTTTTGACTGAGGTATGTGAAATTTACTCACACACTCTGTTATATTAGACTTAAACTTTTCATAATATCTTTAAAAAATAACTAGATGCTGTCATGAGACAGTAATACCCGCACTAAGGTGTTTGCCTCTAAATACACGCTCCTACACATTGGGCAGCTTTCCAAGGAAAAAGTCAAAATTATTCTATAATTTACATGCATTCATCAAATTGAGTATGAAATTCTCAGTCCCTGTGACCTATAACTCAGAACCTCTTATATTTATTTTACATGCTTAATTCATTATATACCAGTTTGAATTCTATTAATGATGTAAATTAGATTTTGATAAATGTTTTGCTCATAATAGGACCTTTTTAAATTTACTAATCCCCCCCCCTCGACACCACAATCACACAGCACATATTTTTGGAATAGGCTAGATGGAAAAGATTTGTTGAAACATCGTTTGTTATGAATTGATTTAAAATTTGTTCTTGTACTATACATGTTAACATGTAAATTTCTATATCACATCACGTTGCGTCACCCATTATCATTTTTTTAAACACCATTTGGCACACCTCGGCCGATTCCCACTTCATCTGATAAGGTGACGGAATCGATGAAGGTTTGCCGAATGGAATAGCATTATTGCCGCAGTCTGGTGTGCATTGGATTGATTCATTTTGTGTTATAATTGGATTATATTTCATGAAGTTTACATGGCCTATGGCAGTCGGTAAGTACAAGTTTAAGTATAGTGGGGGGTAAAATAAACCCAAACGATTAGGTTAAAGTTCAAAAAGGGTCAAAGATCATCGCATGCCACACTAGACGAATTTCACATCTCCCATTGTCGATGTGACATTCAGTTACTGCCAATACTGGTGCGGATCCAGAATTTTTTTTCGGGAGTAGGGAGGGGAGTTCACATCTCAGTCAAAAAATTCCAGCCCAGAATTTCCTGACAAGCAGGAGAAAAAAAAACTCATAAACTGAAAACAAATAAACAAAATAAAAACAATGATAGTGGGGTCAATGTTTTCTAAGTTAGGGGGAGGATGTCCAAAGTCATTTTTTATTTGCTTCAGTATATAGTCTTGTTTAAATAACAAAGCAAATTCCAGGGGGGGGGGGTTCCAATCTCCCTACCCACTCCCTGTCCCTGAAATAACAATCTATTTTGTGATTCCAATTAAATAGTATATTTTTTTCCATTTGAATAATTATACATATTTTTTGTTATATTATGTCTGTCTATTTGTCTGCAGAAATTATAACCTCGTCCAAGTTTTAAGTGGGATAGGCTATAAAAATGGCTTCCACATTTTATAGGTTTATTTCTTGTGACAATTAAGACCTTTTATTTGGGTGCCATTAATTTTTACCTCTGATTGCTTGACCTAGGATACACATTTTTACAATAAAAATACCAAACTTTAAACTTGGCCTAAATTTTGATCAGTAGGTGCTGGGGCTTTCATGCATAACATGTGTATTCATTGTGAACTGTCAACAGGTATAAATATGTTTGACCTTGACCCTAGAGTTTGAACCACTGAAAAAAAATTAACCTTGGCAATTAACTTTTGAACAGGAAGTACTAGGGATTACTTATTTCACATGTGCATTCCTTGTGACAAGACTTTCTTCTGATACCAACAATTTGAACCCTTTGACCTTGACCTTTGAGTATATATTTGAGAAACTTCAACCTTCGCCATAGGCTTTCATACAGGGACATCAGTGTTTCACAAACACATATTGTCTTCATTATTATTTGATGGTGTCTACATATGAGGGAAAAATTCCCGAGAGAGATGTATTCACAACAAACAAACAAATTACTTAAGAAAATATAAAACATGAATATGTTGGTCATGCATATCTCTGCATGAAAAAAAACAGCTTTTCAAATACTGCAACCATATTGTAACCCTTTCAAAGCACTCATTTGAGCTTTTCTGGTTTCCTTATCATATAACGTCTGTCGTGACGTGTCTTCCATCTGTTTTTCTGAAAACCTTTTGCATTTTTAACTTCATTAGAACCACTGCAGGGCCAATTTTACCCAATTCATATAGAAATATGTACATTTGTATGTCAGACTGTCCATCTATCTCAATAAATTTAACCTTGGTCATCACGGTCATATCTACTGAATGAGAAGAGACAAGGCATTCATATTAATCTTATGTACTAGTACCGTATAAGTGGAAATTTTAGCGAGACGCAAATTTAGCGATTCGCCCTGTAAAACTGGTAATTTATTTTTAGCGAGAGGTTATTTTAGCGATTTTGAAATGAATGTTAAAGAAGTCATAACAAATAAACTGCAATTAATTTTTAGCGATATTCAATTTTAGCGATCTCGGCACCCTCGCTAATAATGCCAAAATTAAATCCTCGCTAAAAATTCTACTTATACGGTATTTACCTGTGAGAATGGCATGGTTTTTTTTTTTACATGTGACCTAGAAGTTTGACCTAGTTGCAAAAAAATCAAATTGTTATAAATTCATCATTTTGAAAGAGAAAAGTTAGGGCATTCATATTATAATGCATGTATATTATTACTCATAAGAATTCAAGGTGTTTCCCAGCATGCAATGCTTTTTTACCCCTTGACGTTGATGTTTTACATAATTTTCAAAATATTTAATTCTCCTAAAAGATGATTAGGCTTCTGAGTAACATTAAGGAGGACTTCAGGAAAAACAGGACTTTTTGCATAAAAAACGTCATTTTTCCACCCACATTTGACCCCCCGGGGAAAAATCAAAATTACGAAACCTAACTGCATATCTACATGACACAACCAACCATCTCCAAAAAGATGATTAGGCTACTGTGTAAAATGTAGGAGAAGTTCAGTGAAAACGGAGCTTTTTGCATAAAAAACGTCATTTTTTTACCCCCATGTGACCCCCTGGGGCAAAATCAAAATTCCGAAACCTTACTGCACATCTACATGACCCCACCAACCATCTCCCAAACGGTGATTAGGCTGCTGAGTAAAATTTAAGAGGAGTTCAGGGAAGACGGGGCTTTTTGCATAAAAAACGTCATTTTTCAACCCCCATTTGACCCCGGGGCAAAATCTAAATTCCAAAACTTTACTGCACATCTACCTGACACCGCCAATCATCTCCCAAAAGATGATTAGGCTACTGTGTAAAATGTAGAAGGAGTTCAGGGAAGACGGGGCTTTTTGCATAAAAAAACATCATTTTTGACCCCATTTGACCCCCCGGGGCAAAATTAGAATTCCAAAACCTAACTGCACATCTACATGACACCAACAACCATCTCCCAAAAGGTGATTAGGCTGCTGAATAAAATGTTAGAGGAGTTCAGGGAAGATGGGGCTTTTTTGCTTAAAAAACGTCATTTTTTTACCCCCATTTGACCCCCCGGGACAAAATCAAAATTTCGAAACCTTACTGCACATCTACATGACACCACCAATCATCCCCAAAAAGGTGATTAGGCTGCTGAGTAATATGTAGAAGGAGTTCAGGGAAGACGGGACTTTTTGCATAAAAAAACGTCATTTTTCGACCCCCATTTGACCCCCCGGGGTAAAATCAAAATTCCGAAACCTTACTGCACGTCTACATGACCCCACCAACCATCTCCCAAAAGATGATTAAGCTAATGTGTAAGATGTAGGAGGAGTTCAGGGAAGAAAAGTGTGACAGACGGACGGGCGGACGGACGGACGGACAGACGGACGGACATGAGTGACAACAATATACCCGAACTTTCTTTAGAAAGTGCGGGTATAAAAACAATTTAAGTGATATTTCACTGCCATGGTCCAATGTTGTGAGTAAGAAAACCCGAGAGTGCTCACTTAACAACTCACGTGTGGAGGGTGCATCCAATTAACACGGGGCGCCAGTTTGTAGTTCCACCCCCTGATACCATCTCCTCAACAATGTTTCAACATACATACTCACACTGGTTATCCGTCACAATACATAGTTTATAACCCTCAGCCTCTAATAATATCAAATGCTGATTTATAAGAAATAGCCGACACTGTAACCGCATCATCAGACAGGAGGTCCAGGAGTTATTTCAACAGATTACGGAGATGATGGCGACAATACGGACTGAGGTAAACATTTCGCGTAAGAAAAATGAAAATTCACAAACTAGAGCACTATGGTCAACGGCCCTTCATCCCTGTTTGAGACATTTCTGAAACCCCTGATGAATCAACTACTAAAAAGCTTATAAAAGTGACATCATTAGCGGGAGTTGCGCATGCATCTTCTGATATTGTGACCTCCCATCGCATTTCCATCCACATGACCTTCTAATTTGTAGATATTCCAAAATTTTCACTCAACTACATGTACATGCAATATTTATTATTACAAGACGTTCAACAACAAACAAACCAACAAAATCTAATGATAGACAATTTTAGGTCATGTTAGGTTTTATTGTATGCCCTCATGATTTCATGCATGCCAATATGTTTTGAGATAAGACGATAGTTAATAATAGAATCGAAACCAAAACTTAAAATAAAGAATAATCAATACTTCAATATGATGAGTATGTGCTAGAATGATATGCAGATAACGAACTGTATTCAAAGTCCAAATCTCAAAGTCCATAAAGCTAAACAAAGTAAGAGCAGAGCAAACACGGAATTCTGAAACATAGGTGGTGGGATCAGGTGCAAGACGTCCACGGTATACGTCTAAATAGGTGAATTTTCGTAAATTAACAGAAAATCAAATGCAAGGTAAGTTTGGTCTTAGTAGTTGATTCATTTTTCTGTTTTGGGGTTTTTGTGTTTGTTATTAACGTTTTGCCATAGGCCATGATGTTCAAACATTTTAAGTTGTACAGTATCTCCAAAACTATATGAGGTACACATATTCTGTTAAAACTTTTACAGTTGATACATATTTCATCGATTAACAGATAGAAATTAGGACTTGAAAACAAATTTGAAAAAATATAATTTTTAGAAAAGAAATATCAAAAAATTTCATTTGAAAAAAAATCTGCACCTGCTTATATTTGTACTTTTATTGAAAACAATCATTGCAGAAATAATTTATTTGTATCAATAAAAGTCAAGTTGGGCGTGAATATCCTCAGAAAAGGTTATAATTGAAAGCATGATATGTATAAAAACGTAAACCCTTTAAAAAACCCCATTTGCAATGTACTTTCGGTTTCAGATCTTTATATTTGGACAAAATAAACAAGGAAACAACTTTACAGAGGATATCGAAGTCCAGCTTCCTCTTCATTGATAAATCATATATTGTTTTCTTCTATGATGGCTTTCACTTAAAGTACTGAATTAATTGTAATTTGTAAAAATATATGCATTGTTTAAAAAGATTTTTCTCAATATATATATTTTTAAGTATTTCTTATCAAGTGATTCTTTTCATCTCATTAATGTATGATATATTTTTAAACTGTGATGTTTTAACTTTTTAAAGCACATACTTTTGGAGTTATTGTAAAAAAAATTTTGGACATCGAAATCTACCTTTAGCAAAACGATTAAGACCGAAATTGATCTGTAATTTGAGCCTTTAAATTCAGAATCTTTGAATTAGATTATTAAAAAACAATACAATAAACACGTATCAGCTATGCATGGAGTGATATCAAAAAGGGAAACAAAATAATCTTTCTATGGATTATCGCGGCGCATGTCAAAATTTCGTAATTTTCAATCAATACATTTAAGAAAGTCTGTTGTCATATTCTCTGTGAAATGGAGCAAAAACGAAATAAAGAATAAATGTTTTAATCTAGAACTGTTCCATCAATTCAAATTTTAAATATTTTTCTTTTTTGAAAAGAAATCAATTTGAGAAGCTTAAGATAGGTCATCCTCATTGAAAACAAACAGAGGGACGTTGCAGAATGTCACGGAGCAGCAATTAACGATGCAATTATGTGTTATAGTCAAAGGGTATCCTGAATATACTCTAAAAAAACAAGCGAATAGTATTGTGCGTTCGTATGGACTGTATTTGAATGAGAGAGACTTCCTATTCTTTTAAAAGCACATTTAAAGGTACTTTAACTGTTTCCAAAGTATTAAAGGTATTTGGACACAGATTTGAAGTTAATATTTTCTCTATAATATCATGACTTCTATATTTTAATAATATTTCACATCACACAAAAATTAATTAAAAATCTTATTTCATTTTAAAGTTGTTAAAACATTAAATTTTTTGGCGGGTTTGATTGACACATCCTTGCACTTTCACAAATTTTAACTTTATTCTTAATCCTTAGGAAAAATGGCAATCTTGATGTGTATTAATGAAAAATATTATTACTATAATCCAGAAAATTTAGAGTAGCCATATTCGAAAACAAAACAAACACACAATATTTTGTCAGTCCGTGCAGTTGTGGTGAACAGACTTTGGGGATCGAACGCACCCGGTGAATCGTAAACATTAAACAATAACATGTTTACAAAAACCTGTGTTCATAACACGAGTGTGATCGATTCGCAAAACTCTGTACACAATGGAATGACGATACTTGTGAAGGATTTCTGTTTTTCTAACATTTCTACTCTGAATAAAATTATTTTTCTGGATTTAAGTTTTAAAATTTAAGGTCTTCCGTTTCCAACGGAAGACCTTCTACTGATTCTGATGGTAAAGATTATTATTATACCCGCACTTTCTAAAGAAAGTTCGGGTATATTGTTGTTACACATGTCCGTCCGTCCGTCTGTCACACTTTTCTTCCCTGAACTCCTCTTACATTTTACACAGTAGCCTAATCATCTTTTGGGAGATGGTTGGAGGGGTCACGTAGATGTGCAGTAAGTTTTCGGAATTTTGATTTTGCCCCGGGGGGCAAATGGGGGTCGAAAAATGACGTTTTTTATGCAAAAAGCCCCGTCTTCCCTGAACTCCTCTTACATTTTACACAGTATCCTAATCATCTTTTGGGAGATGGTTCATATAGATGTGCAGTAAGGTTTCGGAATTTTGATTTTGCCCCGGGGGGTCAATGGGGGTCAAAAAATGACGTTTTTATGCAAAAAGCCCCGTCTTCCCTGAACTCCTCTTACATTTAAACAGTTGCCTAATCATCTTTTGGGAGATGGTTGGTGGTGTCATATAGATGTGCAGTAAGGTTTCGGAATTTTGATTTTGCCCCGGGGGTCAAATGGGGGTCGAAAAATGACGTTTTTTTTATGCAAAAAGCTCCGTCTTCCCTGAACTCCTCTTACATTTTACACAGTAGCCTAATCATCTTTTGGGAGATGGTTGGTGGTGTCATGTAGATGTGCAATAAGGTTTCGGAATTTTCATTTTGCCCGGGGTCAAAAAGGGGGAGGATTTTTAATCACCCTGCTTTCAAGAACTTCCCTAATATTTTATGTATTAGCTTTAAACCATGATCAATTGGAAAATGATTGGTTTGTTTTGTGTATACATGTGTAAAATGGTTTCAAAATTTGCATTTTCTAGTGGATGGCAAAAAGGGGCAGGAAAAAATGGCCCCTGCCTAATCCAGGGGGGCATGATTTGTACAAACTAGAATCTACACCTTGAGAATTTTTTCATATTAATCATGCTCTTGTTGTTCTTGAAAAGGAGAATTTTGAAGATTTGTTTCCTTTAATTCCTAAATAAAACTTTGATCCCTAATTGTGGCCTGACCCTAGCCTTTGAGGTCATGATTTGAAAAACTAGAAATATGTCTATAGGATATGAATGTTCCGCTGGATGTATATTACTCATGCTACATGAAAATTTGTTTTAGTGTATACATAAAGTTTGTTGAAAATATCTTGAACAATTTTTTTAGAATTGAAACTAAAATCTAAATAAATTGGATATAGATTATAAATCCTCACCAAATTATGTATAAATGCATGCTAAACATAAAAATGTCTTAAATTATTTCTTTAAACTAAGCGAAATACAAATTAAAGAGGAGGGAGGTCAAGGTCACAGGAATGTGCAATGTGAAGTTTTTGCTGCAGTTGAATAGCTCTTACTAAATCATATCAGCATATTATGTTTGATAAGAATATCTTGAATGATTTAATGAAACTGAGCTTAACTCTTTTTTTAAGAAAAGAGAGGTCAAAGGAAAGGTTGGGGCAAAAATGTTATTGCAGTTAAAAAGCTTACATCAGTATGAATTTACTAGTAGCATACGAATTTTGATAAAACTATAATTAATGGTTTATTTAAAACTTAGATAAACACATATTATAAAAAGTGAGATCAAGGTCAAGGAAAATTTAAAGTCAAAATGAGCTAATGTATTAATAGCTCTCAGCAGTATGTATCAGCATATGAAGTTTGATAAATATATCTTGAATTGTTTATTCAAAACTGATCTAGAAATTAATTTTAGAAAAGTGAGGTCAACGTCACAGGAAAGGTCAAGGTAAAAAAGAGTGAAGCATTGTAAAGCTCTCATCAGTATGTATCATCATGTGAAGTTTCATTACACAACTTGAATGGTTTCTTTAAAATAAAGCAAAACACTAATTTAAAGAAAAGTTAAGTGAAGGTCAAAGGAAAAGTCAAATTAAAAAAATATTGCTGCAGTTGGATATTTACATCAATATGCATCAACATATGAACTTTAATAAAAATATCTAGAAAGTTTCTTTGAGCCCGATGGAAAGACAGATGGAAAGGTGGAGGATGGACATAACAAAAACTATACATGTATTCCTAATCATGGTGTGGCATAAAAAACTTGAATCTACATTACCGTATATGAGGATCGATGTTTCCATCTATCAAGATTATACAAAGCAAATTCAAAGAATTGTGGTCCTCTGCTTTCTGTGTTTTAGTGAATGGGATGCCATAATTTATGGCAGATTGTGTGTCAAATATGCACCCCTATCATATATCAATTTTTGAAAATTAGGTCAAAGGGGGAAAATCATAGCATGCTCGGAAACATTTTGTTGCAGGTAATGTACATGTCAAATATGAAAGTCCTATCTCTTTTGAATCAAAAGTTATAACTACAACATAATATTTTTGAAAAGTAGGTAAAACTTCTAGGTCAAGGTCACAGAGTCAAAAGTCGTGATATATTTAGAAAAGTCTTTTCACATGTAATAAACACGTATAATTTGAATGCCCTTTCTTTTCTCTTTCAAAATGATCAATTTAAAATGTTATTTTTTGGAAAGTAGGTAAAACTTTAAGGTCAAGGTCTCACTTTGGTTAAAAT
This sequence comes from Saccostrea glomerata, assembly GCA_003671525.1. NCBI lineage: Eukaryota > Metazoa > Mollusca > Bivalvia > Ostreida > Ostreidae > Saccostrea > Saccostrea glomerata. Next base: position 135,189 of record PRKT01000256.1, on the reverse strand, counting down.
ATCATAGTATATTTAGAAAGTTTTA
>PRKT01000256.1:87817-135030 GCA_003671525.1 Saccostrea glomerata | reverse complement strand
TTTTTCACTCATATGGAGACACCACCACTTGAAAAATAATGAGGACAAGTCAGATTTGAGGTCAACATTCATTTTAGGAGTTTTCAACCATTAAGACGTAAAGAAATATTAACTCAACCATTAAGACGTAAAGAAATATTAACTCGATCCTTCCCATCACCCCTTCCCAGACCCCTTTTTGTTCATGTATGCAAACTACTACTTTTTTTTTACATTTAAAAAATTGTTTATACAAATAGTTTAATGTGGTCCATCTCTGAATGATTTTCATTCTAGAAGGATAGGTTGACATAAATTCATGAATGAAATGTCAAGCAAACTTATCATTGATGCACTTTTATTTAACTTAATGCAGTCATATTGTGAACATTTCCAGCTCTTTATAGGAGAGTGGGGGTGACCTCCAGGGATTCATAACCTTTATACCATTAAATTTACATAACTTAATAACACAAGAAACAAAATTATGTATAGTCAAATGGAAAAAGTTTCTTACTATTTAGGAGTCACATGATCATTTGTCATTACAGGGACAGGGAAGTGGATTGGGAGATCGCCCCCTCCCCGGAATGTGCAGGACTATAATATATACTGGAGGAAATAAAAATGACTTTGGATGCCCTGAGTTTCCCTCCACCCTAGAAAACAGACCCCACCATAACTTCTTTTTTGTTTTTTGTTTCTAAGGAAATACTGGTCTGGAAACCCCCCTCCCTCCCACAAAAAAAAATTTTGGATCTTGTAACTGAATGTAACGTCGATAACGGGGGATAACTCAGAATGAGAAAATCGTCTACTGTAAGCATAGGATGACCTTTGATCCTTTAAACTTGAACCTAACCGTTTGCATTTCAGACTATTTTACCCAAATCTATACCATCTATATACAATCTATATATTCTCAAAAACGAAATTCATTATAGGAAATGAGAGCTCCAAGTGTCTACTTTCTTTTGATATATGAAATGGGAAAGAGGGTGATAGTTAATTAATTGATATAAGTACAGGGCCAATTTATGTATAAGATGGCTCTTGCTCTTTGTCCAAGCGTACTTAATATAAATGTAAGGTATAAAGTGACAGTTTAGGAAATCCGCGTAATTTTCTTCACGCGGATTCAACAGAAGTGGAGATTCAGAAGAATTGTGACCCCGTGGAAAAAAGTACGCTTACAGTACACAATGAGAACACTTGTTAGAAAAATATAAGTAACATGATAAAATCAAAAAGAAGGCTTGTTTTAGTAACATTGCCTGAAGTAAGGGTCTGGAAGAAAAAAAAATAGTTTATATGGATCTAAGTTATAAAGAACACACCATATTATGTAAGTGGTGCATTGTTAATCAATTTTATTTTTTTTAATACAGAATACTAGTAACTCACTTCCAGTTTGAGATTTATAAATCATGTATTTATTCAATCACCATATTACATGTACATAATGAATAATATACTGCTTTTAATTAAGTATTTGCGCAATAGATGCAGCAATTATTAGCTATATGATACAAAAGTTATGTGTGTCGACATGATTTAAATGAACTACAATGTATAGAGAAGAGCAGTTTAGTTATTTAAAGACTTGAAGAAATATAGTTTGGCGTTAATATTCATCCCATATTCGGTAATAATTGTATCAAATAATGAGAATATATAGGTATAGGAATATTCAAACAATTCTTAATTATGATTATATTATCCTTAGTTTTACTGATGAATAAAAATGCGACTGTACCCGTCGTTCAATAATTACTTTATGTGTCATTGTGCAGGACAGTGTTTTCAAGAACTTTCGTTCTCATGACTTCAAATTGAAATATCATTGTCACTTGTGATTAGACTGTTTTGTCCACAAGTCTTGTGGATAGGATTTCCCCACTCCCAGTCCTGATATTCCACCACGGGGGCTTGTTGAACAATTTTTTTCAAAAATAATATTTATTACACAAGCTCATCATGTTTACCATAGGAAACAAGATGTGATTGTGAAACACTATGCCCCCGGAGGCAACAAAGTTCGAAAAAGCTATTTTTAGCATATAAGACAAGGTCACAGGATCATTGACCTTGGTGTCATTTAAAAGAACTTAATTAGAAATTAGTGGAGTTTGCATATATACTAAATATGAAATCGCTATATGTCAGGGTTCAAAAGTTATGGCGAATGCATTTTAAAGTTGACAACTGACATAAAGACAAGACAAAAACATTATATATGCCCCCGATCTATCAATCTTGGCACATAAAAATCTTAAAACCCCCAAAATGACTGTTTCACAAAAAAAATTATTGTACTTCATAAGAGAGAAAGGTATGCCAATCCGACTTGTTTTCGTTGTATCCCGACTTGTCTTTCTGGTTAAAAACATGTATTAATTTTATTTTTTCTAGCGCTCTCGAGCGCTAGCAACTACGTTAGTCCATATGTCCGGATTACGCATGCCCAGCTTCACGGCCTGGCTTTCTGGGAAAACTTCACGGTTTAGCTGTCTGTGAAACGACTTTAGATAGGCTGTAAGCTTTCATTAAATAATAAGTAATGGCCTTTTCTGTTTGATTCTGAATTTTGTTAAATCTTACAAGATCATATAATGCCAAGATTCTAGACATCTAGCTTGCAAGTTTACAATCTTCCTGGATAATGCTGTCAACCTCTTTTTTTTGTTTTTCTGAATATTTTGATACCAAAATTTTAATATAACATCTTCTGAATTATTATTCGAATTCAAAATAAAAGAAATGCTAACACGATAACGCTATAAAATTTTGAATAACGTCACATTATGTCTTTGATAATTGGAACTTCATTGCTAAATCACCCTTTTGTATTTGTCAAAACTTATTTCTACGTGTATTTTTGAAGGTTTTCTCAATATCTATACCTCCAAAATTTAGAATTTTTATGAGCGTATACATTGTGAAATAGTGATAAGGTTGTTGAAGAAAAAACAAAATAATCTATCAGGTACATGTATATTGAAATGATAAAGTTAGTAGTAAATTTTCATGACCATGACTATGCCTTTACCTCAGAAAAAAATGTATTTGAAAGGATCCTTGACAAGGGGAAAGACCGTTGACCATACAAAACCAAACAAGACATTCGTAACAACTTAGCCTTTTTTCGAGAAAGAAATAACCAAGGTCCAAGGTGTACCTCTAAATAGTGTGTACTTTCGTTAATTACTATATGAACAGAAAAACAAAAGCGAGTTTAGTCTTAGTAGTAAATTCATTTTTGTTGTTTTTTATTAAAGTTTTGCCAAAGGTAGGATGTCCAAAAATTTATTTTTACAATAGCCCTTAAACTATGTGAGTTATATATTTAAAACTTGTACAGTTTATAAATAAAACATTGATTAACAGATAGAAAGTATCAATTGAAAACAAATATTAGAAAAAAGTTGAATTGTAAAAAATATGCACCTGCTTCTATCTTTACTTTTAGTGAAATCCATAATTGCAGAAAAAATATATATTTAATATCAATAAAGGGAAAGTTGAATGTGAATTTCCTCTGAAAGGCTATTATTGAAAGCATGACATGTATAACGACTTGGCCCCCTTTAAATCCCCCATTTGCAATGTACTTTCGGTGTCAGATCTTTATATTTGGTCAAAATAAACAAGGAAACAACTTTCCAGAGGATATCAATGTCCAACTTCCCCTTCATTGATAAACATATATTGTTTCTGCAATGATGACTTTCACTTAAAGTACGGAATTAAGTTTACTTTTCATAAATATACTTATTGTTTAAGGTAGAATTCTTCTCTCGTTTCTGACTAGATGAAATATGCAAAGTATATTTGCTTATATGTTTTATATATTTAGGTGTAAGAGATTTAAAAGACCATAATTTTTTTTCCTCGTCACAATTGTACAACTTTAAATAGAAATGGTAAACTTTTGAAACGTTTGAAAACTAGCAGGGACTACATTTTTGGCGGAATGGTGATGAATGAAAATATCTTCTTTTCTGTCTCTCAAAATTATTCTAGAACAATGTATTTAGTTATAATTTTTACGCAATCAAAGACTAGAAGAAATTTTCAAATGTAAGTTTAATTAATAATAAGGGACTAAGGTTTCAAAATATATCAAATAAATAAAATTTTTCAAACATACTAGAACTATGTTGACCTTTAAATGCTTCAAATCTAAGTACAGATTTGAGCCAAAAATCCGTTATAAGTGTTATTTCTCTCTTAGTAAACGATCAAAGCTGTTAGTTTTTGCATCATTTTGTACATTTATGTGACAACTTTCCTATGTGTGAAAATGAGAAAAAGTTAAATATAGGAAGCATATAAAAAAAACTTATTTATTCTAAAAAATTAAGAAAGTAGAGGAAATTCGGATTAGCAAATATCCATTTTATTTAAACTATCTATGTTAATTTGGTTAAATCATCTTATAGGCCCTATATGGTACAATGTAATTACATTTTATGCAAAGAGAAAAACATTCAATCTTTTGAATTACGAGTAGGGATCGGGTGATTGGAAATAGTTATTTTTTTATTCTTAATGTCCAGGAAAACGGTAATGACCTTGACCTGACCTTGCCTCTATATTAAACGGTCAAATTTAATCTAGCTGATGCCATCACTTAGTGATATTGTCTTCTTGATTATGTTAAAATCTTATTAATTTTTAAATACAAGAAATGTGAGAAGAATCCTACCTTGAAAAGATTTTTTTACAATAAATATTTTTAAGTATTTGGTATCAAGTGACTCTATCTCATTAATGAATGATATATTTTTTAACTTTGATGTTTTAACTCTATTAATCACATACTTTTGGAGCTATTGTAAGAATAAAAAAAGAATTTTGATCTCCCATCGCGTTTCAATTCCCATGTCCTAATTTGTTGATCTAAAACTTCAGGGGGTGAATATTTCAATATTTTTACTCAACTACATGCTATATTTATTATTCAATTGTTTAACAACAGACAAACCAAAAAATCTAATAATAGGCAATTTTTGGGCCATGCAGGTTTTATCGAATGTCCTTATCATTTCAGGCATGACACTATGTTTTGAGATAAGATAGTTAATAATAGAATCGAAACCAAAACTTAAAATGAAGAATAATCAATACTACAATATGATGAGTATGTGCTAGACCAGGCATCTACGGTGTTCCTCTAAATAGTGCGAACTTTCGTAAATGACTACATAAAACTACAAAAGCGACGTAAGTTTGGTCTTAGTAGTTGGTTCATTTTTCTGTTTTGGGGTTGTTGTGTTTGTTATTAAGGTTTTGCCAAGGGTCAAGATGTCAAAAACTTTATTTTTACAATAGCCCACTATGTGAGTTATACAGTTAAAACTTGTCCAGTTTATTGAAAAATAATAATTTAACATATAGAAAGTATCAATTGAATACAATGTACAATTATTAAACAAAAATTAAATTGTAAAAAAATATGCATGCATCTGCTTATATCTGTACTTTAAGTGAAATACATATTTGCAGAAATAATATTTATTTATTAATAAAGGGAAAGTTGGACGTGAATTTCCTCTGAAAGGCTATTATTTAAAGCATGACATGTGTAAAGACGTGGCCACTTTAAAACCCGTCATTTGCAATGTACTTTCGGTTTCAGATCTTTATAATTATATATTTGGTCAAAATAAACAACGAAGCCCTGTTAAGGCCCACTACAATGAAATCAATATCAAAGAATCAAAGAATATAGACGTGCAAAAAACGGGAACTTTTTAAAACTGAATCTATTTTTATAAGGCCTTTTTATTATAATATTACTTAGATACTTACTAAAATAACGTAGTATAATCCTCTCTGTTCTGAACAAAGTTTGGTCCCATCAATGGACAGTCACATGATAAATGCATAGTATGCGTACTGAATGGAGGTCATTAACAAATTTCAATATGGCAAGGGCATAACCTACTTGAAATTAAAAATTTAAGTTACCATTTGTTTCTATATACTTTGTATTGGAAAGTGCTGCTGCTTAGAAAAAAAATTCGAATTTTATTAGTTAAAATTTCAAGTAAATATTCCCATGTCGAAATATGTATGACCTTTACCAAGTATTTTATGTTCTTATTAAGTCACACTCTCGTTTTAAAGAAAGCAGCAACACTTTTCAAGTTTAGGAAACCATCGTATATTTATATTCAAAATATGGCTAACATCTATTGATTGTATGCCCTTGTGAAAAGGCGATTTAATAAGCCACATCGATGTTAAACAATATAACATACCAAATCTATACACATAAAAACGGAAAAAATAATCACATACATTCTCTCGATTTTCATATTTTTGAAACTTGTTCTACTATATTTAATTATTTAACAATAATTATTATATTTCCTTTGAGAATACCATGCTTTTCGTACCACTATATTAAATTTGCATTTAAGAAAAGTTTAATCTTTGCTATGTTGCCATACGGGGGCATCAATGTTTCACAAAACACATCTTGTGAACAGTAGATATTTAAATGTTATTCTATTACGAGGGGTGATCAAAAAGTTCGCGAACTATCTCTATATCTACAAAACCACAATTCAGATCAGAAAACAATTTGGTACACACATAGCCATAGACAAGTTCTATAAATAGCATATGCTGAATAAAGTTTTGCTCCTTGTTTGTGACGTAGCAATGTGAAAATGACGTCACTATGTAGGTCACTTGTGACAAACCAGAAGTCTCTGTCGAGACTGTAGCTCTACTGGTTTATACATAAAACAAAGGAATAGAAATGTTGCAGTTGGGACTTGAAAATTTAAAACAGCAATAAAAAGAAAAATGATCCTTGCCGTTCGTCAAAATAAAAAGCTATGCACAGTATTATGTATCTTAGTATAGTCTACTTGTGTGCCACGTAATATTGAAATCAGACAAAAACTGTAGGAGCAGAAGCATTTTGAAAGAATTTCACAGAAATTTCTATTTTTTAGTAACCACAGCAACACTGTTCATCGAAATCAAAAACCAATGCACAGAATTATGTATCTTAGTGTAGTCTACTAGTGTGCCAAGTTATATTGTTATCTGACCAAAACTGTAGGAGGAGTAGATTTTGGAAGCATTTCACAGAAATTTCAATTTTTAGTAACCACGGCAACACCGTTCATCGAAATCAAAAACTTATGCACAGAATCATGTATCTAAGCGTAGTCTACTTGTGTGCCAAGTTATATTAAAATCCGACAAAATCTGTAGAAGGACTAGCATTTTGAAAGCATTTCACAGAAATTTCAATTTTTAGTAACCATGGCAACACCATTCATCGAATCCAAAAACCAATGCACAGAATTATGTATCTAAGTGTGCCAAGTAATATTGAAATCTGACCAAAACTGTAGGAGGAGAAGCATTTTGAAAGAATTTCACAGAAATAAAAATTTTTAGTACCCACGCAATACCGTTCTTCGAAATCAAAAACCAATGCATAGAATCATGTATCTAAGTGTAGTCCACTTGTGTGCCAAGTTCTATTGAAATCTGACCAAAACTGTAGGAGGAGACGCATTTTGAAAACATTTCACAGAAATTTCAATTTTTAGTAACCATGGCAACACCGTTCATCGAAATAAAAAACCGATGCACAGAATTATGTATCTTAGTGTAGTCTACCTGTTTCTTAAGTTATATTGAAATCGGACCAAAACTGTAGGAGGAGTAGCATTTTGAAAAATTGTTTACAGACAGACAGACAGACGGACGGACGACGGACGCATTACTATCGCAAAAGCTCTTCTGGTCTCTGGCAGTAGAGCTAAAAATGGCTGTTTAAGTCGTACTCGTTTAAAACACGACTGTAAAATTTATTGTATATCTTAAAAATCCCTTGAAAGTAAACTATCATAATTTGTACACAGTTTATTAAGACAAATGACTTCCTATAAATTCAATCAATGATTGGATTGGTCTTTTTAGTGCAGGAAGGCAGATAGTTAAAAATGATACTTGTTATGTTGCCCTGTGAAAGCAAGTTTAAAAGGAGGTGTGTTTTTAATTAAACAATTTGCTATCAAAGACGTCCAATTTACAATTTGAAAAATTGTTGATTATTTTAACAATAATATAATTATTAAATATCTAAAATATCGTTTACTTTAGATTTAAAACATATTAGATATGATAAGAAGAAGGCACCCATTCTCTATCCACCTTGAATAAACGTCTCTTCCGAGACAGAAGATTTGGGTTTTGATGGTCACCAAGCTTATTTTTGGAAAGGATATTTTCATCCACCCATTCTGTTGCCGAGATTTGACCATTTCTGACAAATTAACTGATCTTGTTATAAAAATTAACTTACATGGAGAGAAATATAAAACTCAGAAAAATCTTTCAGCTTTTGTGACAGAACGCTACGAAGGGGGTCAAGCGACCGCCTATATCACGTGATTCGCGCATGCGCAGAACGGTGACAGATGTGCATTAAAATCGGAGAGGATTAATTTAAAATGTAATCAACACTGAAACCAAATATTATTTCTGTTATGGAAGTTATTCAATTAGTTCGCGAACTTTATGATCATCCCTCGTACACACCAAAAAACTCAACAAGAAGTGTAAAACAATCTCCTCCCTTCAGAATACCAATACGCGGGTATGTCAGGGCTACAACCAAATATTTCACTTTGAAAGTAAAAATTTTGTTTCTATCGAAAGTTATTATTTTATTATGTTTTAAATTTGAAAGTGCTGCTAGAATCGTATGGTTTAGGGGAATCGATGCATTTTTTCCTATCTTATGTCCAAAAAGTAAGAATGTTGGTAAGATTTCATCCGAAAGTGTCAAATATATCTGTGAGAGGAGAGTATGATTCTAGCGGCACTTTTCATGGTACAGTGATTATTTTACAAAACATTCACTACAAATAGAAATTAATTATCCCCGGGGTAGTGTTGAATATTTCACTTTTCCGTTAAGGCATATTTTTCTATTTATAGACGTCGCATGATGACGTCATGGTATAGTGTAGGCCCCGTTGAAGTCTATAAAATGCATAATGATGGCAAAACTTTTATCCATGACTTTTCCGATTTATCAGTGTTACATTTTACAAAAAAGTGTAAATTCGCTGAATTCTGATTTGTGTGCTGCTTTAACATACCCACGCTAAATTCTTTCTACATAGTTGTTGAACACAAAAAGGTTTTAAACTTATGAGAGCTTTGAACGAATATAAAGAAAAAAGGATTGGCTGCTCAATTTAGGGCATTGAAAAGGGGACAAAAAGTAAGGCTTTAACGATAAGTATTTTGTAATACATTAATTATTAAGTAGCAATAGATATCTTTATACTCGTTCAATACCTACCTTTAAGATTTCTTTAAAAGTGCAGGAATTAAATGAACCAACTCATGAAAATGGTATTGATATAACTCTCTGAAACAATGGATAAATTTTGGATGGGGATACCTCAATGTAGAAACCGGAGAAACTAACGTAATTGTATCAAAATAAACATAGGATAGTTAACAAATCTATTGCCGAGGACAGGAAGGTCTAAAATAAATGATAATTCTTATTCTACTTACAGATATTTTTAAATGGAAGTTAGAAGCATCGAGGAGTTTCGGCGATATATTCGCCCCTGTAGAGAAATTAAAATACAAAGAATGGGATGTTTTGAAGCACTACAGTATTACCAACATGCCCTTGTTGGATCGGTGAACGCAGATGGGTGTGATATATATCATTATAAATCGAAATCATCTGAGGCATTTAGAGGGAACGCTCCAGGAAAAATAACCTGCGATAGATTAATCTACACAACATACAATATAGACAAAGTAATAAAAGAGATTTTTGATTTTGATGCAGGAGAAGTGGTTATCATAGTAAATCGCCATGATTATCCAAAATCAGAAGAAGAAATTACTTATATTCTCGAAAGAGCAGCATCTAGAATAGATGAAACACAATATTCCGCTGGTTGCAACAACTGTGAAAGTTACGTAAACTGGATTTTAAGTGGTGATAATACTTCAAACCAGATTGAAGAAGCAAGCGTTACAAAGAAAATGCTTTCATCAGGAATCGACTCGGTAAGCTTACTAAAAACAGCTTCACATACAGTAAATAACTCACTGCAATTAACAGTACAAAAATCGGAAACTGATTCAACAAAATGCTCGGCATCGTCAGCTGCATGCTCTGCTCCGTGTGATGCAGCTTTTAAAGGTTTGGAACCCACGAAAACATTAGAATCAGATGCAGCTTTCCATCATATTGCTCCAGAAGCTTCAGATCTTTTAACTGCAAATTCTGTTCAAAATCAAATTCCAACAAAATTAGAAAAATCTGCAGCGAACACAACTCGGAAAGCAGCTCCACAAAATGGGACTTCCAAAACCGACGGATCATCAACAACCTTAACAACTCAATCTCATGTAAAGAAAGTGGACACTAATACAGTTTTGAAAGCCGAAAAATCAGTTCAAAATCAATTGCCATCAAAAACAGATACTGCAAACGAAACACTGGGAAAACCAGTTTCAAACGAGAAGTCTCCGAAAACTGTCCAATCGTCAACAAGTTCAGTTTCTCAATCTGTTTCAGAGAACCTGTCTTCTAGTACAACCTCGACAGCTAATTCTACATTAAACGACACAGCAGAGTTAGCTGATCCTTTCCCTGCTACTTTTAACCACAGTCCTCTATCGTCTAACACAACTGAAAACGCAACAGAGACTGGTAAACTGGCTTTGAAAATGTGCAAATTGTCAGTAACTTTAGCAGCTTCTGTTGGTGCAAAATCGATTAAAAATCATATGGCATCAAAAGCTGCAGAATTTGCTTCCAAAAAAATTGGGGAAACAGTTTCAAGCAAGGTGGCATCAAAAACTGCAGAAACTTCTGCTAACTCAATGGGGAAAACAGTTTCAAGCATGGTGGTTTCCAAAACGGTTGAATCGTCAGCATCTGCTGCTGTGAAATCTATTTCAAAGAAAGTAGTTACTGATACAGTTTCGTCAGCTGCAAAATTCGTTCAAAACGAGATGGCATCAAAAGCTGTAGAAACTGCTGCCAAGACAATGGGGAAAACAGTTTCAAGCAAGGTGGTTTCCAAAACGGTTGAATCATCAGCATCTGCTGCTGCAACATCTATTTCAAAGAAAGTTGTAACCGATACAGTTTCGTCAGCTGCAAAATCGGTTCAAAACGAGATGGCATCAAAAGCTGTAGAAACTGCTACAAAAACAATGGGGAATGCAGTTTCAAGCAAGGTGGTTTCCAAAACGGTTGAATCATCAGCATCTGCTGCTGCAAAATCTATTTCAAAGAAAGTAGTAACCGATACAATTTCGTCAGCTGCAAAATTGGTTCAAAACGAGATGGCATCAAAAGCTGTAGAAACTGTTACCAAAACTATGGGGAAAACAGTTTCAAGCAAGGTGGTTTCCAAAACGGTTGAATGGTCAGCATCTGCTGCTGCAAAATCTATTTCAGAGAAAGTAGTAATCGATACAGTTTCGTCAGCTGCAAAATTGGTTCAAAACGAGATGGCATCAAAAGCTGCAGATACCGCTGCCAAAACAATGGGGAAAACAGTTTCAAGCAAGGTGGTTTCCAAAACGGTTGAATCGTCAGCATCTGCTGCTGTAAAATCTATTTCAAAGAAAGTAGTTACCGATACAGTTTCGTCAGCTGCAAAATCGATTCAAAACGAGATGGCATCAAAAGCTGTAGAAACTGCTACCAAAACTATGGGGAAAGCAGTTTCAAACAAGGTGATTTTCAAAACGGTTGAATCATCAGCATCTGCTGCTGCAATATCTATCTCAAAGAAAGTAGTAACTGATACAGCTTCGTCAGCTGTAAAATCAGTTCAAAACCAGATGGCATCAAAAGCTGTAGAAACTGCCACCAAAACTATTGGGAAAGCAGTTTCAAGCAAGGTGGTTTCCAAAACAGTTGAATCATCAGCATCTGCTGCTGCAATATCTATCTCAAAGAAAGTAGTAACTGATACAGTTTCGTCAGCTGCAAAATCAGTTCAAAACCAGATGGCATCAAAAGCTGTAGAAACTGCTACTATAACAATGGGGAAAGCAGTTTCAAGCAAGGTGGTTTCCAAAACGGTTGAATCGTCAGCATCTGCTGCTGCAAAATCTATTTCAGAGAAAGTAGTAACCGATACAGTTTCGTCAGCTGCAAAATTGGTTCAAAACGAGATGGCATCGAAAGCTGCAGAAACCGCTGCCATAACAATGGGGAAAACAGTTTCAAGCAAGGTTGTTTCCAAAACGGTTGAATCGTCAGCATCTGCTGCTGCAATATCTATCTCAAAGAAAGTAGTAACTGATACAGCTTCGTCAGCTGCAAAATCAGTTCAAAACCAGATGGCATCAAAAGCTGTAGAAACTGCTACTATAACTATGAGGAATGCAGTTTCAAGCAAGGTGGTTTCCAAAACGGTTGAATCGTCAGCATCTGCTGCTGCAAAATCTATTTCAGAGAAAGTAGTAGCCGATACAGTTTCGTCAGCTGCAAAACTGGTTCAAAACGAGATGGCATCGAAAGCTGCAGAAACCGCTGCCAAAACAATGGGGAAAACAGTTTCAAGCAAGGTTGTTTCCAAAACGTTTGAATCGTCAGCATCTGCTGCTGTGAAATCTATTTCAAAGAAAGTAGTTACCGATACAGTTTCGTCAGCTGCAAAATCGGTTCAAAACGAGATGGCATCAAAAGCTGTAGAAACTGCTACTATAACTATGGGGAAAACAGTTTCAAGCAAGGTGGTTTCCAAAACGGTTGAATCGTCAGCATCTGCTGCTGCAACATCTATTTCAAAGAAAGTTGTAACCGATACAGTTTCGTCAGCTGCAAAATCGGTTCAAAACGAGATGGCATCAAAAGCTGTAGAAACTGCTACAAAAACTATAGGGGAAACAGTTTCAAGTAAGGTGGTATCCAAAACGGTTGAATCATCAGCATCTGCTGCTGCAACATCTATTTCAAAGAAAGTAGTTACCGATACAGTTTCGTCAGCTGCAAAATCGGTTCAAAACGAGATGGCATCGAAAGCTGCAGAAACCGCTGCCAAAACAATGGGGGAAACAGTTTCAAGCAAGGTGGTATCCAAAACGGTTGAATCGTCAGCAACGTCTGCTGCAAAATCTATTTCAAAGAAAGTAGTCACTGATACAGCTTCGTCAGCTACAAAATCTGTTCAAAATCAAATGGCAACAAAGGCAGCAGAATCGGTAACGACGACAGCCGGAAAATCTGCTTCCAAGAAAATTGCATCTGAAGCAGTAGAATCCGTCACAAAATCAGCTACAGGTTCAGCCTCCAAGAGTATTTCATCCACAGTGAGTTCAACAGCGAAATCCACGTCAAACAAACTTGCTTCCTCTATGGCCGAAAATTCAATTAAGAAAACTTCTTCAGAAACTGCTAAAAAGATTTCTACTAATGCATCAACTAATGCCGCATCCAAAACTGCCGGGCAGACAGGCGGGTCGCTATCATCTGGAATAACAAAGGGGGCAATAGCTACTGCATGTGTTATTGAAGGTGTTGTGCTAACAAAGAAACTTTACAATATCGCTAACGATGAGCATATGACAAGCAAACAGAAACAGAGAAGTGCTACAAGAGAAGTCGTTTCATCAGCAACTGGGGTAACCGGTGGTCTTTACGGAACGGTAATCGGACAAGCTTTGATTCCTATTCCTGTAGTAGGGGGGGTAGTTGGAAGTGTTGTTGGTGGTGCCATAGGTAATTTTGTTGGTGGAGCGGCCGGTGAAGGCCTTTTCAGTCTTTTCAATGGACAATAATAAGTACAAATTGCAACATAATTAACTTAACAATCAGAAATACACAGCGGATTCTAATAAATATTTGTCTAAGCCTCTCTCGATACTTCTCTTTAAGAAATTAACAGTGAAGGAGAAGCTTCAAGAGTACCATACAGCATTTTGTGTTGGGCAACCAGACGAAGATACACGAGAATTTTCGAATTTTTTTTAACCGATAACAATAGAATCTAAACGTCTTTTTTTACACTTTATCAAACCATTCCCACGATATATTAAAGACCAGAATCATTGTCATCATAATAATTGTTTCTTCAATCGAATGACACATGTGAATTTGCAAACATTGTGATTGTTCATACGCTGAAATACTTTAAAACAATTTCACTTTGCACGTAAGTTCTCTGATGAGGTTAAAATTAAAACGATGCTTGATTTTATCATTGACAACATCTACAAAGTCCAGGTCTTCAAACAGTCCGATTAATTGTTTGTTGTTTAAAGTCCTTCTCCAGAATTTTTCACTCACATGGAGACGCAACCATTTGCCGTTTGAGAGCTGCAAATTTTGTTCAATGCACGGCACTGAGGACCATTGAACAGTGAGAGATGATGTTTTTCGTGCCAGCACCTACTGCGACATGAGACCTCGGTTTATACAGTCTTCTCTGAATGACCAGTCTCTACGTCCCATAATGGGATTCAAAACCGCGACGTAAGAATCAGCTCCTTTCTTTGTGAATCCAGAACAGACGATCTAACCACTACGCCACGCAGGCGACTCAGTCTGTCGGAATCTCCAATAATATTAGTTTTCTCCGTATAAGCAGATCTGTTTTTGTATTCATTTGAACTTGTTTATTGAAAAGCCATATATGTAAAGAAGATAGAGGTGCATTAGCTTGTTGTGGCCTTCTATTCGACACCACAGAGAAAACGCTCACACAAGGTCATTTGAAAGATCTAAATTATTGCAGTATGTATCTTAAATGGTTCAAAAGGTATGGCAAAAGCTCAAAAATGCTATTTTAAGCATAAAAGGCAGCCAAGGTCACAAAGTCATTGACCTTGGTGTCACTTTAAAAAACTTCATTGGTGGAGTATGTATACCATATATGACGTCTCAATCTTTAATTGTTCAAAAAGTACGGCGACAGTTTAAAAAAAGATATTTTTAGCATATAGATCTTAGTCAAGGTCACAAGGTCATTGACTTATCTGTCATTTGAAAGAACTTCATTAGTGGAATATGCATACTGAATATGAAGGCTCTACCTCTAATGGTTTTAAATTTACGGCGAAAGTAAAAGTTGTCAACAGTCAGATAGACAAAAAGATAAATAGACAAACAGACAGGAAAAAACAATATACGCCTCTGATCTATCGATTCGGGCGCATAAAAATGTAACAATACTGACTTTAGACAAGCTAAAGAAACAAAAACATGCATTCAAAAATATTTGCCGTAATTATTTTATCTTAAAGTCGGTCGTCTACAAGACAATGCTTTTTTCAGAATTGAAGCTGTTTTTGTGAAAAATTATGCGCCCGACGGCAACAAAGTTGGAAAAAGCTATTTTTTAGCATAAGGGTCACGACGTCATTGACCTTGGAGTCATTTTAAAGAATTTAATAAGTGGAGAATGCATACCAAATATGGAGTCTTTATCTTAAATGGTCCAAAAGGTATTGCGAAAGTTCGAAAAAAATATTTTTAGCATATAGGTCAAGGTCATTCTCCTTGGTGTCATTTGAAAGAACTTTATTTGTGGAGCATGCAAGCCGAATATAAAGGCTCTATCTCCTATGGTTAAAAAGTTATGGCGAAGGTTAAAGTTGACAACAGACAGACAGAGAGACAGACAGACAGGCAGGGCGAAAACACTATACATGTCTGATTTATCGATCAAAGCGCATAAAATTGAAGATTTACAATGATTAAGAATGTTGTAGCTAGTTTCATCCATTGAATTTAGTCGGTAGTTCATTTTAGACTTGTAAATTTTGGCAACATAAGAGATGTGTATTATATTATGCTCAGAGCTAGATCCAAACATGACGTGCTTCCATTTGAGAAATATTTTCAAGTAAAAACTAATGTGTTCCATACCAGGTATTTCAATAATATTTTTCCATTAAATACTGTAGAAGTATTTTTTCCGCATGGTATTAATTCACGCTATGTAGGCGGTCACAAATTTGTCCAAGCCTACTTAATTTAAATGTAAGGTATATAGTAACAAACTACAAAATCCGTGAAATTTTCTACCGACGGATTAAACAGAAATTGAGATTCCGCGGAATAATGACCCTGTGGAAAAAAGTATGTCTACAGTAAATGAGAATTTTTGCAGTTTCGTTCACAAGGCATAACTTTCAACGACTTTCTCTTTCATTTCTCCATTTTTTAAGCTAGAAATTTTTACAAAGAATATTGCTGAATAGTTTATTGTTAATTATATGTATGTTGTCTGTCGTATATGTCATACAATTAACATTGATACATACTCAACAAAAAAGTTAAGGGTTATTTGTGATATATTGTAGTTAAATTAGGGAAATTTCAATTCTGAAATTTATTATAAATTGATGTGATGAATCCAAATTTTGTGTGGATTTTAATGATGGATGGTGACGATTTTGAAGACAGAAAAATAACTGATTATATAATTATTGACTGTTGCATGGCTCAACATGATCGCTTTGGTGGATGTTCTGTTATGGTGTGGGGAGGCATTTTGATTCATGGGTCCACGGAGTTGTACATCATTAGAAATGGAGCAGTGACCGGTATCAGATACAGAGATGAGATCCATCAGCCAAATCTGAGAACATTTGTCGGGGCAATAAGAACATAATTTGTTTTAATGGATGATAACGCCAGGCCACACAGAGCAAACATTGTGAACCAGTACCTTAAGGCAGAGACTATCTATAGAATGGAGTGGCTGTCGAGGTCACCAGACCTCAATACTATTGAAAATGTCTGCGATCTTCTTCAGAGGCAAATTCATCAGCGGAATCCTGCTCCATGCGATATCCACGAACTCGAAGTTGCTCTGTTAAAGGAACGGGATCAGATACCGCAAAGGATCATCCGTTTACTCATTTGAAGTTTTCCCAGGTGATGCAGGGCTGTTATTCAGGCAAGGGGAGGACACACGAAGTATTCTTAAACCATGATTTTCCTTTATACGTTTCAAACCAGAAGTTAGACAATGTAACATATGTAAAAATTCTTGTGGTATATTTAGATAATTCTTTACAAAACAATGTACATATCGACCATGTGTGTAAAACTCTGTCACGTAAAATTTCTGCACTCCGTAGAATTAAAAAATATCTGCCTCTCGAAACACGTAAATTGTTTGATAATGCATACATCATGCCTACCATTGATTACTGCCTAACAATTTGGGGAAATACGTCCAGATCAAATCTTGACAGAGTTCATAAACTTCAAAAACGTGCTGCAAGGTATATTTTAGATGCTCCCCCTGATGCTCCCTCTAGACCCCTTTTTGATAAACTTGATTGGCTTACTGTTTATGAACAGCTTACTGTAAATAAATATGTATTGTTATATAAATCCGTCTTTAATTATTGTCCTACTTATTTACATGAAATGTTTCAATTTCAAATTAATAACAAATATACCCTTCGATCTGAATCCAATGTTGATTTGTGTGTGCCAATTCATAAATGTAAACTTTTTGAAAATTCATTCCAGTACTCTGGTGCCATATTATGGAATGCTTTACCGGTGCACATAAAAATGTCACCAACTCTTAATGCTTTCAAGAGACAAGTAAAACAATATGTAAAACAATGTCAGAATAATTTGTGATTCCTGTTTAATTCTGTTTGTATATTTATGTATATATTTATAATATGTCTGTATGTGTATAACTATGTATTTTTATATTGTTAATTGTCAGAAGGCCCTGGGGAAGAATAGTGCTTGCACTAATCAGGTTACCTTCTTTAAATAAAGTATTATTATTATTATTATTAAGTTTTGAGAGTTGTTGGATAATTGTCAGTTTTGAATTAAACAAAGTATGCAATTACTGTATATGGAAATTCGCTATGAATAGGAGGGTTTCCATTATTGTTAATCTTGATCTTCTTTCCGAGTGAACATTTACCATTAGTTTCTTATCAATGTGTAATAGCTTTACAGAGGAAATTATGTAATTTATTTTGATTAAATATACTTTTTCGATGTCGAAATTATAAATTAAAGTTTTCATTACCCTTAACTTTTTTGTTGAGTACATATTGTTTTTAATTTTGAAGGTTCAACACTGAACGGTTTAGAATTTGTGAGGGTGTGTGTGAGAGAGAGAGAGTGTGTGTGTAAGAGCACCCGGTGTGTGTGTGTGAGGGTGAGAGAGGCTGTGTGAACAGGATTCTCATACAAAAAAATCATCATTTTCATATCCGGTGTAGATGAAAAACATTTTATGTAACTTATGTTCAAAAATTTACAATTTGAAAAATCATCAAACTTTTATAGTAAAGGTCATTCACACAACTAGTTTGACTTGTTTTTTTCTAAATAGAAGGATATGGAGATAACGAACAGTTTCAAAGTCCATAAAACAGTAGAAATTAGGATCAGAGCAAGCGCAAACCTCCGAAACATCAGAGTTGGGATCATCTGCCATGGAGGAGTGAGCATTTCCTACTGACCGGTCACACCCGCCGTGTGCTCCTTGTCATGATCGGGAAATAACAGGAAAATCGGTCGTAAATTCAGTGTATAAATAATGGACTAACAATAGGTATGAAAAACGTCAGTCAGCATGTGACTCAATGATGTTTTTGCTGACAAGGGCATTGCATCAACCATAGAACTTACGAAATGATGACTTTAAACGAGACTGTTGATATTCTTGTTTCATCAATTTGCTTGTCAATAATTTACATCGTTTTAGAAATTGTTCATACGTAGAGCATGATCTTACATATCGAATCAACTGAGATATGTAAAACAGTTGTGTCAGACTCTGCGGTATATATATATCTTTTATCTCACAATTCATAGGCGTCGGACCAGGGGATGGGGGTGGTGATTACCCCCTCCCCTCACCCCCACTTTTTTATTGCAAATATATACAGTACATAATATAGGCATTGCAAATTGTATCTTCCCTCTTTTCCTTGGTTTAGCCCCCCCCCCTCCCGACGCCGATGTAATGATTTGAATATACCATCATCATCGTCAAATATGTACCTTATCAATCTTTAATAAGTAAACACCCAATGGTTATTATCCATTTTGGTTTTTAATTGATCATTATATCTTTCGCGTTGTACATTTATTACATTTCATTTTTATCTATCAGCCAAAATTTCTGCGACAGTGGTATAAGAGGACAATCAAAGTTTGGAATGCAGTTCGCATTTCAAAACTTTAACATGTTATGGGGTCTGGAAATTTGGGGGTGGGTACTTGTGGTCAGTTACTACGTCGTTGAAGAAATGGTGATGGTACCATCTCTAGTTTCCAAGATATGGCCGTCAAGTTTTAGGCCTTCTATATAATACCATAGGAACAAGCAAATTCAAGGAAATGAGGTCTACCGCCCTATCATATGTCATTTAGAAATTATCACCAAACTTGAATTTTTTGAAAATAGGGTCAATCGTAAAGGCCAAGATCAAGGAGTCAGAAATCATAGCGTGCTCGGAAATACCTTGTCTTAGCTAGGCAATGCACATGTCAAATATGAAAGCCCTATCTCCTCTAAAAAAAAAGTTAAAAGGAACAGACAACAAAGCGAAGATTAAACTTTTCTTAGCTGCAAATTTTTAAAATACATTGATACCCAAATTTTAAAAGGTAGATCAAACTCCAAGGTAAAAAAAAGTATACAGCTGTAAGTTCTTGATATCCAATGAAAGGTCTTCTAACAAGGATTACTTATACATGTGAAGTATGAAAGCCCAAGCCCTTGCTGTTTAAAAGTTATGCCTAAGGTAAAAGTTTTTAAAAAGTAGGTCAAACTTCAAGGTCAAGGTCAAAAGGTCTAAGTGCTTGATATCCAACGAAAGCTCTTGTTACAAGGATTTAATATGTGAAGTATGAAAATCCTAACCCTTCAAAAGTTATGACCAAGGTTTAAGGCTTTAATTAAAGGTTTTTAAAAAGTGGGCTAAGCTCAAAGGTCAGAAGGTCAAAGTTCTTGTCATCCAATGAAGGACTTCTCACAAGGATTTCATATGTGAAGTATGAAAGCCCTAGCCCTTACAGCTTTAAAGTTATGGCCGAGATAAAAAGTTTTTCATAAGAACGGAAATCTCCAAGCTCAAAATTGTTGATATCCGATGAAAGGCCCTGAAAAGTATCTACCGTTAAAAAGTTGTGGTCAAAGTAAACATTTTTAAAAATTGAGTAAAAGTGGGCCAAACTCCAAGGTCAAATCTGTTGGTATCCAGAGAAAGGTTTTGTCACAAGGAATACACATGTTAAATATGAAGTCATAGTTCCACAAAATCAAAAGTTATGGGCAAGGTTAAAGTCTATGTGCCGGACGGACGGACAGCAGTACAGACCGACGAACGAAATTTAATCCCCTCACCTTCTCGAAAGTGTTGGACAATAAACGTCCGGCTCGATATGTAATACTAGTATATATCAAAAGACTTATCGCATGGTTCTCAATTATTCAAAATTTACTGCATATACCTTCCTTGTGACTACCTTTTATAAATTTTCTGTTTGCATCGCTGATAAACTGCAGTAATTAAGAAAATTATCAACTCAAATTTAAATCCAATTTGGCAAAAAATAGTAAATGAGATAGCGGGTCACGTGATCTTCGTGACGTCAAAGGCGACAATAGCGATCATCTGTTCACGTTATTCTTACCAAACCCCTACCCGACTTTTCTGATTATGGACGACCAAACTGCTGATAATAATGACATACCTGATAGGTTAGATATTCAACCGTATATGTTTGAGCCACTTGCAGCTGAAAATCTATAAAATCAGCAAGAGAAAAGCGAAGAAAGCGACGTTGACGAGGGAAATGCCAAGGAAACGTGCCTCGGAAATACAGCTTTCATTCGTATTATCCTTATTTTTATACCCCCCGCTTGAAAAGCGGGAGGGTATATAGTAATCGTTAATTCCGTCCGTCCGTCTGTTACGCTTTAGGGTACCCATCTCTTATCCGCAATTCTTCTTATGCACTGAGTGAAATTAATGAAACTTTCACAGAATCTTTATTACATATTGTCATAGTGCACCTCCTATTTTATTTTTTGATCCGACACATATCTTGGGTTTCTCGGCCACAGTAAAACGTGGACTTTGTCATCAGTTATAATCATATGGGAGGCGGGGGGTATCATTTAGTGAGCTCATTGCTCACACGATGACCATATACCCTCCCACTTTTCAAGCAGGGGGTATAACAACACGCCGTCGCGCTGTCACACAACACGCTACAACTTGACAGCGTGTTGTCTTTTAGCGCGACAGGGAGTTTTTTTTTTATATCCCTCGTTTGAAAAGCGGGAGGGTATATAGTAATCGTTAACTCCGTCCGTCCGTCCCTCTGTACGTCCGTCCGTCTGTTACGCTTTAGGGTACCCATCTCTTATCCGCAACTCCTCTTAAACCACTGAGTGAAATTTAATCAAACTTTCACAGAATCTTTATTACATATTGCCATTGTGCACCTCCTATTTTACTTTTTGATCCGACACCCATCTTGGGTTTCCCGGCCACAGTAAAACATGGACTTTGTCATCAGTTATAATCATGTGGGAGGCGGGGGGTATCATTTAGTGAGCTCATTGCTCACAGTACCTCTAGTTCTCACAAATATATCGTCAAAGTATACATATCTTAGATTTATTTTAGCATAATACTTTATTTACATAAAATATAACCGCAAAGACAATTTGAATCTAAACTAGAGGTACTGTGAGCGATGAGCTCACTAAATGATACCCCTCGCCTTCATATAGTTAAAATGGCAAAGTCCATATTTTGCTGTGGCCGGGAAACCCAAAATATGTGTCGGATCAAAACATAAAATAGGAGGTGCACAATGGCAATATGTAATAAAGATTCTGTGAAAGTTTCATTAAATTTCATTCAGTGGTATGAGAGGAGTTGCGGATAAGAGATGGGTACCCCAAAGCGTAACAGACGGACGGACGGACGGAATTAACGATTACTATATACCCTCCCGCTTTTCAAGCGGGGGGTATAATAATCATGCAGCTAATACGCATGACAGAGAGAGAGAGAGAGAGTGAAAGAGAGAAACGTAGCAACCAGAGAAATTTTTCTTTTACATACCTGATAAAGTAACCGAGCAAAAAACAATGGTGAGGGAGGGTTATTTTACAATGCCAACTTCTTTCTGTACCAATTTTTGGCATACAATACTACATTTCTCCGATATCACTTTACTGTTGTAAAAAGTCGGAAGGGGCTGCCTTTCGATTAATATTTTCAATAGTAAAAGTAATGTTGGGAAAATAAGTGGGTGGGGTGGAGGCAAGTCCCCCTGTTGCTACGTGCCTCAATGAATGTTTTGTTTTTGAAAAAATCGTTACATTAATAAATCAAACTATTTTCACAAATCTCTTTATGGAGATTAGGGGGGGGGGGGGGGGGTCAATAGAAGTTAGAAAATGTTGGCACATTTTTCAAAAATAATTGTGTGTGAATTTAAAAATTCAGGAGGTCTGTCATTTATAAGAAATAAATTTTACAAGCAATTTCGGGTAGAATATACTTTACAGGTCCCTAAGATCCTCGCGCTCATTGGACTATAACGTAACATTTACGTCACTCAACTGGAATGGCATATATTTGCACACTATTCGGCTGATTAGGGTTAGTCTTGCACCCACTTGAGAGATTAGAGTTAGTCCTTGCACTAGTATTCGATTGATTAGGGTTAGTCTCGCATCCATCAGCGAGATTAGGGTTAGTCCTCGCACATTATTCGACTGATTAGGGTTAGTTTACCATCTGCCCGCGAGATTTCGTCTATATAAACGTCTTTGTCCCTGCATACCATCAGATGGATTAGGATGAGTAACTCATTCTTGTACATAAGTAAAGAATTTTTTCCAAGATCATATAATTCAGCTTTAAAGACATTTCGTTAGTTTGTTCACATGGAAGAAAGTCCGAAAGAAATGTCAATAAGCATGCGCCGCACGCGCTTCGTTCAGAATTATTCTTTGACTATTTTTGGGAGTTGAACTATGTTCAATCTCCCATGGTCATCACGCATTTAACATGCGCAGTAATTTGTGTTGATTATATAGTGCCGAAAGCGAGGTTACTGTGTCGGCCGATTTACTCCAATGATATTCAACAGAAAACATGCATAAACATCCGCCACAAATAGTTCGTGGCATTTTCCTGATTTGATCTAATTTTCATAATTTGAAATGTAAGTAAATGTACTGATAAAGTAATTCTATTTTGAATATTAGATTTCGTTCAAAGTAAAACTAAATTATAAAGAACCTCAAAAGTTTTTCGTTATAGAACTCATTTTTAGGTAGCGTCAAACACTGAAAGAGATACGAACGACAACTTTACATACTCTAGTCTTCCCGACGCCCGACGGTCCCGGATTTTTAGCAATTCATTTTCTTGGTTTAAATGAATTTATAATGCATAAAAACTTAAGAAACATGCGTATTTATTTCATGATTAGCAGTATCATCTGCCAAAAGCGCTAAATCTATTACAGTAACTCTGTTATAAATGTTAAAACCAAAAACGGACACAGATGTTTTCGTAAAAACGCGATTAAAAACAACAAAATGAAGTTTATTATTTTTTAATAAAAGAAAAACCTCATTTACATTCCAGATAATGTGTACGCACACAAATCTCACATATACCACTGTTTTTATGTTTGGTCATTAAATATTTGTTTTTTAACTTGGTATTGCTTTTTTTCTTTACAGTATTAAAAAAGATAATTTTCTGACGTACTCCATGGATAGTGTTCGTGTAATTGAAATACATTAATTTTATATTCACAGAGAAGTTTTATTCAACAAACCTGTTAACTCTTAAAAGGATGGTGTGTTAAAATCCACATTTTATCAACATTGATATTATTCATGCGAAACTGAAATTTTCATAACACATGGGTAAAGGTGCCATGGAAAAATATACCGGTATTACAAATTTGAAGACTGTGAGCAGTGAATTATATAAATGATCAACCGCCTCTAATATTAATATAATGTCAGTGTCCATGTTTGGCAAATGGGAAACCCAAAATATGTGTAGGATGAAAAAGTAATAGATGGTGCTCAACGGCAATATGTAATAAAGATTCTATGAAAATTTCGTTCAGTGGTGTAAGAGGAGTTGCGGATAAGAGATGGGTATAACTAAAGCGTAACAAACAGATGGACGGAAATCCCGATTAATAAATACCCTCCCGCTTTTCAAGCAGGAGATATAAAAAAGGACTAATGTAGGCAGGGAAGCATTATGGCCCATCCATTTTTGTTGCAACTCAAAAAAATCTGAAACTGTCTGTATTTGAAATAACAAGGGCACCGAGCATCCCCTCGCGACTGGTCCTTCACTGAAAATGGCAATTTCTCATAAGAGATAAATTCTCTCGAGGGACGATAAACATGTTAAAGATTGATAGTACAAAGCAATTTGTTTAACGTCCCTCTCAGGAATTTTTTGCTCATATGAAGGCTTGCCAGTAGAGAGCTGCACATTCTTTCCAATAATAGGAACTGTCACTGATCATAATTTAGCAGTGAGGGATCTTTTTGTGCCAGCATCTATTGGGACATGGGCCCGTGGTTTACAAGGTCTCATTCGAAGGACCAGTCTCCACATCCAACAAAAGGATTCAAACCCGCAGCATTACAATCAACTCCCTTAAGCTTACATTTGACAAAATTATTGTGTTGATCCATTTTTTTTTTCACAAAATACAAAGTGCATAGCGTCTTGGTCAAGGGGGGGGGGGGGCATAACATACCTAATTTTGGGCAGTCAAGTTTAATATAAGATATTAAATTGTTTTTCAGCACTATTTATTTTTTAAAACAAAATTACCGGGGTGGAGGATGTCTATTTTTAACAAAAATCAAATTGCATAGCATTTCAGTGGGGGGGGGGATTATATGCATAGGTAATTGGGCAGTTTCCCTTATTCCTAGCAGAAACATATCACATATGCTAGTATGCTATATGTAAATAAGTTTCCGTAATTTTAATTACTGTAGATCACTTAATTTTCGCGACACCTTATTTTCGCGAGATAGTCATTGACTCTTTATTAGCGGGACAAATTTTTCACGAATTGTGGTCATTGCTCTATATAATCTTAAGGAATTCTATTATACGCGAGAATGCAATTTTCGCGAGCATACTGTCTCGCGTTATTACGCGAAAATAAAGTTCTCGCGAATAAAAAGTGATTTACAGTATTTGCCTACCTACAATGTACATGATGTTAGTATATCTCACAGTTCCAGGCAATATGCTTTTTTTCGTAATGAAAAATAACAATGAACATGTACATCGAGAGGTTAATTGAACTTGTGGATTATATTACATTTTTCGGGAATAACGTGCACTCCAAATTCCTAGACACCTGTTGGCATCAAATTCTTTTAAACTGCTTCACGTAACTTTAAAACTGGCTCTTAAACTGGTTCCCTCCCGGAAATTATTATTGTCAACTCGTACATAAAATGTCAGGGTTTCGAGACAGTGAAAACGCGATATCTGAAGAAATATTTCAACAATGAACTTGAAAATTAATAGGCATTATCTTTTTATACTGTCACACAAGTATGTAAACGTTGAGAACGGTTTACGCAAAGGTTCTCTGTCAATCTTGCCCACAAATGATTATTGTCAACTCGTACATAAAATGTCAGGGTTTCGAGGCATTAAAAATGTGATATCTGAAGAAATATTTCATCAATGAACTTGAAAATGAATAGGCTTCGTCCTTTTATACTGCCACACAAGTATGTAAACGTTGAGAATGGTTAATGTAAAGGTTTTCTGTCAATCTTGCCCACAAGGTGTAACGAACACACTAACACACAAACACACACACATACGCACATTCGCGATGCTATATTCCCTCTGCAACAAGTTGCGCGAGGGGATAATGATATTGTTCACTCAATTAACCTCCCGATCAAAGATTTTATTTTACATCATGTTCAACTCCCATGAGTGCTTTCAGTACTTTGATTTTTCATGAGTAAACAATATTTATTAATTTTTTTTTCAGAGAACAAGGTTAAAAACTACGTTTAAAAACGAAGTTTTAAACTAAATTTTAACCGTAGAACTGAATTTTGGGGTCAAAAGGCCAATAAACCTTTTTTTAAATAAAAATTAAAAAAAAAAAATTCGATCTCATAGTAATATAGTATATAGTGAAGTCGCCTTCGGTGACAATACATTTAAGTGCCTTTTTCTGGGGACCGGTAAAGTAAAGTTGTTCCGCAATTTCTGCTTCTGGCCTTAATTATATGCGTTTTTATATTGTTATATGATGACATATGATGCCCCCACACATTCAAATAATTTTTATTTGAACAATTCAATCTATTATCAAAATATTATTGGTAGTCGATAAAAAATTCAATATTACTCAAAGAAAAAGCTGAGACAAACCTTTAACTTGACTATTTAATGATAAAGACGTTATCCCTGGGACTAAAATTGGCGTGTTTTTCTGTTTACGATTTAGTTTCAGTTTAAATAAAACAATGATTTTGATTGGTTCATGCAAACTTGCATGAGGCCAATCAGAAAACGCATCTCTAACCCCGTCAAACTTAGCCTATTCGGTCAAGGGTTTATGTAGAGCGGAGCGGATCAGAAACTCTTGACTTGGGAAGATGGACTATAGCATGCCAGAGCCTGAAATAATTCATAATTCACTAACAATTAATTCGGTTAAAGGTTGATGTTGACATCATGTTGAGTTTCAACTGTCTAAAGAGACGCAAGCTCTTGGATACATTGGATCCATTAAACACTATGGCACTGGCTACAAGAATGTAAGACCATGGCATTCCAAAATGAAAACGCTGGCTCTCCCGCTGTAAAGAGTGTCCATAAGGGCAAGTGGAAAGTGTCTCTTTCAGAATTGCAGACACCATTACAATATAATCAAAACAGTGTCTCCACAGCTTTCTCGTTCGAATTGTCGCCTTTGACATCACAGGTAATATGGCACGTAAAATCTCGTGTAGAATATGCATAAAGCGCGATTCAAATAAAGCAAGTTAATTTGTTTTTGAGAGAAATAAATTTAGACTTATATGATGCGATAAGTCCTTTAACAGTATGTTGACTTCCTAAATATAAAATAGCAGACAGACGCACGTGAGTTAAGGCAACATATTGAGGTTTCTAAGCAAAATGTGGTGGTCCTGGAGGTACTGGGCACGAACTGCTACCTTCGATCACAGGGTATACGTCACAGCACCAGTTGTGACGTGTACAGATCCTCGCCCTCTTTTCTGTTACATGCTGCAGAGTACAGACGTGTCTCTGTCAGCTCCGCCATTATTGTATATTGTATATCATAACTGCGGGCACTAATAAACAGCGGATTATTTTACCATAGTGTTTCTCTATTCCGCCATCACTAGAGTAACAGTAGTCAATATAGAGAAACGCTATATTGGCGCTGCGAGCAGGGTATTTTAGTTCGACTGCAAGGTAAAACCTTACCTGCACGTGTTATTGCCCGTCGCCGACATGGATATTTTTTTCGAGATGTAAGGCAGCAGTATTTATTTTATTTTGTATATACGTTTATACTTGCGTTTCTTGTTTAGCGGATTAACCGCTTAATTCATGTAAGTTTGTATTTTTGCCGTTTTAAGGATACCGGGCGAGATGGACCATGTGTTCAGTTCCTTTGGTAGGCGGAGGGGGACTTTGAGGCCTAGTGGGGACTGGGACGTTCATGTTGGGGGAAATGACCAAGCGGGTCCGGATAGTACCCCGGGAGAACGCAGTCCGCGGAAAATTCCGCCTCCCGGAAGCGTTAGATTTGCTCCGGGTTTATGTAGCACACCTATGCCCCAGGAGGAGGGTGCCCCGGATAATGTCACCCGGTATGAGGGCGGAGATATGTCGCTTACACAGGGACTTGATGGGTCTTTGGAAACGCCCGGTTTCCAGCAGTTTTATTCCCTGCTCCAGGAACGACAGACTATCGGGGGGGGGGGGGGGGGGGGGGTCGTTGACCGAATGCAAGGGGAAATAGGTCGGATTCAGGGAAATATTTCCCAGGTTCAGGGTGACCTTGGTGCAGTTAATAGCAGGTTAAATAGTCTTGGTCAGGACGTAGGAGCCCTGCGGGGGGATATAGACTCATTAGAAGCTAACATGACGTCTCAGCTGGGGTCTATGGAAACCAATATGGGGGCTCTGAAAACCGACTTGACGTCTCAGCTGGGGTCTATGGAAATCAATATGGGGGCTCTTAAAGCCGATATGACGTCTCAAATGGGGTTTATGAAAACAAACATGGGGACTCAGTTAAGTGAAATAACTAAAATGCTTGCGGGAATGATGAAATCTGAGAAACCGCAGTCAGTAACTGAGCCACAGGAGCTCAAAGTCAGTGCCAGTCCGTCTGTAATGACTAGTAGCCAGGGGAGTCCCTGGGTTCCTAGCTCATTGCCAGTGCAGTGTCCTGCAGTGCAGCCCGTCGCTAGTTTACCTAGTACCGAATCTGTTCCTAACCAAAACTATAAGGTCACTTGTGTTTCCGCATCTCAAAGTCAGCCGTTTTCTTCAGTAGACTACAGTAGTCTTGGCTCGGGTTTGTCGAGTACTATTACATTTGGCTCGTTCTTATCAGGGAGCGGGGGGTATCCTATACATCCTAGCATGGGCCCTTCTGTTCCGGGTCATGTTGCTGGTGGCATGGGTGTGCCAGTGACGGCACCAACTGCATCTGTGTCTTCTAGTGCAGCTAACTAGGGTAGTCAGGAGGCTACTATGGTGGGTTGGTAGGGCAGTCGGCGGCACTGGGGGGAGCACCATCATTTGCACTTGGAATAGGGGGTTGGTCTTGGGTACCTCAAGGTCACACATTTATGACTACGGCAGATGCATCCCAATTTCCGAGTTAAATACCTCCTGTTACTTGGAGTAGCGTGATTAGGAATATTCCAGCGAAAATAAAGTGGATGAAGTACAATGGGGATGTAGAGTGGGGACCATTCTATTCAAAGTTCTCTACAATCGCCGAATATCATCAGTGGAGTGATCCCGACTCTCTGTTTGCCCTAAGTCTTACGCTAGAGGGGGCAGTTCTTAAGTACTTTGATATCCTCAGGCGACGAGGGGCGCTGTTAAGTTTCCGAGAGGTCGTTCTCCGGATGGAGAAGAGATTCGGTAAAACTTCCCTTAGAGCCGCCTCACAGCTGGAATTTAATTCTATCTGCCAGCGAGCGGACGAAGCTATAGAGCAATTGGGGACCGCGTAATAGACACTGCCCAGAAAGCGTTCGGTGGCGGTACTTCGTCAGAGGTTTTCCAAGAGCAAATAGTCGTTTGTTTTGCTCTGGGGTGCAATGACGGCGAGGCGGGGCAGCAGTTAATTAATAATCCCCCGGGGACTTTAGAAGAAGCGATTAAGAGAGTCAAAACTTATCAGCTTAGTCGCAGAGCTTTAGCCCGCCGGCCGAGAGCGGTAGGATCCCTATCTAGAGACCGTCATAATGACCGGAGTCAGTCGCCAAATCCGGGTTATTATCGGGCCAGATCAGATTCTGAAAGTCAAAATCTTTACGTGGCACACAGAGGGCGCTCGGAGTCCAGGGACCGTTCTAATCGTGCCAGCAGGGACCATTCCGATCGTACCAGCAGGGACCGTTCCGAGTCGCCGGATCGGAGCTCGCATAGAGCATCTATTCCAGAGACTCCGAGGACAGCAAACGAGGATTAATTCCCGAGCGAGGGTCCTCGAGGGATCCGTCATCAAACAGGGGACGTTCTCGTGCGCCGAGGCATATTATATGTTTCGAATGCCAAAAGCCAGGGCACTTGCGTCGCGACTGCCCGATCTGCCAGCGTAGGCGTAGATCGGGGACCCCTAAGCCTTGTCTTAAGTCGACCAGTAATATAATTACAGACGAACATAGTGCGTCAGACCATGAGACCAAAGTCTTGTTCTATGAGCCGAATGTGAACGCAACCTATGTAAGTCCGTCTGTTAGGTCAGGTAGTCATAGCATAGGCTCAGGTGCGTGGCACATCCCCATATGCATAGGAGGCAGCATATTAAAGCGACTATAGATACAGCAGCCGACATCACAATAATCTCAAGTGAAGTTTATAAGTCCTTGAGGCCGCAGCCCGAAGTTGTTAGAGACACTAATGTTAGGCTAGCTGGCGAGGGGGCTGGTATGACCGCCCAGTACCTCGGAAATCTCAACTTACGCATTGGGGATTATGATTTTTATCACCCGATCTATGTTGGCCCTTTGCAAGATGAAATGCTTCTGGGGATTGATTTCCTGTGCACACATGGTGCAGAAGTTTCATGCGAAGCAGGTACTCTAAGGGTCAAGGGCATAGACACACATGTTGCCCTTCCAGTACTCGATGCGGTTTCAGTCCGCAGAGTGCAGGTCCCTCCGCACACTGACCAAGTTATCGAGTGCACCCTTAGTTCCGAGATGCCAGAGTTAATGCTGGAACCAGCTAACATTTTTCCGCCTGGTATAGTAGCCTCGCGGACGTATAACGCTGCAGGAAATGGAGCAAAACTGTGCATACTTAACTTGACTGACAGAACCCACATTATAAAGACTGGTGCCAAGTTAGGGGAAGCCGTCCCTGCGGTGTCAGTTGAGGGTAACGGTCCCACAGTGCGTCGTGTGTCAGCCGAGGGGGGAAACAGTAATAAGCATATTGCCCCACTGCTAGAACAGTTAGGCAAGACCGCGCCTGTGGAAGTCAGATCTCAGGCTGCGGAGCTAGTTAAAGAATTTGCCGACGTCTTTGCGGTAGATGACCTTGATCTCGGAAACTTTTTCGAGCGTCTCCTGTCAAACAGCGGATGCGTCGCACTCCCGCTGTATTTCCAGGGGAGCAAGAAGGTCATCTTGATAAGATTTTAAAAGCCGTAGTCATCCAACTGTCTTACTCAGATTGGGCGTCCGCCCCAGTACTGGTCAGGAAGAAGGATGGCAGCGTCCGTTGGTGCGTGGATTATAGAGCCCTGAAGAAGGTGACAGGCAAGGATACGTACCCTCTGCCACTCATCGAGGAGTGCATGGACACGCTAGCGGGAAACCGCTGGTTCTCTAAGCTTGACGCTAATGCGGCTTATTGGCAAGTCAAAATAGCTCCGGAAGACCGGAAGAAAACTGCCTTCATAACGAAGAAAATTGCCTTAGCTTTCTTAGACGATATCCTAGTTCTAGGATCTTCAGCACATGCTCACCTTGATAACTTACGCCAAGTGTTTGGGCGATTCCGAGCGTATGGTCTCAAATTCAAGCCTCGGAAATGCGAGCTGTTTAAGATTAAGGTCGAGTTCCTTGGTAGAACCGTGAGCGAGCACGGAGTTGAGATGGGAGATCAGTACATTGAGTCAGTGCGTGACTGGCCTGTTCCGCGTGATGTTAAGGGCGTAGAGCGCTTTCTTGGCTTCGCCAATTATCACCGTAGTTTTATCCCTCACTTCTCAAGAGTTGCGGCTCCGCTGTATGCGGTTACCGGAAAAAGCGGTTTCCGATGGGGCGAAGAGCAGCATAATGCTATCGCGGAACTCATCCAGTTAATGACCAAACCTCCAGTACTAGCGATACCGAACAGTACAGGTCATTTCATCCTGGATACTGATGCCTCGGATCATGCCGTAGGCGGGGAATTAAGCCAAATCCAGGGTGGGAAAGAAAGAACAATAGGGTATGGGAGTGCTGTGCTATCCGCAGAACAGCGCAGGTATTGTACTACTCGCAAAGAGCTACTGGCCGTTATTAAGTTTACGAGACAATTCCGCCACTACCTGCTGGGTCGCGAGTTCACGGTCAGGACCGATCACCATAGCCTGGTCTGGCTAATGAACTTCATGCATCCTCAGAATCAGATCGCTCGATGGCTCGAGGAACTGAGTCAGTACAATATGCGGATTGTACACCGCCCGGGAAAGAAACATGGACGCGCTGTCCTGGGACTTACCCGACTCATGCCAGGGGTACTCGAAGAGAATTAGGGTCGAAGACTTGCCCTGCGGCGGATGCCGATATTGCCGCCAAGCCCACGAGCGCTGGCATGAGTTTAACACCGAAATAGACGATGTAATTCCTTTGTCCCAACTTTGACGAAACGCCTGTGCCAGTGGAGAGTTCGTCAGCTGAAGGGGGTAACTAATTCGTTAGATCCCACTCTCCGTCAGGCCATTGTTTTCAGTCCTTGGGAAGATACTCCTTTGACTGTGAGTGCTTCTGCACTTCCCAGATTTCAGATTGCTGTTAGTGGGGTGTCGAGTCTAGATCCCAAGATTGAGACAGTTAGTCCTCAAGTCTGTCAGTTAACAGGTGAGACTGCGGGAATTTCCCTATCTTCATACAGTTCCGCAGATATAGCTCAGAAACAGAGAACTGATGAAGCTATAGTATACCTGAGACAGTACTTAGAGTCTGGGATTTTACCTACCGAAAGCGAATTAATTATTTGCAGTCCGGAAGAGAAGTGCTATCTTCTGGAACGAGACTGTTTCTATTTCGACGAGTCAGGTGTTGTTTGGCGAGAGCCCGATGACTCGGATGCGCCCCGTCGGCTGCTCGTGCCACGGAGTCTCCGATCCGAGGTCATGCACTTATGTCATGACATTCCGTCCTCTGGTCACCAGGGAATCCAGAGAACTAAAGAACGACTTAAGCAACAGTTCTACTGGTGGCGCATGACTAAGGACATTAACTTATATGTCAAGACATGCGATGTATGTGCGAGGAATAAGCGAGGTTCGTTGCCGAACAGATCCGAGCTCAAGAGCTATCAAGCCGGAAGCCCGATGGAGAGGGTACATTTAGACATTCTCGGGCCACTTCCCCGAACTGATAGCGGGAACGAATACATACTTTTGATGGTGGACAACTTTACCAAGTGGGTAGAGTGTATTCCGCTTCCGTCTCAAACAGCGGAAGTTACCGCCCGTTCCGCTATCAAGGACTTCTTTTCTCGATTTGGCTATCCTTACGAAATCTTCACAGATCAGGGCCGTAATTTCGAGAGCGAGCTGTTCTGTAAGATTTGTGCCATGTTAGGGATACATAAAGCCAGGACCACACCCTACCGTCCGTCAGGGAATGGCCAGGTAGAGCGCTATAACCGCACTCTAATGGACGCGGTTCGTTGCTACGTAGATGGCCAGCCCAAGTCATCTGATAAGTACCTAGGCCCATTGGATGGAGCGTTGCGGTCCGCGGTAAACCGCCATACTGATGTTCGCCCCACCGCCTTCCACGTCTTTTCAAAATGGGGAGGAGGGTGAGGTGGACAGATATGTACGTGATCTAGAAGAGAATGTTCAAGGCGCGCACGACATTGCCTGCAAAAAACTAAAAATCGCGCAAAAGGCAATGAAAAGGTCGCATGACATTAAGGTCCGTACCAGCAAGTTCAAGGTCGGAGATTTGGTTTACTGGCGCCGCAATGCGGTAAAAAAGGTAGAGTCAGTATGGAGGGGCCCTGGGATCATAATCAAAGCCAAATCGGACACAATATTTGTTGTCAAATCTCGGCGCGAGGTCAAGGTTATGCACCATGACAAACTTAGGTGCGAATCCAGGCAACTCCCCAAATGGTTAATAAACTATAAGATTAAGTTGCCCGGACAGTCAGTAGACCGAGATGGGGATAGTTCTCTTGTTCGGGATGTGGTGGCACGGCTGGGGACCGCGGACTCGGGAATATGTCCTGAGAGCCCGGGGAGTGGGGGTCACACAACAGTTAGCCCCAAGCCAGCGGATACTTTAAATACACAGGGATATTTCCCTGAGCTTATGATTGATCCTTGATGTTCCTGATTTTTATATACCATTGAACTTCCAAGGAGGATCCGTTGGAGCCAGTTCCAGGATTGAGCGTTCGCGACGGAGTCATGGACGTGATGTCTCGCTAGACACCATATCTGTCCTGGGCCCGGATGTCCGGATCTGGAGATGCCGACCGGAGAAGTCGCCGTGGAACCACCTGATGAGGACGACCCCGAAGGACTCAATGGTGGACCCGAGAAGACTCGGACGAAAGGCGCCCAGGACCAGGAACGGACGTGAGATTCTGTGAACTGTGATATTAACTGTTAATTTTATAATTTTTATTATGGACATTAATGCTTAAATATGTAATATTAATATTGTATGATTATATGCTTGCTTGTTTACTTATGTGATTTTGTTTTATTGATTTTAAATATGCTAAGATTTAATTGTGAATTTTTATGTACATGATAGTTTGTCCTTGTATAACGGGCGGTGACGCCCTTTTTCAAAATAGGGAGGAATGTGGTGGTCCTGGAGGTACTGGGCACGAACTGCCCTGCTACCTCCGATCACAGGGTATACGTCACAACACCTGTTGTGACGTGTACAGATCCTCGCCCTCTTTTCTGTTACATGCTGCATAGTACAGACGTGTCTCTGTCAGCTCCGCCATTCTTGTATACTGTATATCATAACTGCGGGCACTAATAAATAGCGGATTATTTTACCATAGTGTTTTCTCTATTCCGCCATCACTAGAGAAACAGTAGTTAATATAGAGAAACGCTATACAAAATATCTAATTAAATTCCATAATTGCTCTACCAACTGCACAGAAAATGTTTAGACTTGTTTTCTAATACATTCTTGGTACTGTCGTAATGGTCGACGAATTACCTGACAAATCCCTCCAGATTAGGTCGATAAGACAGGCTATGTCTAGCAGACGTCTGGCAAGATGGAGGTCAGGGAGATCAATGTTAGTTGAGATAGGTCGTACACGGATGAGTCGGGCTGTGGTACCACACTCCTCCCCTCCTTGTAGAGCCAAGGGTATCCATTGGCGAATTTTATCAATCAGTAATGATATTTGAAAAAAAAAATCCACCCCCCCCCCCAATATTGTACAAAACCATATAAATGTCAACTTGTGCAAAAGTACAAAAATATACATACAAATACTGCCCAATCATGACTACTTGCCAACAAAGTACCGGTGAGAGACATAATCCCTTCACATATACATGTTGTAAGAAAAATGTAGAGTAATCATGAAAAATATACAATGCGTTTATACACTTGCATAACAAAAATTACTTTTTCTGAAGTAATTAATATTTACATATATAGAAAATACACTATTTAATTGATGAACATGATGAGAAAAAAAAAGAAAAATAAATATAATCTGTAGAACTGCCTGGCATTGTTGTTACATGTCTCCAGGATAAATGAAACTGGTGTGTTACGGATAGAAGCAACCTGTGCAGCAAGAGATGCTAGGTTCCAGGGGTGGTTCATCTTGCATCCAGGAGCTGGTAATAAATATGGAGCATCTGTCTCCAACAACAAGCGCTCAACTGGGATCCTGGCCACCAGATTTGGGTCCTGCGCTGATCTCATTGTGACTCCAAATTTCACTGCAGGCAGTTCCATCTCCCACTGGCGTAGCTCCTCCACAGAACCTGTGAAGCAATGTCGATGGAAAGCATGGTGTGTCATGTCCATCATACGGATCATGGCCAAGGTGCGTTTGGCTGCCTCACCGGATCCATCATCCCTGCAGTGTAGAATGACAGGCTTACCGACATCTCTTGCCAAGTTAAGGGCATCTGCTAAAAATTCCTGTTGGGTCTGCAGCAAACGCTCCATACATGCCTCTGGCCTCACACAGGGGTTACATCTGCAGTTGGTGGTGAGATCAATGCCAACCTCCCCAATGGCTACACAACGCTGGTGTGTTACTAAGTCCATGAGCCTGTCAAGGTACTGCTCTGCTAGGTCAGCAACATGTGGGTGGATACCAAAGGAGACTGATATGTTTTTGGCATCCAATATGTGTGCCTGCCAAGATTCCCACTGACGGGGAAAGACATAGTTAGCTACTGCATGTAGCACCTGAATTCTTCCACCGAACTGCTGCTCTAGTTCAAACCAGGTCTTGAAGTTGGTCCTGCACAGGATTTGGTCGAGGTGGAAATGACTGTCGACAATTCTGGCCATGACGGGGTCACCTGTTACAGTAAAGGGTCTATCAATGGTCATACCATTCGCCAGAAGTCGCTGTTGATGCTGCATGAACACTTCCTGCTGTTCCATACTCAATCCCTTCAGTAGGGTACCAACAGCTTGCCAATGCAGGAAACATGCTACATGGTTGAATGGCTTCAGCTTAAACTGGGCGACTCGGTGTTCACTGTAATGGGTGGAGTAGAAAGTCATCAACTGCGTCTCTTGTGTATTAAAATCTCCCACTAAACTGTCATACATGATGATGCTAACTGGCGCAAACACTCCAAACTGTCCAGTCCGAGCCACTCTCTTAACAAGTGAAGGGACCCATTAAAGAGCTGGCACCACTCATGGAGGTTCTCGTCATCAAACAACCTCTGTTGACCTTTGTGGGCAAGGGTGTGCTTGACTGCCAGACTAAGGGTGGATCCCTCTAATTGGCGGCATTCCCAGCAAGCAAGTGTCCCAACCCAAAACCATGGCAAAAGAGTCCGCAATACATGTCGTTTTACATGTCCACTGAGCTTGGTACCACAGATAGGGCAGCTGTACTTCCCGGCTCGTGGACCAGTACCACCAGAGCATAAAGCCCCAAGCACTACTGTCCTGGTATCTTCTGTGGAAGATGCTGTAGGTGACTGCCCCTCTTTGTTCGCATCCTGTGTACCGGTATCTCCCGGGATGCTGGTATCAGACATCACCTCATCAAAGGTTATCCACTCCTCCGACTGGCTCTCAGATGAAGGGTCATATTCAGGGACAAAATTTACATCCCACAAATCTTCCTCCAATATATAAATATATAAAACCCTGCCTATAAACTGCAAATTCTTTCTACTCATCCACAGTGTCCGAGTACCTGGGCTCTGTAAATGGAGCTCTGACTGCTTGGGCTCAATATCGTTCTCCAGCCACTTAATGATTGGACTTAAATCTTTGTCTTCTTCCTGCATTGATCGTACTTCAGATGGTGAACTTACAACTGCCCAGTTGCACACAGAGGAATCACCTTGCCCAGGCTGTTTATCTAGTTGCATTACTGTCCTCACTTTGAGCACGGGTCCTAGAGACAAAGATGATCGACTTGATAGAGGCACTACGTCATCTACATCCTCAATGAACCGTCCCCATTGTAAGTGTGCTCTCTGGCAATAATGGCAGCCACCACAAGGAAGATCTTCAACGTTTGCTCCTGCATTATAACAGTCACACCCTGCAATATTGTCCTGCAATCGACTCATTCCATCTGCATTTGTATGCTTTTTGCCAGGTCTATGGACAATCTCCATGTTGTACTGTGCCAGTTCTTCTAGCCATCTAGCAAGTTGTCCCTCTATGTGCTTAAATCGCATAAGCCACACAAGACTGTTATGATCTGTGCGCAAGAGAAACCGACGCCCTAGTAGGTAGTGTCTAAAGTGCCTGCAGAACTTCACTACAGCCAAAAGTTCTTTTCTAGTCGTGCAGTACTTGCGTTGAGGCTTTAGGAGTACATGGCTTGCATAACAAATTACTTTTTCTTTGCCCTCCTGTACCTGTGATAGGACGGCGCCAATGGTCCTATCAGAGGCATCTGTTTGCAAGATGAAGAGTCCTTCAGGGTCAGGGTACGACAAACAAGGTGCTGAACATAGAGCCATCTTAGCCTTCTCAAATGCTTCTTGGTGCACAGTGTCCCAGGTCCATTTTTCCTTCGTATTTGCCAAGTCGTACAGGATTGCACAGATATCAGCGTAGTGCTGGATGTGATCGCTATGGTAATTTAGAAATCCCAAGAAAGAGAGCAACTCAGTGGTACTAGTGGGTGTGGGCCAGTTCCTAACAGCTTCTGTTTTCGACGGCGCGATTGATACGCCTTTACTACTGACTACTTTCCCCAGAAATTCTACTTCCTTTTTAAACAATACACACTTTCTAGGCTTAAGCTTCAAATTATATTGCCTGAATCTGTCAAAGGCTTTCCTGAGATTTTGAAGACTGTCCTCAAAGTTGCGACCTAGTACTACTACATCATCTAGGAAGACCAGGACTTGAGTCCATGTTAAACCCCGAAGCACTAGTTGCATTGCCTTCTGGAAGGTGGCAGGAGCATTGCATAGCCCCATCCCCATACGGGTGTGTTCAAAGAGTCCATAACGAGTAATAAAAGCAGTCTTGTGCCTATCCTCCTCATCTATCATTATTTGGTAGTAACCAGAGGCCATATCAAGGGTAGGAGGCTACTCTGGTACTTTCTCTGGTCCCGTATAAAGCACGATGGTTCGCAATGGCTGTTTTCACATACTTTACTGCTTTCTGGAGTGTTGTTGGTTCCCTATCCATTGCTTTCATAGCAGCTTCTTTATCTAGACAGCCACGTAGGAAGGTTTCTATAGCTATTTCCTCAATCATGTTCCCTTCACAGCTCTCATAACCATCTAATGCTAGGAAGTAGACACGCTGAGAAAATTCTTCCACATTTTCATTTTCCAGTTGCCTAGTAAAGGGGAGCTGGCGACGAGCTAGAATAGGTACTTTCTTTCTGCTGTATCTGATTTAATTGCCGTTTCAGCTCTTTATAGTCACCATTCTTGTTCACTTTCCTGGCATATTCCAGAGCCACATCCCCTAAACAATCTAGAAGACGGAAAGCCTTCTTATGAGAGGACCATCCACGATGAGCTGCAAACCTTTCAAATTGGTAAATAAAGATTCCCAATTTATGCTTTCAGTGCCTCTAAACACGGGCATCTTTTGAACTTGTGGACTCTTGCTTCTGGATCTGCTCCTTGATGTACGAGTCCATTTTGACATGGTATCATCTGAGGAGGAACTGGACGATGGCGATCTATTTCGTTTACTCTTTTTGGTCTTCCTGCCCCTGCTTTGTTCCTTAGGAGTCAGAGACCCCATCACATTGGGTTTATCTTGGGACTTAATGGACATTTGCGAAATAGCGTACAGCGAACAGCGGACTTCGGACTTCAGACATTTAAAGGCGGACTTTTCTAAGGGAGCGGTTTAAAAAATTGAAAAATATATATTTATAACAAAACATCTGAAAATTTATAAGCCTCCAATAGCTATGAAAAATTAAATCGAAGAATTTTGAAATTCGTATTTTGATTGGTTGAATTAGAAAGTTTACAAAGAATTTATTCGTGAACATTAAACTGTCTCGAAATAACTTGTATTTTAGTATACATTTTT
Source organism: Saccostrea glomerata (assembly GCA_003671525.1). Taxonomy (NCBI): domain Eukaryota; kingdom Metazoa; phylum Mollusca; class Bivalvia; order Ostreida; family Ostreidae; genus Saccostrea; species Saccostrea glomerata. The sequence goes on along the minus strand of PRKT01000256.1, from coordinate 95,818 downwards.
GAATTGAATAGTTTCAAATATGAACTACAAACAACAACAATCTCAGAAAATAAATTATACAGACGTTTTATTTCAAGTTTACATTTAATTTGTTTCTAATTTGCAAACTGAAGGAACAACTTCCGATCAATGTGAAACACTGTAAATTAACCTTATTAAATGTGGGATGTTTTACTTTTCAATTCCCATTTGCTGGGCCATTTGTCGGTGGAAAATGAACTGAGTAGAAAGTATGAATTTAGTCAAAACTTTAATCTAACATTTTACTGTATAAAACTAAATTAGCCTATTTTAAATATAGTGGACAATTAAGAAACCAAGTTTAATGACAATAAGTAAAAGCTGTCTCTCAAAGATAAAAAAAATGTTTTTTTTCTGTTTGTTTATTTTAACGTTTTTATTGAATATTGAATAAAAGAAATGTTAAATGTACTAAAAGCTTAATGTTTCCAGGTACTGTAAACCAACTTTTATTCGCTTGAGAGAAGTTTTTGCGAAGTTCACGAGAACCTTGTCATCGCGAATATTCCTCGTCTTAAACATGTCCTTAAAGTCTCTGTGTTAATCAATAACAGATCCAAAATCGGCTTGATCGCGAAAATTGATCGTCGCGTACTAGTTAACCGCTGTTTAATCGCGAAATAAAGTATTTGCCAAATAAAGTTGGTTAACATATAGTCGTTAGATATATAAAATATGTACTGAAGAGACACTATCGATTTTGATTTTTTTTGGGGGGGGGGGGGGTAAAAACTTTCCTGGAATTTTTTTTTTTGACAAACCGAAAAAGGAAAATATTCTAAACTCGAAAATTCCATTCTCAGGGAGGGGAGTGTATTTACGAAAGGGCGTGTGTATGTTAATTTCCATCTTTTAGATAGTTTCACTGCCTATACAAGTACTGTACCAAAAAGTGTGTGCTTATGAGAGGGTGGGATCAACTGGCTTTTTAATTAACGTATTGTACCCTTATTTTATTATGCCAAATAAGAGTTTGAGTTCGATCTGTTACTAAGTCTATATATAAGCCCTGCTTATTGAAATTGATTGAACCAGGTAATTGAAATTGGTATAAATCTGAAAAAGATGTGTAGATCAGGAATCTGCATCATGTTTCCAGCTAAGTCAAATTTACATCACTCTTTATTTATTTCAAATTCGATATACATTTGTCCATTAGGGCACACCCTTTTCTCTTTTTTCGGAGGGGGGGGTGTTAAAACAGGCATATAGAAAACAATTTGTAAAACTGAAAAATCTTGAAAGTCAAATATTTAATAATAAAATTCGTATGAAGAATAATTAAATAAAGATGTAAGTAAGAGAGAAAATGAAAACACATTTTCGATGCGAGTTCCGATTGCAAAGAAACTGACTGAAACATAATGTTATCCGAGTGTTCCTTACTTCTTATTTATAAATGTCGCAGAAGTGCGTTGTTTATTAACAACCATAATATCAAATGCTATTGCATTATTAATTCAAACGTAAATGTGATTTATAAATTCTCCACCTTGAGATGCCCCCCCCCCCTTATTTAAAGTCCGAAGTCTGAAGTCTGTTGTCCACTGTACGCTATTCCGCAAATGTCCAATAGGAGCCGAAGCAGATGTTGATATGTATTTTTCATTACTCTTCTTTTCACCATTTCCTTTCTTCTTGGATGGGAAGTGAAGATCCTGTTCAAACTTAGAGCTCAGCTGAATTGGTGTTAGTTCTTGGAAATCAGCACTCTCTAACTTTCCATTCAGGGGTGTGCTTGTTTTTTGTTTGGCTCCTTTGAAAGGATCTTAAATGTATCCTGAAGGGGGAATGACAGATGTCAATTTGTCTACAATTAGCTTCTGTTCCTTCCCTGTTTCTGACGGCTTGGCTGGGGTTTGAACTGTGTCAGCTGTAAGAGTAAGTGACTTGTCGATGCTTTTCTCTATATCAAATTGATTGGTCAGTACAGGTGGCGTGTTGTACAATTGGCCCATGGAATCAACATCCGACTTCAGGACAACTTGCGACCGTAAGGAGTTGACTTCATCACGAAGCATTTGAATGCTTTTGTTCATCTCCAGTAAGGTGAGATGCAGTTGCGCAGCACTTGTATCCTCTGCTTTGTATACCGGCTGGTTTGCTGAAGTCTCTGGCTGAGCCTTCTGGATGGTAACAACACCTGCCTCACTCCATTCTGTCCATTGAGAGAGTGCAATCTGGGTCACATCAGTCACATCATTAAAGTCGAACTCTTCTTTTGTTTCCCTAAGCTAGAGAATTCTTTTAGCTTTAGCTTGTCCGATACCCTCCAATGATTTCAGGTCTGTCTCTGAGGCATAGTACAGTTTGATTGGTTTACTAGCAGCCATTATCAGTTATGAATATTTTATTTTTCAAAATGGTTACAAAATAGGAAATAGAGTGATAGTTTAGAGCAAAAGCAGAGCCAGTGGCCCCAATACCTACACAGTGTATGGGGCTATATTGTCAAAATGCAGGAAATACAATTTCAGTGAGAATCACTCTTTTTTTCTAATTGAATTTGAAATAATTAATCAAGAAAATACTCAAGGAATAATATTAATTTGAAAAGCAATGAAAATTATATGGCACGAAATGCGCGCCGTATATACCAAAAGCGAGGGAAAGTAGGTCACGTGACTTTTGTTTTCCTAAAATCTGGGTGGAATTTATCGTGAAATATGAAAATTAATGTTTTGACTATAATTAATCCTTAAAAATGGGGTTATAATAAGTAAAAACTTGTATTTATTCGTTAAAAATCACGTTGTGAAACATCAACATTAGCAAACACGTGGTTCGTGAGATGCTCGGTGATTTCACAAAAAAATATGTTGTTGCAAGTTGGTAACCAAGAAAAGCGAAATTTCGCAGATTCCACAGCTACCGGCGACGCCAATGTCGTAATGGTCGACGAATTACCTGACAAATCCCTCCAGATTAGGTCGATAAGACAGGCTATGTCTAGCAGACGTCTGGCAAGATGGAGGTCAGGAAGATCAATGTTAGTTGAGATAGGTCGTACACGGTTGAGTCGGGCTGTGGTACCACAGTACCTACGACATGCGATAACAAGCACACATTATGACGTCATCGACCTTTACTACACAAGTTTATACGAACAAAATCGCTTTGGCGCAAGGGCATACCTTACTTTGTTGTAAAGAAACAATGTATAAAAAGACGCGGGATATTCCAAGGATTTAAGATATTGCTGCACAAATGTCTGCACTGCAATTGTTTAATTACTTTTCGTGCAGTTTTAAGTTTAAACAGGGTAAAAATTCACAGTCCAGTGTAAGTTTCCTAAAAAAAATTATCGATTGAAAAAATGCATAGGATTTGTGCAGCAATTTTATTTTAAGAATATTCTCCTTCATATTATACATTGTTTATTTTAAATTAAAAAGGATATGCCCTTGCGCCGACGTGATTTTGTTTAATGTGATTTATTGCCTTGAATGGGGGAGAAAAATGACGTCATAATCTGCACTTGCATTAATAAACTGCGGGTACTAAGTATGATGTGTAAGAAAATCAAATTGAACTTTCTCTGAACATAAAATACAAATTGTGAATTTTGATTAGCTCATTTGCATAGAAATATCCATATTTAACCTTAACTCACTTGCGGATATCTTCTCATCATTGTTCTCTTTTGGAAAATACCCCTGAATTTTATACGAAGCAATGTTTAACATCTATATTAGACAATGGATTAAAGGACTAAACTATGATTCTATCAATTAATTAACTACTGTGAACCAACCTTAAACTCGTTCAAAGCACTACGAGTCGTCCGCGTGGCGCAGTGGATAGAGCGTCTTTTCTAGAGTCGCGAATCGAAGTAAGGAGTTGATCCTTACGTTGCATGTTCGAATCCAACAGTGGGGCGTGGAGACCGGTCCTTTGGTTGAGACCGTATAAAGCGACGTCCCGTGTCGCAGTTTACGCTGGCACGAAAAGGATCCCTTCCTGCTCAAAGGCCTTGATTTCTCTCCAGCGGTAAGTGATGGTGTTTCCATGATATGAGTGAAACATTTTTGAGGGACGTTAAACAGTATACGATCATTCAATCACAGCATTACGATCTGAAGTACATTGATTATCAATCATTGAGACAAGTGATCGTCAATTAATAATGATAATTTCCATTCCTACGTCGATACGATATATCCTGGTGAGCTTGAGATAAAAGATACCACAGAGTCCGAAACTTCTGCTTCATACTTGGATATTTTACTTGAAAATGACATTAATGGTAATCTAACAAACAAGCTATATGATAAACGTAATGACTTTAACTTTTCTATCGTCAACTACCCTTACTTATGCAGCAATATACCTTCATCACCTGCATACGGAGTATATATATCTCAGTTGATTCGATACGCAAGAGCATACTCTACGTATGAACAATTTCTTAAACGAGGTAAATTATTGACAAGCAAGTTGATGAAACAAGAATATCAACAGTTTCGTTTATAGTCATCATTTCGTAAGTTCTATGGTCGATGCAATGACCTTGTCAGCAAATACAATTTATCATTGAGTCAAATGCTGACTGTCGTTTTTTATACCAATTGTTAGTCCATTATTTGTACACTGAATTGACGACGTATATTTCCGTTATTTCCTGATCATGACAAAGAGCAGACGGCGGGTGTGACCGGTCGGCAGGGGATGCTCGTTCATCCATGGCACCTGATCCCACCTCTGATGATTCGGAGGTCCGTGTTTGCTCTGCTCTTATTTTGTATATTGTTTAATGGATTTTGAGATTGATTACTGCTCATTTTCTCCATGTCCTTCTTTGTTTAATGTTAAGATTTTAATCAGGGACCTTTATGAGGATTAGGAAGGATGAAAACTACGCTCAACTAGGACCTCGGGTCCAACGCAAATACTTCGTCATTTTGCGTGGTAATAAAACAATTTAGGAACTCTTCAGGCATTAAAGGCAAAAAGTAAATTCATCAATACGGAGACCACAGGTCCCTTAATACATGTATATTGACTGAATTCTGTCTAATTCTATCTTTCTTCGAAAGAAAGTTCGGGTGAAATTGTTGTTACCCATGTCCGCCTGTCCCTTGGTCAAATGGGGGTCGAAGATGAAGTTTTTATGCTAAAAACACCTTCTTACCTAAACTGTACAATTTACACAGTGGCCTAATCATCTTTTGGGAGATGGTTGGTGGAGTCATGTAGATGTGCAGTACGGTTTCGGATTTTTCATTTTACACCTTGGGGTTGAATGGGGATCGAAAAATTACGTTTTTATGCAAAAAAAACCCTTCTTCCCTGAACTCCTCCTACATTTTACACAGTGGCCTAATCATCTTTTTGGAGATGATGGGTGGTGTCATGTGGATGTGCTGTACGGTTTCGGAATTTTCATTTTGCCGAAGGGGGTCAAATGGGGTCGAAAAATGACGTTTTTTATGCAAAAACCACTTCTTCCTAAACTCCTCCTACATTTTACACAGTGGCCTAATAATCTTTTGGAAGATGGTTGGTGGCGTCATGTAGATGTTCAGTACGGTTTTGGAATTTTAATTTTGACCTGGGGGTCAAATATGGGTCGAAAAATGACGTTTTTATATAAAAGCCTTTTTCCCTGATCTCCTCCAACATTTTAAACAGTGGCCTTATCATCTTTTATGAGAGTTTTTTTTAAAGTAGGAAAAACATCAAGGTCAAGGGATGAAAAATCATAGCATTTTGGGAAACATCTTGTTTTCGGTAATGTACACTTCAAATGTGAAAGTCATATATCTCTTCTTAATCAAAAGTTATCAGAAAATACAATATTTTTATAAAAAAGTTAAACGTCAAGGTCAAAAGTCATGACACATTTCGAAAGGTCTTATCACAGGTAATATACATGCATGTATAATCATAGGCGCTTGGTTACAGGATTGTGTATATTATGTGTTTGTCTATGTGTGTCTGAATAATACCCTCATTAAAATAAAAATGAAAATTAGCCGAAATTAGCACGTTTTAAAAAATGTCAGATTTTTTATGGTCATCTTTGCTGTACGTTAAGGACAGCTGAAAGTAATTTGAGTTTTATAAGGGTAATGATTTGAAGTCTTTAAAAGATACGCCGGGTTGTCCTGGCATAGTTCTTTCCACAAATGGCTTTTTCAACTCTGAAGACAAGGATCAATACTATATCTCCAGTCTCCTCTGAGATAAATTTTGAATTTGCAAAAACGTACGCATCTTGCACCCTTTCTGGCAAAACTTTGTTTATGCCTCTAAATTATAAAAATATAACTGTGATCGCGCAAACATGTGCCCTGCAGGATCAGTAAGTTAACCCTTACTGTTCAAGTTGTCTTCATGGGAATGCTCCGGAGCTGTGATAGGAATAGGCATTACATCAATCACCCGGTACCATTTAAGATTGACTTTCTTCTACCTTTCTTTGTTTTTAAACCAAGGCAAGCTACTGACATATAAATTCATATATTGCTAAAGAAATTTCAACAAGCATGTTGAAATTTAGCTGCAGATCTGTAGCTCTCCGTAAAAAATAGATTGATAGACCGGAGAGCTACAGTGCCACCCATTGAAAAAACTGTATATTTATTGCGCACAAAAAAGTGCGCTCGGTTCTCGATTTATTTCTCCGTGTTTTTAAACTGTGATCTCAAAACATTACTAACCGTGTGTTCCGAACAAATTCTTCCGCTGTTTCCACAACCAAACATTCCTCATAATTGTTGTTTATAGTCCTCCTGACCCTGATATTGTAATCATAGAACATTTCGCTTATTTATACTGTCATTCTGGTTTCAAAGATAATTCGGTCCTATATGCTTCGTTCAGATGTCAATTACGAGAGTACTTGATAGAGGAGAAAGGAATGTTTAAAATCTTCCATATTTTGCAATTGAGGTAAGAATTTGGAAGAATTAATCAACAACCGAGCGCACTTTGTTGTGCGCAATAAATATACATTTTTTTCAGTGGGTGGCACTGTAGCTCTCCGGTCTATCAATATATGTTTTCGGAGAGCTACAGATCTGCAGCTAGTTGAAATTAAGCATTTTTAAGTTTTTTTTATCCTTGGCACCTGACTACCATGCATTTCTAGGATTTGTGTTTATTTCCTATTCACATATTTGTTTTGTTTGAATTTTTTAAAAAATCGATTGCCAATTTCATTCTCCTGGAAAAACAAATATTCAAGCAGAAACTTCATAATGACCTCGCAAACTTGATATACTGTAGATTTCCAAACACCAAAAAGATTTCCAGTCGTACTTCACTCTGCTGAAGACGCCATTCAGTAGATGGTAACAGCCATCTTTTTCTGAACTCTCAACGGCTCTTCTATAGTCTTCAGGACCGAGGCCAACGCATTTTCCAATTTTTAACAATGATTTCAATTAATTTTCCTTTTTTAGTTTGTAAATTTTTCCTAAAAGTTATTAAGGACAGATGATTAAAACAAATGGATGCCTGGATTGGTATATATTTCTTGTCCTAATATGATATTGAAAATGATGCAAATAATATCTTTCTAGAATATAAAGAAATTGTAAACCTTCTATGATGTTCAAAAGTCTGCCTTTCTGAAACCATCCTGATTTATCTATACAAATATTTTTCACTTCAAATTCCATTTTTGTGAAAATTTGACTAAAAATTTAAAAACTACGCGGTGAAACTTCTTCATTTTATTCGTTAAAGCATGACTCAAATAGTTATTATCACTTTTTTAGACAAAAGTTTGTTTGTATCATCTCTATTTCAGTTCGCTTTATTCCATACCAAAAAATAAATGGATCGGATTTCCCTCTACTTTCTTTGAAGAACATTCAAAAGTTAGTCCTATACCCAAATAGTAAGAAAATGACCTTTTTCTATAAGGTTCAACAATTCTGAATTTGTGGATCTCCTATTTTGTATGAAAATATAAGGATTTACTTACAGTACATAAATCTCGTCTGAACGCATAGCAAATTAACTTTTACTAAC
>PRKT01000256.1:69328-79540 GCA_003671525.1 Saccostrea glomerata | reverse complement strand
TTTTTACGTCGATTTTATTTTGCGAATTCGGGTCAAAATGCTGTTGATTAATTTTTACGTTTCAAAACTCTGCGAATGACCACTGCTTTGTTTACAGTTTCTTACTGGTGATTTATGTTTAAGAAAAATATTTTTGCGAATGCAATGAACTCGCAAATTTGCTAAAAATTTAACTACAGCAAAAATTTCCAGATTTACGGTATAACGAAGATCGATATCGTCTACGAATTTTTCGAACAACCCTCGTATGTAGTTGCCAGAATACTGACCGAGGGCAGGAAATTTCCTATAAAGTTGATATCCGACCCACCTGAAGGGCACAAAAGCTCTCACGTCCGGATACGGAGGACAGCATGTGTACCGCCTAACACTATTGCCAAAGTATCAGTTCAACTAGATAAACCATTATCAAGTGACTATGTTGACTATGTTGTAATGTTCTTGGATCTCATACCCTTGGAAGTGGCTCTACCACAACTATGAGCTTCATTAACGACTCAAATACATCAGTCAAGATCAAAGAGGGTACTGTGGTCGGGAAAACTGAGGCTTATGCTGAAATATGCTCAAATGAGAGTGATGCTCTTCTCATTAGGAGGAATCAGAAATATGAATCTGATGATAAGTTACCAGAACATCTGACAGATCTGTACGATAGATCAACTTCTGGACTTAGCGACAAGGAGAAGCATCATGTCAAACAGCTGCTAGTGGATTACCAGGACATATTTTCAAAGCATGATTTGGATTTGGGCTGTCTAACCTCAGTTACGCACAGAATAGACACCAAAGATAATCCACCTGTCAAGCATAAGATGAGGAGAACACCACTTGGTTTCCAGGATCAAGAAAAGGCACAACTAGACAAAATGCTAGATGCTGGTGTCATACAACCTTCCAGCTCGAATTGGGCATCAACACCAGTGCTCGTGAGAAAGAAAGATGGGTCCATGAGGTGGTGTGTAGACTACCGGGCACTTAATGAAAAAACAGTGAAGGATTGCTATCCACTGCCAGTTATTGAGGACTGCTTAGACACACTTCAAGGAACTGAATATTTTGCTACCCTTGATATGGCCTCTGGTTACTACCAAATAATGATAGATGAGGAGGATAGGCACAAGACTGCTTTTATTACTCGTTATGGACTCTTTGAACACACCCGTATGGGGATGGGGCTATGCAATGTTCCTGCCACCTTCCAGAGGGCAATGCAACTAGTGCTTCGGGGTTTAACATGGACTCAAGTCTTGGTCTACCTAGATCCTGCAGTCCTGTACGACTTGGCAAATACGAAGGAAAACTGGACCTGGGACACTGTGCACCAAGAAGCATTTGAGAAGGCTAAGATGGCTCTATGTTCAGCACCTTGCTTGTCGTACCCTGACCCTGAAGGACTATTCATCTTGGACACAGATGCCTCCGATAGGACCATTGGTGCCGTCCTATCACAGGTACAGGAGGGCAAAGAAAAAGTAATTTGTTATGCAAGCAAGTGTACTCCTAAAGCCTCAACGCAAGTACTGCACGACTAGAAAAGAACTTTTGGCTGTAGTGAAGTTCTGCAGGCACTTTAGACACTACCTACTAGGGCGTCGGTTTCTCTTGCGCACAGATCATAACAGTCTTGTGTGGCTTATGCGATTTAAGCACATAGAGGGACAACTTGCTAGATGGCTAGAAGAACTGGCACAGTACAACATGGAGATTGTCCATAGACCTGGCAAAAAGCATACAAATGCAGATGGAATGAGTCGATTGCAGGACAATATTGCAGAGTGTGACTGTTATAATGCAGGAGCAAACGTTGAAGATCTTCCTTGCGGTGGCTGGCATTATTGCCAAAGAGCACACTTACAATGGGGACGGTTCATTGAGGATGTAGATGACGTAGTGCCTCTATCAAGTCGATCATCTTTGTCTCCAGGACCCGTGCTCAAAGTGAGGACAGTAATGCAACTAGATAAACAGCCCGGGCAAGGTGATTCTTCTGTGTGCAACTGGGCAGTTGGAAGTTCGCCATCTGAAGTACAATTAATGCAGGAAGAAGACAAAGATTTAAGTCCAATCATTAAGTGACTGGAGAACGATATTGAGCCCAAGCAGTCAGAGCTCCGTTTACAGAGCCCAGGTACTCGGACACTGTGGATGAGTAGAAAGAATTTGCAGTTTATAGACAGGGTTTTATATTACAGATGGGATGGAAAGGCAAACAGCAGTCTCTGCCTCCTTGTGCCACAAGGACTACAGCGTTCAGTTTTACATGGTTGTCATGATATAAAGACCTCTGGCCATTTAGGTCAACAGAAGACTCTCGAGCGTCTTAAGCAAAATTATATGTGGTACAACATGTCCAGGGACTGCATAGATTATGTTGCCTCCTGCCAAACTTGCAATCAAAACAAAAAACCTAATGTGAGGCCGAAGGCTTCCTTAGGTCAGTATCATGCGGGTTTTCCCATGGAGCGTGTTCATTTGGATATCCTGGGACCATTTCATACAAGTGAGGATGGTAATAACTATGTACTGATGATGATTGATCAGTTTACCAAGTGGGTGGAGATGGCAGCCCTCCCTGACCAGTGTGCACTGTCTGTAGCACAGAAATTCTTGGTGCATTTTGTTGTCACATTCGGATGTCCCTTAGAAGTGCATACTGATCAAGGAAAGAATTTTGACAGCAATTTGTTTAAGGCCTTGTGTGAGACGCTACAAATAGCCAAAACGCGGACTACACCCTACCATCCCTCATCAAATGGGCAGATAGAACGATACAACACCACTGTTCTCCAGATGATAAGATGTTACATAGAGAAAAATAATAAAAACTGGGATAGAGATCTCCCTCTCCTAGCAATGGCCCTTCACTCCACTATTCATCGTCAGACAGGTTATACCCCAAACCGCCTTATGCTTGGTCGAGAGGTTATTCAACCTGTCCATTTGCTTACTGGAAATATCCCAGATGGTCTTGACACTCAGGAGCCAAGTGATTGGTGCACTGACCTTGCAGCTCGTATCTCCAAGGCCCACCATCATGCACGTCAAAATATACAAATGGCCCAACTTCGTCAGAAAAGGGACTATGACCTTAGATTGTGTGAGAATCACTATAGTCCCGGAGATATTGTGTATAAGTTGGACTCGACAACTAAAATTGGTCAATCATCCAAACTCAGACCTCCATGGACAGGGCCCTATCTGGTAGTCTCATGTGATGCGCCACTTTACACTCTCAGGGATCAGAAAAAAGAGCATGTGCTACATCATGATCGGTTAAAACTGTGCAAAGACCGAGATATTCCCATGTGGTTACGAAGGCTCCGTCACCAGTATTTTCAGGATAATACATCAAGCACTATTTCTAAGGATCCAGATTTTAGTATGGTTCATGAATTCAAGGGACAGGATCCAGACGAGGATCTCACTAAATCTATAGAAAGTCAGGACCACAATGGAGCTTCGGGTGATAACGAGCCTCTTGTGCTACCCAAGGTTGCTGTACAAACAAGACATGGAAGGAATATTAATCCTCCACCCAAGTACAATGACTTTGTGTAGAGTCATTATTTTGTACATAGGCTAATGTATATATCTCTTTCTATATTTCTTTTTCTCAGTTTTCTTTCTGGAAAAGCCAGTGGTCCTTAAATTCATTGTAGGATATTGTTATTTGTATAAGCGATTATATTTGTAGACTGCAAGAATAATGGAGGAAGATTTGTGGGATGTAAATTTTGTCCCTGACTATGACCCTTCATCTGAGAGCCAGTCGGAGGAGTGGATAACTCTGGATGAGGTGATGTCTGACACTAGCATCCCAGGAGATACCAGTACACAGGATGTGAACAAAGAGGGGCAGTCACCTACAGCATCTTCCACAGAAGATACCAGGACAGTAGTGCTTGGGGCTTTATGCTCTGGTAGTACTGGTCCACGCGCCGGGAAGTACAGCTGCCCTATCTGTGGTACCAAGCTCAGCGGACATGTAAAACGACATGTATTGCGGACTCATTTGCCATGGTTTTGGGTTGGAACACTTGCTTGCTGGGAATGCCGCCAATTAGAGGGATCAACCCTTAGTCTGGCAGTCAAGCACACCCTTGCCCACAAAGGTCAACAGAGGTTGTTTGATGACGAGAACCTCCATGAGTGGTGCCAGCTCTTTAATGGGTCCCTTCACTTGTTAAGAGAGTGGCTCGGACTGGTTAGTTTGGAGTGTTTGTGCCAGTTTGCATCGTCAAGCCTGTATCACAGTGTAGTGGGAGAATTTAATACACAGGAGACGCAGTTGATGACTTTTTACTCTACCCATTACAGTGAACACCGAGTCGCCCAGTTTAAGCCTAAGCCATTGAACCATGTAGCATGTTTTCTGCATTGGCAGGCTGTTGGTACTGTACCCTACTGAAGAGCTTGAGTATGGAGCAGCAGGAAATGTTCAGGCAGCATCAACAGCGACTCTTGGCGAATGGCATGACCATTGATAGACCCTTTACTATAACAGGGAACCCCGTCATGGCCAGGATTGTTGACAGTCATTTCCACCTTGACCAAATTCTGCGCCGGACCAACTTCAAGACCTGGTTTGAACTAGAGCAGCAGTTCAGTGGAAGGGTTCAGGTGCTATATGCCGTAGCTAACTATGTCTTTCCCCGTCAATGGGAATCTTGGCAGGAACACATATTGGATGCCAAAAACATATCAGTCTCCTTTGGTATCCACCCACATGTTGCTGACCTGGCAGAGCAGTACTTTGACAGGCTCATGGACTTAGTAACACACCAGCGTTGTGTAGCCATTCGGGAGGTTGGGATTGATCTCACCACCAACTGCAGATGTAATCCCTGTGTGAGGCCAGAGGCATGTAGGGAGCGTTTGCTGCAGGCCCAACAGGACTTTTTAGCAGATGCCCTTAACTTGGCAAGAGATGTCGGTAAGCCTGTAATCCTACACTGCAGGGATGATGGATCCGGTGAGGCAGCCAAACGCACCTTGGACATGATCCGTATGATGGACATGACACACCATGCTTTCCATCGACATTGCTTCACAGGTTCTGTGGAGGAGCTACGCCAGTGGGAGATGGAATTGCCTGCAGTGAAATTTGGCGTCACAATGAGATCAGCGCAGGACCCAAATCTGGTGGCCAGGATCCCAGTTGAGCGCTTGCTGTTGGAGACAGATGCTCCATATTTATTACCAGCTCCTGGATGCAAGATGAACCACCCCTGGAACCTAGCATCTCTCGCTGCACAAGTTGCTTCTATCCGCAACACACCAGTTTCATTTATCCTGGAGACATGCAACAACAATTCCAGGCAGTTCTACAGATTATAATTTTTTTTTCTCATCATGTTCATCAGTTATATAGTGTATATTCTATATATGTATATATTAATTACTTCAGAAAAAGTAATTTTTGTTATGCAAGTGTATAAATGCATTGTATATTTTTCATGACTACTCAACATTTTTTCTTACAACATGTATATGTGAAGGGATTATGTCTCTCACTGGTACTTTGTTGACAAGTATTCATGATTGGGCAGTATTTGTATGTATATTTTTGTACTTTTGCTCAAGTTGACATTTATATGATTTTGTACAATATTGGGGGGTGGATTTTTTTCAAATATCATTACCGATTGATAAAATTCGCCAATGGATACCCTTGGCTCTACAAGGAGGGGAGGAGTGTGGTACCACAGCCCGACTCATCCCTGTACGACCTATCTCAACTAACATTGATCTCCCTGACCTCCATCTTGCCAGACGTCTGCTAGACATAGCCTGTCTTATCGACCTAATCTGGAGGGATTTGTCAGGTAATTCGTCGACCATTACGACAATATAAAAAATAAAATTACCATTAATTGTTAAATTCAATTTAAAAAAATTTATCATTTAATTTTTATATCAACCTAGTAATGATATTTACAAATGCTAAAATTCCCATTTCGCCTGAGTACTTTTTAACTTTTTCTTACCTGTATTTCACAATTAAGGCGAAATGGGAACACACCCGGTAGTGTAGTCAGTAGAGCGTTCGATCCGTGATCGGCAAGTCGTGTGTTCGAGTCTCGACCGCCACTGAACTAGAACTACATCGATAAAAAAATGAAAGCAACTCATCCTTCGCCAAGCGCTCGGCACTTCAAAGTGAATATTGCGGGCCATTCGGATACGACATTAAAAAGCGAGGCACCTTGTGACGGTAGGCATTTGCACGATAAAGAACCTTCACTGCTAAATGGACCTGACTGCCGGGTAAAAGTCTAAATTCAAAGCTTGTCGGTCTATGGTATCTATATGCGTGAAAAATTCTCGAACTGGATTTAAAACAGCATAAAATTAATTAATCAAAAATTATAAGTACAGAAACAGTAACATGATCAACAAAGTCACGTGATTTTGTAACAAATACATTTTATGTTCATATATAACAGGGGAAGACCCTATATATAATTTGGTTCTAGCTAAGTATAGTACATGTACTTCTTGCAATGCAATATTACGTTTTGACCACATTTAAAAACCTTGGAAATCCTTATTGTAGCTGCGTATATCTGACACATCCCCGTTATCTAAAAAAAATACACCATGCAGTCTGCTACAACTCTCTCATATTTGGATGATTTGCTGACTAAAGACGATACTAGTATTTGCCAACTATTAACTAAACCATATGCCGTACGAAATGACATTAGCCTTCTGGGCATTTTTACAAAAAGCATATGTTCTTTTGCTAATTATCATATTCTGATTGCATTTTACTTCTTCCGAGTCTAGGAAGTTTCCTTTGGTGTAAGATTTCTCTGTTTTTATATCTTAAATATGTATCTTCGAAATATTTTTGTACATTTTATTTCCTCTTCAATTTTTTGGCGACATTTTAAAGAATTAAGCATACCATGCATTTTATCTAACGAGCATTTATTTATCAATCGTTGTTAGACTGGAATCAAGGGTGTTTTTCCTCATCACAATATTTGAAAGTTTTGATTAAAGTGTATTGCTTTATAAGTCAGGGATGTTGACGATAGAATAGTTAAAGTCATCTATATCTATGCATGTGGTAAAAATTGTAGAAATACGGTACCGTAATTTAATCCTTTCGACCTTGAACACAAAGATACCATTTAGCTGCTTTTTATTGACATAGGATAAAGTTTAATTAATAAAATTGTTTTACCAAAAAAATATGTATTTTTAAAAAGTTGCTTATTACAATTTTAATGATTTTAAGTTACGTCATCCCTAATGTGATATTATGAAATCTATTTCTATATGTATTTATTCGTTTTTATTTATTTTTTCATATCGTTTTGAGAAATATAATCTTAAAATTTGATTAACTAAAAGTACTGTTGTGCATCTGGATTGAGTTGCCTGAGTAAAGTTTTATTCTATGATTTCATTGGCTCTTTCATTTGATTGGTTATTTCTTATTTTTTCATCCAATAATACATTTTCATTATAAGTATAAATTTACCGCGCTCTACCTTGTATATCAGAGCTGTAGTGATGTCCGATATATTTATGATCGGGATCGAGATCCTTTTAATGTATATTAATAGCATGTAAATAGATTTCACAAGTTACCTCCAGGACCTTACAGAGACCAGACGTTTATACGCTCGCCTGTGGGATCCGGTGACTCAAGTCAAATCTTTGGTGAGTTATCAACTCATTGAAACTCACCTATTGCTATTTCGTTGTATACATTTATGTTTATATACTAACACAACATTGGTGTCAGAAGTGTCAGAATCAAAAACCCCGCATAAAAGATCGTGTATTTTGGCGCCATTTTTAAAATTAAATTCTTTGTCTCCTAAATAAGATCAAGGTACATTGAATAAATAGTGTTAGTATTTTATAAGATCCTCTGTCATTATTTTTGAAGATTATCAATTTTTACTTATTTTTCTTAGCCTACAACAACATGTTGTTTTGCATCTTATACAATTGCATGACTATTTCGTCGGAGTGTCTGATGAGTTAGTCAAATACATCATATAAGACCATTGATAGTAAATAAGTAGGCTAATATAGTGGGTCAATAAGTTAAAGATCATGACTACCCCTATAGACATAAACACAGCCTCAATTGAAGATCTCATGAGGATAAACAATGTAGGTAAAGTAAGAGCTCAAGCAATTCTAGATGCAAGGTTAAATAAGGGAACCCTTACATTGGAAGACCTTAAGGCAATCCCTAGTATCCCCAGTAACATCTGGGACCCACTTTTCGATCAGGGTAAAATAATTATTCCATCAACTTTAAGAAGTGCTTTGCCCACTCAGATCTCTGGACAATCACAAGACAAAACACGAATTCATACTGAATCAACAGAACATGAACAAACACTCCAATTACAAGAAAGTTTATATCAACAAATTGAACATTTGCAAAGGGAATTAAGAGAGAAAGAATGTCAGATCAAAGAGAGAGAAAATGAGATCATGGAGAGAGAGAAAGAAATAAGAGTAAAAGATCAAAGTGAAAATGATTAACGATGTATATACAAGAGAAAAGTGTCCGTCTGGAGAATAGTGAAGAGGAAGTCTCAATGTTGCAGAAAAGTTTGGTGGTGAATAGAGAGAAATATGATGGGATGTTTGAAGAGTTACAAAAGAAAATGAATTTGAGAGAACAAGAACTGAATGAGCAGTATGAGAGATTTGAGGAGCAGAAACAAAAAGTAAGAGCATTAAAGGAGCAAGAGCGTGCTGAGAGGGAAGAAAATTTAAGATCAAAAATGAAAGAGATGGATGAGAGAGAGAGAGAGAGATTGTGAAAAGAGAGAAAGAATTGAATCAAATACGTGCAGAATTAGAACATCAACGACTCACTTCAAAAATAGAAAAATTTGCCCCACATAGTATTTATAATCATAAGAGCGAACTTAATGTAGAAAAATCAGAAGAGAAGAAAATCACAATTTCTAGTCCAGCACCCCCAAAACTTGCTACCTATGATGGGAAATCAGAGTGGAGACCATATTTTACTCAGTTCAATCATATCGCTAAAAATACAAATGGAACGATTCAGACAAATTAGACAAATTGATCGAATGTTTGAGAGATAAGGCTTTAAAGTTTTTTAGTTCAAGACCCGAAAACGTACAGCAAGACTACAAGCTATTATGTCAAAAATTGAAAGAACGCTTTGACAAGAAAGACCAGCCACACATCATTCGTAGGCAATTGCAGGAAATCAAGCAAAATCCAGAAGAAACGATCGAAGAATTTGCTGAGCGCATAGAAGCACTTGCGACTGAAGGGTATCCAGAGACCCCTGGATTCTTTAAAAGTACCATCACGGTCGATGCCTTTCTACGCGGATGCACAGAAAAAAGGGCTGCACTGGTCACTCTGGACAAAGATCCCCAAACTCTGGACCAGGCAATCACTTATATGAAGAGCTCGATCACCAACCAAAAATTAATAATGGGCCCAAAGAAAGAGATAAAAAGTGTTTCATTTGAGAAGAACAAGTCTGATGATAGTCCATCCAAAGAAATACATATTAGAATGGCAAGGAGTCCAACACCACCAAGGCCTTCACTAGAATCAAGGATTTCAACATTAGAAAAAGAGAGCAAGGAAACAACCAGATTGCTAAAAGAAATTCTGAAAGTATTACCAGCACCAGACGAAGAAAGACAACCCAGACCCAGATTTCAGTCACCAAAAAGATCATCAACATCAAGGTATTCATCGCCACAAAGAACGTTTAAAAGATCCCCATCTAATAGTCCTGTAAGGTCAAAGAGTGAGAGCGAGTGTTATGTGTGTGGTAAGATAGGACATTTTGCCAGAAATTGTTGGAGGTCAAAATCAGCATCACCCTCCTTGCCAACACCTATCGGTCAACAAGGCGCTTAAAACTATCAAGAGCTGAGGAAGTAGGTCATTCGTCAGCTCGATCCAACACACCAAGACCTCAACCACACACAAGATTCAAAATACATGAAATCCTAAAATGATCAACGATGTATATACCTGTACATTTCCAATTTCTTTCAGAACTTTTTAATGTAATAAAATTTAGTTTTATTTGGCAGTAGAGGATTAACTGGAAATTGGCAGATAGTAGAGTCGGATACTCTGACACTATTGTTTTGCAACAATTTCTCAGATAATTCTCAGAGAAAGCCAAGATAAAGGTTGATTTTGGACATGATACTTAATTTTGCCAATATA
>PRKT01000256.1:19163-53749 GCA_003671525.1 Saccostrea glomerata | reverse complement strand
CACAGCAACATCCGACAAATATAAACCACAGAGTAAGTAGTATTTTAAATGTAATAATTCAATTTCCGACAAATTAATTTTTATTCGTACATTTACTATTTGTTATCTGTAACTATAGTGTAGAGTGTTAACTGTCCATGAAATGATATCTCGATCCCGTATACATATGTACTAGTATAATGGTAAATTTCAATTTATTGCAATATCAAATTGAGATTCTATTTACTTTAAGTTTTAATTAGGAGTCAATGAGAGTAATGCTTTCAGGATGTTTTCCCTTTATCCAAATATAATAGCGGTGTCAATTAAATGTTTTGCTATTGGAATCCCCAAAAATTCTTCGATCATAAATAGGAAAAGGATTTTTAAAAATAGGAGGTGCATATTGGCACTATGGAATATATGTGAAATATTCAGTGTAAGAATGAGATGTGTTGCCATTAATGTTGACTAAAGAATGACAATGCTCATGTACGTTTTGCTACACCAATATACCAAAAATACCAAATATCTCGTTGTAGTGGAGACGCATAAATAATAGATGGTGTGAACAGCTCACTGTAGTTAAGAATCGGTGAATTTTATTTATACATGTAAATATTTCAGTAATTCAAATAATTCAATTTTAGTCGTAAGTCGTCATTTGATTGGATAAAAGATGAAATCCATTTCGTTTAACGTAAGTTGCCTATGTCACAATGAATTACGTACGTCAAAAACGTATTACTCCACTTGATATTATTTTTTGAATATGCTCAGTTTGAAGCCTTTTTTGGGGGAAAAATTGTCTCATTATCTACAGTGCAATTAAATGGTAAGGAATGAAGCTTATTTCAACTCATGTTATTCGATATAACATAACTTGGGACAGTTTACGCTTTTTTATAAACCGCTTCGCGGTTTATAAAGCGTAAACTGCCCCAAGTTATGCTATATCGTATAACATAACTTGAAATAAGCTTCATTCCTTAAACAATTTCGACAATTCCTAATATCGAATTCTAGAATACTTTTGACAGGTCCTGTAGGAACTTCCGTAATTATGCCATGGACTCGACAGATTTATTTTTCACTTCTTAAATGATTCTAAGAACTCACAATAGAATATAGGAACAAATGTCTGATTTTTTTTTATTTAGATGAATATATATGCAATTTTTAAACCAGAAAATGTTCATCTTCCATGCTGCTCATCACTAAAAGCCGACCCCTCTCCTCTCCAAGCCTTCGATATTTTGACGGTGTCATCTTTATTCAAGTTCAAAATGACAAAACCTGTTGATGTTGCGTCAACCGCACCTTTTTCAGTATCCACGTCAAGTGTTCCTTTGATTATCCCATTCGGCAGGATATGGATTCTTATATTTCCATAATCACCTTTTGTTTCAGCAACATGCTCACCAGCGGCCATCATTGTCCATGAAAAACCATAAACTCCGGAGATTGGTGCGGTAAAAATTCCTGTTTGAGGGTTGTATCAATTTCCATTTTTTGTTATTACTACATCAAATGCAAATGGTGTGCTGGCTGTACTGATGGCAAAATTTTTAGAAATATATACGTAGAATGCTACTCCATGTTCTGCGGATTAAAAATAAATGATCAATAAATAAACCTTTTGACAAGTCTAATTTCAAATTTGTTTGTAATCGAAAAAAAATTTCTATTTAGTTTTCTAAATTTTAAAAGGACGCAAAAAAGGGAAATATAAAAAAAAAAAGAATAATAAAAGAAAATAATTTAATTTTGTTTGTATTATAGTCTCTCATTTGTTGATTTCCAAAAAGGAACGCAAATTATTTCTCAATAACCTGTTTTGTTATGGGGACACACCCCCTTGACAACCAGCTGAATCATCTGTATCCATGCAATCCCTTCATTTCCAGTCCTTGGGATTCATGGAAAATTCCAGATTTAATAAATGTACCTTCATTGGCTTTAACTTCAAAGTATCTCGATCTTACCTCATGTAAACAAACATCATGGCTGCTAGATCTATGTATCAGTTATTACCTCCCCTTGTTTCATATCACTTCCGTTACTAGGGATGTATTATTGAGCGGCAAATTTGAACTCAAAAAATGCAGCACAATTTTACACCCACAGTTGTTTAATTATATCAAAATTAAATTATAAGGAATGACTCTAATTCTTGGCCAAATTATTCGATTATAACCTGACCCAAACCAGGTTATAATCGAATAATTTGGTCAAGAATTAGTCATTCCTTAATCAACTTAAAAAATCAAAATATTAATTTCCTCTTAATAATTAAGTTATAAGAAGATTTTTGAATAAACAGTTTCCCTTTTTCCAGTTTTACTAAATTTGATCAGAAAAATATTTCTTCCATTTTTATTCAAAAGATCTTTCTTGCAAAATAATTTTTTTTTAAAATTAAACAATTTAACTTCACTAAATAAGCCTATTGATTTAGAACATGGTTTATCTTCAAAAAGATTTAAAGATTTATATATATTAGAAATACCGGTTTATTATTATAATTTTGTATTCTTATTATATTTCAATATTATTAGCATATTTGTTATTTTATTACAAAGCTTTTTTTAGCATTAAAGATAAAACTCACCTCCGCATACACCTTTCTCGTAGCTACATCCTGGACACGAAGTACAACAGCCATATATAGCAGAACATTGAAAAGAAACCATACATAAAAGAATTAGAGTTAGGATCACAATCTTTACGTCCATCATGCTCACATAATAGTGAAATATATTTGCATGTTAGATATGAATTATATTACTGGTTCTTCAATAACATGTAGGCACCATCTGTATTAGTTAAACTGCACGCAATGATGAAATTAGAGAGTCAACAACTGTATACGAGTCTTTTATAATAAACGTTACAGTATCTAAGAATCAACTAAATGCTGTCATAATACTTACACCCATATGTGAGTTTTTTTTTTTTCAAAATGAACTTTTTATGGTAAAATATTAGTCAAATTTGATATGGAGATTCCAATCAAGCTCTAAAGTCTATTTGAACAATACAAAATGGGAACAGAGCAGATGGGACCTCTGACACATCATCAAAATACTAGATAAGTTACCATGGGAAAGTTAAAATTCCATATATACACTTCTTGTATGCTTTTTGTAATGATCGAAAAAACGGAAAATCTATAGGCAGTTCAGTGAGCGAACAAATAGGATAAAGAACGTCTGTACCATAAATTGTATTGAATGACTTGTCATTTTATCGACCGTTAGATTTGGGCAATGTTTACTTTGAAATCCTCGTTTCATCAATTTGTTTGTAAAAAGTTAGCCTTTTTTTTTTATAGAAATTAGCTGTACGTATATGCCATTGCGTATCGAATCAGATGGAAGATATAAGCTCCCTTTGTAGGTGATAAGGGTATATTTCTACATTAATAATGACAGTTCATAAAGTTTAAAAATTTAAGGATTGCATTACTCGTGAAGTTTTGTTGTTTTGTTAACATTAAATTCAGTGTGATAACAATATCCATTTATTATAAATTATTTAAATATTAAATGATAAATAAATAAAATAAAGATTACTATCGAAAAGTTTAATATACATATAATCTTCAAACTAAATGATAAATTCATGGTTTTATTTGATTAAATATGATAAGAACATTTTTTTAAATCTTACTGATCTGGAATACTAATCATTGTTGTCAAAATATATGCTAGAAATGTCAATGTTTTTTTAACTTGAAGATACCGATATTTAAGTTATAAACAACTCTTTAAAATCATAACTTGTGATGTTTCTTTTGGATAGGGGTATCAAAAAACTTGCCCCTGTATATAAATATTATCATATATTTTTTTTTAAATATAATTTTGACCCCCATGTATTAACAAAACAAAATGCTAATATATAACGTTTAGGGTTGCTGCCACTTCATTTAAACATTTCTAAATTAATTTGTCAAAATAAACAAAATATGATTACTTGCCATACTTTTGCAGTTACTCTGCTTACAGCAAAGAGCAGTATCAAATTATCTTGTAATTTTTCATTACAAAATCTTGACATTTTGACATCAACGTATTAATATTGCTCTTGCATATGTCAATTGAAGTTTTTTGACTTTCTATTTTACCATAAATGCCACTAGTTGTATGTTTTCCTGTGCAGGAATTACCAGTATTCATAAAAAAATGTCTCCACACATGGGCCGTGAATGATTTTGTGACCCTGCTGTGTCCATGTTCATCGCAATTGTTAGTCAATACTAAAAAATGAATTCAAAACGTCCACTTAATGTAAATGCTTTTTTGGAAAGGTTTGATTATAAGGATTCACTGGTATTTCTTGTCAAATTGGCGTCATTAAAATTATTTATGTACAGTGGCATCATCGACATTTCGTTGTTGTTGTTAGGGGGTATTCCTTGATTTTGTGGATCACTCTTATCCAAGAATGAACAATTATTTTTTTGACATATTTATTTATTGAGTTTTCTGCATATATAAATACTATCAAAATAACGTCCCCATTAATCATGTTAACCAACAAAATTTTCCTTGCCAATGAACATTGAGCCCGGCGAATAAAAAAGATTCCACATTATTTTTTTAAGATGGTAACGTAATTGTCTTGGACATTTTCAAGCAATAATTTGGTATGGATATATTTTATGATGTGTTTTATTCTCTAAACATTATCATAAATTTTTTTTTTTTCACATTTTTAAACATGAGATTTTATGTGATGAAGAGAAAAATTTTATGATACAGAATGCAAGATTTCCTCTTCTCCATAACATAGATATTTACCCTAATGTGTGGGAAAATTATGCATTGGATTTTGATTGTGATCTTTAACACGATTTATGTCATAATACTGAATAACGTTGGTGCATTTGTCTTCTCGGATGATATTTTAATGAGCAAGTTCATAATTTAAAAAAAATAATATCTATGGACAGTGATGACGATTGTAGGTGGAAATGGCATGATCTGGATGGATATTTTTTTTAATTTAAGTTCGCCCTACACATCCACTGGATGGACGACAGATTACAAAAGGGATGTGCTTCGTTGTTTTGATATTAATCCAGAGAAGATAATATGTGCACTGCCAGTTAGTATGAAGAACCAAAATGTCACCATAATGTATAAGAGAACACAATGTACTCTCACAAATAGTCACAATGGCGATGCACAAATAGCAAACCTGTACCGTCACAAATTCTCTTGTAATCAAGTACAGTATTCATGACAAGAAACATGTAGGGCAATTATGCTTCGGTGAGTTGATCAAGTGATAAATTATAATGCATCTACATTTTAAAATTTTGATTACACTGATATAGATCCAACTGCAGTCATTTTAAACATGTACAGAATATTTATGCTTTTATAATCGATAACAAACATCAGATGCTAGATGATGCTTTTTTTCTATTTCGAATTGATAAAGATTATTTTCGAGTGTCTTTGCATTTATGTTGCTTTCAAATACATGTACTACATCAATGCTTCTTTGGTTAAACAATATTTACGAATAAATGTTTACAACATGAAATCTTCATGTGATTTGGTCAAATTAAGAAAAGAGGATTTTGAAATTAACTTTGCTACTTTATTGAAAAATATTTTCTGAATTTGTTGATTTTACATGTTTAATTCAAACAGATAAAGAAAAGAATCCTATCCCCTTCCCCAATCATTTTTTTTTTTCATTTTTCAGAACTTAGCCTTTGTAGCCAATTAATATTTCTAAGTTGAGAAAGGAAAGAAACCCCCAAAATAATCATATTATTTCAAGATTTTAGCATCAGTTGATTTTAAAGACTATATTCAAATTTATTTTTGATTAAACCAGGTACATTTACGATTAATATCTGCTATCTCATTCAGATATACTTAGAATACGTACAGGGCAAGTAAGTGTCTAATAATTTATTTTGATACACTCTCCAACTTTGAAGATTATTACAAATTCCATAGCTTAATATTTTAGTTTTCTTAAAGCAAAATATATGTGTACATTGAAAAATCACAATTTTATGTCAAACACATTCATATTCATTTGTTTTACATTGTATTCAAGGACAGACTACATTATTGAAGAAAGGAAAATATTGTCATTATTTTTTTTTACTGTAAATGCATCCTACTTAATCGGATACTTACCTGAGTGCTATAAATTCAAATTAAACACTGTTTTTAGAGTCAGCATGTAATGTCGTTTAAGATAAAATGAAAGATTTAATAATCAGTCTTGCTATATTTTTCAAATATGCTACATATGTTATATGTGTATAAAGATGTGCTTCTAAGATAGATCGC
This sequence comes from Saccostrea glomerata, assembly GCA_003671525.1. Lineage (NCBI taxonomy): Eukaryota > Metazoa > Mollusca > Bivalvia > Ostreida > Ostreidae > Saccostrea > Saccostrea glomerata. Next base: position 47,447 of record PRKT01000256.1, on the reverse strand, counting down.
TTATTTAGATAATGCGATTTGCCACACTCTTTCCATTGCGGGACACCTAAAAGGAAAGCATTTCATTCGAATAGCTAAACTTTGTACACAAGAACATTTAAAAACAGGCACTAACAAATGTAATTCGTTTGTATTCTAACGACGATGTTCGAATATGAACTCAGATAGTTTCCGTTCTATTCTATTAATAAGGACAGTTGAAGATATATATAGTTGTTTGAATGGAGAATTGCACAAATCCTTCGAATGGTAAAAGTCCATTTTCAGAGCTGGTTGCAAAACATTTCCTAGATCCACGATGGAAGAAGAAAGTTGTACAACCAGGTCTCTTAAAGCACCTTAAGCTACATTCAGACAGACTTTGAATCTGCTCATATTCCCCTATAATGTCAAGAGTTGGTCTTTTGTTATCATTTGCAGACACTCGTTTAAAGTCCGAAAATTCTTTGAAAGCACCGAATACACAAGCATTATATTTAAGGTCTTCCGTCTTCACGGAAGACTTTCTAGTGATTCTACTGTTTCTTATTATTATTATTTTTTTCCCCAAAATTTTGTGCACGCGATTTCTCGAAAACTATTCAGTGGTTTTCTGTGAAAATTTCAGGAATTATGCGTCATTATATGAAGTTGTGGCATGGATAGGAAAATTTTGTATACTCACCTTTGGTTCCAAGTTATTGACAGTTTTCTGATTTTAAAATGGATTTTTGTCCCCCCTTTTTTTCGAAAATGATTTAAGATATTAACTGGAGACTTGTTAGAGATAATAGATGATGACTTTAAGAAATGTGAAATCACCTTTTCGTGTGTAGTCAGTACTTCCGGTCGCTAGCGGAAGCGAATTGAAAAAGTTCGTATTTTCTAACTTTTTTGTTTTTTAATATTTTTCATTTATTTTTGGAATGTTAATAGAAACCCTTCTAAAAATGCTTACTATATAATTTGTTTGAACATTGATAAATCCTGACTCTAGATATTAACATTTAAAAATCTGAAGCGGGTCCAATATGGCGGCTGCCTATGTCAACTCCGACATTTCGCAATAGGGGTTTTCAGAGGCAGCCAAGCGTTTGCTTGAACGAAAGTAAATAAGGATAAATGAAATGTAAAGGAATATGGGGATTGTCACGATGAAGTTACGTTGCAATTCTCTGTCAAACTAAGTTTAAATCGATGGTCGTCTCAAACCTCTTCTGTAATTGGTTTTGGCTGTTTTCAAAGTAGAAAAAGAAAAGACTAAATGTGCAAATGAAATACATATATACCTACTATCATTTGTTTTGCGGAAAAACAGATCTTAAATCATAGCTATAAATAATATTTAAGAAACAATATCGATGTATATAGTAAGCATTAAACGTATCCACTGTTTTGCTCATGCATACTTGAGTCATATTAAACTAATAGGAAAGACAAACATAGTAAAACCATTTTTTAGAAGAATTGAGTTTATATTAATATTCTTGTCTCAAAGAATAGATTTAAGTTATTGAACATAAATGGTATCTGATTCCTTGGCCGTCTTACGGCGACACACGTTTTTCGGCGAAACATTTCAACCTTTTCATGAAAGTTTAACGAATAGGGATAGTTCAGTATTGGGATAAACAGAACATTTTTTAAAAGTAAAAAATTATAGCAGTTTCGCTGATTTAGTGTTACGTATCTATTTACGTCAAAGAATTTGTAAATGTGTTAAAAACAATTTCTTTACCTTGAAATTTTAGCTATAAGAACGTTCTTTTTTATTTCCATTGAAGCTATCACACCTATTTAATGGGACATTCCAAAGAAAAGGCGCGAAGATTTACTTGTGGCGTTTGGTGCAAAATTATGAATAGTGACTGCCTTTCATTATTCTAAGACAGATGTACTGTTTCAGAAGTATATACAAGTAGATTTAGAGTTGTGGTCCCAATTGAGTAATAGGGGTACCCACGTTATAGTAAGCGCTTTGGATTTTCATGCTGGCGATCCGGGTTCAATCCCCTTTGTTTCCATAAAAGTTTTATCACTTTTTCAGCTTGATTTTGCGGGTTTTTTTTTCAGAATCGGACGGAAGACCTCTCGTTGCTCGCAACGAGTTTCTTATCTAGTTATTATTATTATTATTATTATTTTTTTTCCCCAAAATTTTGTGCATGCGATTTCTCGTAAACTATTCAGTAGTTTTCTGTGAAAATTTCAGGTATTATGCGTCATTATATGAAGTTGTGGCATGGATAGGAAAATTTGGAATACTCACCTTTGGTTCCAAGTTATTGACACTTTTCTGATTTTAAAATGCAATTTTGTCCCCCCTTTTTTTCGAAAATGGTTTAAGATATTAACTGGAGACTTGTAAGAGATTATAGATGATGACTTTTAGAAGTGACGAATCACCTTTTCGTGTGTCGTCGGTACTTCCGGTTGCTACCGGAAGCGAAATTAAAAAGTCCGTATTTTCTAACTTTTTTGTTTTTCAATATTTTTCATTGATTTTTAGAATGTTAATAGAGACTCTTCTTATAATGCTTACTATATAATTTATTTGAATATTGATAAATCCAAACTCTAGAAATTAACTTTCAAAAATCTGAAGTGGGTCCAAAATGGCGGCTGTCTCTGTCAACTCCGACATTTCGCAATAGGGGTTTACGGAGGCAGCAGAGCGTTTGCTTGAACGAAAGTAAAATAAGGATAAAAGAAGTGTAAAGGAATACTAGGATTGTCACGTTGTTGTTACGTTGCAAACGTGTGTCAAACTATGTTTTAATCCATGGTGGTCTCAAACGTCTTCTATAATTGGTTTTGGCTGGTTCTCAAAGTAGAAAAAAAAAGACTAAATGTGCGAATGAAATACGATACCTAGTATCTTTTACTTTTTGCGGAAAAACAGATTTTAAACCATAGTTATAAGTAATAGTTTTTAGGAAACATATATAGTAAATATTAAACGTAACCACCGTTTTCCTAATGCACACTTGAATTAAACAAATAGAAAAGACAGAAATAAGAAAACCATATCTAAAAAGATAATTTAATGGAGTTTATATCATCATTCTTGTCTCAATGATCTCATTCAAGTTATTAAACATAAATGGTGTCTAATTCCTTGACTGTCGTAGGGCGACACGCTTTTCGGCGAAGCAATTCAAGCTGTACATGAAAGTTTAAGTAATCGGGATATTTCATTATAGGGATAAACAGCAAAATAAAAATCAGTTGAAATTATAGCAGTTTCATTGATTTAGTGCTTGTTATCTATTTACGATATGGAATGTGTAAATGCGTTAAATATACTTTCTTAACAATGAATTTAAGGTATTCGAACATTCTTTTTTTTATTTCCATTGAAACTATCACACCTATTTAATGGAACATTCCAAAGAAAAAGGCCCGAAGATTTCTTCGATTCGCTTGACGCAAAATTATGAATAGTGACCCGCCTTTCATTATTCTAAGACAGGTGTACTGTTGCAGTTCTAAGTATATAAATTAGGGATGTCAAATCGGTCAATTTTTGATACTCGGTTACTCGGACGTTTTTCCGATCGAGTACCCGGGTACTCGGTAAAAGTGTAAATAAATATGAATAAGTAAATTGATAACTGTAAAACATTGTAAGCTCTTGTAGAAATAAAACCAATGGGAGGTTACCTGCAAATGTGCTGTAACAACTATGACCACTTTGTACCCGACGAAATTTAATCTAACATTTTTTTTAAGTTCAATTTATTTTTCAGATAAATACGAGAAATAAAATCATAAATGGTTCACAGTGTTTTTGTTTTAAAAAATAATCTGTTCCGTAATTTCAATGTAACTCTTCGCTGCGTTTGACGTCCAAGTGATAAGTTGTCTGAGCTAAATATGTACGGTATAAACTTGATCAAGTTATCCTATAACAGAGCGGATCTATACGAACTTCGTTCACTTTTTTATCCTAGATTTCATAGAATTACGATACGTTATGTTGTAGTTTGGAGCAACAATGAACCTAAGATTTTTAAAGCATTTGCCTTCAACCATTTGCATTAATTGGCATGTAATCAAACGCATCCAAATCAACAATCGCACGTGCAATATCGTCTGTCTCTTTCCCGAGAATTTACGGCTTCTTGGAGAATTGACAAAATTATTTAATTTATTTAAATATAAGGGACCTTAAACGATGTTCAATGAAAACAAATAATTTAAGCAAACTAAATATAAGGGAAGAAGACAGTCGAAGGTGAGAAAAGCCAGGTAGGTACATCAGGTGTTTGGTTACGACAATTACTCAGTATAAACACTGCCACAGGCGATAACGGTCATTTAGAGGCCTAGGAAACCCTAATTACTGTATGTACAAGTGCAATGAACATTTTACGTTTTAAAACCGATGTTGTAATGCATTAATAAATAAGCTTAGAAATATTTAAAAATGTACATTCGAGTAACCGGGTACCGATTTTAGTATTCGATACTCGGACGTTCGATCGAGTACCCGGTTAACCGGGTACTCGTTGACATCCCTAATATAAAGGTATATTTAAAGCTGTGGTCTCAATAGCGTAATACTCAGCTCTTTGGATTTTTGCGCTGGCGACCCGTGTTCAATCCCATTTGTTTCCATAAAAAGTTATATCACTTTTCTGCTCGATTTTGCGGGTTTTTTTTCCAGAATTGGACGGAAGACCTCTCGTTGCTCGCAACGAGTTTCTTTTCTAGTGTGATATTATAATTATAACAATTACAGAAACGGAGATATCCATTTTGTTTTCTGAGTTTTTATAAGGATCAAACAAAATGACAACGCCAAGTGAAAATAACAAAATGAATTTTGAATCTCAATTATTCAGTGCAAATCATATACCACAATGCCTGCATATGTTGAAAAATTGATTTCCTCTAAACTAATTGTTAAAGGGTTTAGAAATTGAAAGGTAACGTATTCTCTATACTGTATCATCGTTTTACTAATAATGTGACAGTTTGCTTGATAGGACCTGCTAAAGTGTATGCTTAATATCATCTTACCTATCGATTAGATGTTTAATTTCAAGGAATAATTATCACTTTGCATATTAATCACATAACTTTACATAAATTTAAGTCTTTAAACGATTTTTTTAAAGCAAAATGATATTTGCTGCCCTACCATTGGCTTTTCTGCTTCGGCATCTCAATAAACGTTCAACCCGATTTAAATTTCTCTGGACTACATACCCTGTAGTAAAGTCTTTTGTAAAAATGTTAAACGATATTGTGTGTAAGAATTTAGAGGGGTCCTTTATCTTATGGATTGAGGTAAAATGTCATGTATTATGTGAATAGGCAAAGGTCAGAGTAAAGCAAACACAAAGAAAACGTAACCTTCATTTAAATTCTAATTTTAAGTCTTTAAGAAGCCATCTAAATTGTATTGACCATGTTAATTCATTTTGTTGCAATTTAAGTATTGTGTTGCACAATGCTGCGCCACTATCCATACCTACTCTTAAATACAAACCTTATTTAAAACTTGAGTGGATATCAAACGTAAAAGTACTTCATTCCTTGGAACGTCAACAACGTCAATTAAGAATTCGCGATTGTTGTCCCCGTTAAATTCATAATAAATCAAATACAAACTACAAACGTGCTAAAATAAAAAAATTTCGAAATGAATTGAACAATTAAGTGCACAAACGCAAGGCGGACCCAGATAGCGCACCCGGGGTTTGCTCCGGGTTCGCTTTCTGTAGGTTGTGTCCGATTGGAACTGTGTGTTTCTTTACCTAAATGAGTTACAGATGAAATTAACATATCGTTATGCTTAAATAAATTTTAACATAATCATACCATTTTAAATTAATTTTTGACAAGAACCAATTTACACTTACCGGAAGGAAAATTGTTTTGCTCGTGCAATACTCTCAAAATGCTTGTATTTTTACTAAGTTAAATCAATATAAGGAAGTTTTTGGTTTGAATATTTCAAATAACCGGTAAGAATATCTGTACATCTACATGTACATACAATTTGATAACATGACTTCCATATTCCATAACTTTCCTTAAAATATCATTTTTATTGTTATCTAAGATACCACCAACACCACCACCACCATCATCATTATCATCATCATCATCATCATTTTTCTTATTTAAATATGTCCTGGAAGGGTTTGCAAAGATAATGCCAGCCAAAATATGTACATTCCGAAGCTAACGACAATATACATCGATGGAAGATAATATGTGACAATATGTTTAAGACAAAATAAAGTAGCAATAGAATCATGATGCATGAATTAACATATATAAAACATTTGTGTATACAGGTATCGGCCAGGATGGTATAGTTGATCAACAAATAAATTGAAACACTTGAACATTTATTTTTAAGAATTTTATTAATCGATAGATCCCACTACAATAAATTTTAAGCACAAACTGATTTTCTTTTATCCTTATTAGTTTAAAACAGATCACAAACATATGCATCAAATGTCAGATTCTGTCTTTCTCTATTTCGAATTTACAGGGGCGTTTTTTTTTTTCATTTTTGCATTTTTATTGCCTTTCATCATAACAGCAATGTTCCTTGGATTAATCCATATGAATGTATTGTCAAACTCCTGAAGATTGGAAATGAAACCAGTTGAGTTTATTTCGGTGTTGTGATTTTTTATTATAACAAAACGTGTGAGGATTTATATTATATATAAGTTTTTTGGTATATGTTATATATATATATATATATATATATATATATATATATATATATATATATATATATATATATATATATATATATATATATATATATATATATATATATATATATATATATATATATATATATATATATATATATATATATATATATATATAACATGAAAACATGAAATCTTTATTATGTCAAAGTATGAGACGATTTCTTTTTCAAATTTGAACCGCACTCTGGGAAAAGGGGGTCTTAAGGAATGAATTTTCGAAATTGGATTTTTTTTAAATATTTCAAATTTACAACAACTTTAGGGCATACGGTCAAATTTTGAGCATTTAATTTGCTACAGTTTTAAACTTTAACATGTATGAACACATGTTGCAATGATACAATAACGTCAATGACGGTATTCAGTAACGCCATTTTTAATGACGTCTAAGAAACAAAAACTTTAAATAACGTTATTTTATAAAAAGGAAATTGCGTCTCTGCAATAAAGACTAAGATTAAAATAGAATAACCTAATTTTAATTCTAATACAAATTTTTTTTCTTTTCTGAATAACTATCTGAGCCATAATTTACTATTTGCTATATTTTGTAGTAGAGTAATATACTGAAGAGTAATAAGGGCCAACTCTCGGACAATTTTCATGACTTTGTTGGATTTGGTTTTGGACTTGTTCAGGACCTCTACCACGGCCATATGATCTATGTGAAATAAAATACGTTTGTTTGCTAGAGAGTCATGCCAGATCAGTATTGCAACATATATTTGGAATAATTCCAAAAAATATCATATCTCGGATGATTTTAGATTGAACCCACTCTTGTGGCCATTTTAGATAAACCCATCCTCCATAGAAAAGATTCCAAACCCTTATTTTGCCCCCCCCCCCCCCCTCGTGCTGTCGGTAAATAGCTGTAAGTAAGTATCCGATGTCCAGATGTTGCTTGATATTACCGTAGTCCAAATTTAATTTTGTAGGAATTTAAACCACACTAGCAAGTCGGCTTTCATTTTTAAAGTAACTCTTAACTTATAGTGCGGCTTCCGGATGCCCATGGTTGCATCAGTTAGCCTCCTGCAGAATGCTCTCCCAGGTGCCACTACTTAACAGGCAAAATTAAGCAGGCCGATGAGGGATTGTAGGGATTTAAAGGTGATCTTTTTTTTACTATAAAAACAAGTTTGAATGGTGTGTTTAAGATTGGTTACCTTGTCTTGTGGGAGTTTCATTTTCATTTTGTCTAGTTCTATACCCAGGAATATTAAACTTGTGGATGAGGTTGTAGTTTTTACGTTTGCTATTGGGATCCTAAACTCTTGACAAATATTCTAAATTTAGATATAGTATTTTTTGCACTTTTGAGAATGCGGTTTGCCAACAAATAATTTAAGAAATCGTCAAAGAGTTGAAAGATATTGGGATTACTTGACGTATTCTTGGTTATCCAGTAGCAACTTTTTCCCAGATTGCACAATTAATTGAGGCGCCAAATGGCATCATTTTATCAAAATAATATATATATCTTGAAATTTTAAATCTGGCAGGTCAAAATCAGTGAGAGCAAGTGGTATGAGTCTGAATGCTGACTTGATATCTGATTTAGCTAACAATGTACCTTGACCCAGAAAAAAACTATCATGGCTGATGTATCGTCAATGTGTGAGTATTGAACTGAACAAGCTGATTAATCCTCATAATAATTGATGGAGTCATTTTCTGGGTATGATAGGTGGTGGAAAACCCAAAGGTGAAATCTGAAGTGTTGGGAAAGGGGGATGCTGAAAAGGGCCAATTTTTTGGTGGACAATTTCAGGATGCTGATATGCACTTTTGAGATTCTAAGCTTGTCTGGGTCTTCTAGGGCCATTGTATGTAATTGAAAACCATATCGAAAACCTTTTATCAAATATCCTTTCTCTTTGTATGCTTCTAAAAAAGAAGGTACCGTTTGAGCTTTATTGCGCCGAAAAAATTTCATGCCCTTAAAAAGTCATGAAATAAGCTTTAACAATGGTTGAAAAGATGAATTTGATAAATCATTAAAGAATATGGCATACAGGAGGGCCTTTCTGGAAATATGACGTCATTAATTTAGTACGTTTCTGAGTTTAATGCAGAAATACCCCTAAATGACTCATTTCTGTGCTAATTTTCCTTTAGAAAATAGTGTCTGCCATCGTTGCCCGCTTTGATTTTTGGATATATTATGTCAAATGCTATGAAAAATCCAATATCTCAAAATCTTCCTGGGCGACGGGGGCAGACTATGTCTTCTGAAAGAAATTTTCACTGAAAATTGATGTCTTCTGCAACTTTTGAAGAAAATACGGGAAAATGCACAAGGTAATGACGTCACAATTAGCATCTAGGAGGTCATAAGAGAAAAGCAGTTTGTGTATTCTTACTGAAGGGAATTCCTATGATTGATAAAGAATAATTTTTTTATTTTTGATATCACTTTCATATTTTAGAAAAATCTTTGACTTGAATTGTATTGAAACTGTACCTTCTGTGATGTGAAGTAACCATAGGTCATTATTGATATGGCCTTATGATGGACGAGTGTTGGAAGCCTTCTAAATCTAAACTGTTCATCGTACCTAAACCAACCCACATAACTTGATGCAGCGAGACGAATGTCACGCATGTATACTTGAGAAGGTCCTGTGCCTTAGTGCGGTATTTCTCCAGAAGAACGCTGGAAAAAAATGATTAGGGCAGATGTCCACTTTTCTATTGACAAGTACATGTATGTGTTAGACTTTTGCTTATTCAGGCACATTTTTCTATCCTTAATTTGAAGTAAAATATGAATAACATTTAAACACGCATACACAACTAAATAAACCCAACAAAAACCAAACAAAACAAGAACCGATTAAAATTAATCAACTACATCCTCTCGATAATTACTGAATTCTTGCACTAAACAAAAGTTTTATATTAGTATTAGCAGCCTATCTATAAAATCTGTTAAAAAAAAATTGTTCAATATTAAAATGCATTGTTAACTGTTATAAAAATACTTGATCTGCCTTTCACAGCATATAAAATTACTTCATTTTTACTAAAAAAAACCCCCTCATGTTGACAAGTTTGTCGCGATCTGTGAAGTGTTTACTGTATAACCTGCTGTGTGAGATTTAACTAGCATTTATTGAAATGTATTGATAGGTTTTGTAGTTGTTTAAAGAAGAAAAGTTTAAAGTTGCAAATGTTTTCATATTCTGGTATTATGGGGAATATCTATTTTAGACTAGTGTAATGTCATACTTAACATTTTCCATAAACATTAGGCTCCGCCCCTTCATGCAACAGTATTAATGTTGCGTAATATCAACATTTTATTGATTTTCTCTGAATATTTTAAGGCGTATTTCCTATGGGCGTCCTTAACCTAGTGTATGAAGATATCTAAATGTGTTTTTGATTTAACTTAAAATGTCTTTATGCTTGTGCATTGACATTTGCATAATAATTTCCTCTGACCCTTAGAAGAGCCTTCTTGAATTGGATAGAATATTACCTAAAACAATTATTTTTCATAAAGGAAAGCTTCCTTTATTACACATTTCAACATCTTAGTTTGATAAACTCATACTTTGTTCAGGATTCTTCGAATTTTCAGATTTTTAGACAAATGTTTATATGAGTTTTTATTCCATAAAAAAGAGTGTTTTATTTTGTCATCCTTCAACATTCCATTAAATACATCGATACTATAGTGCAATAAAATTGTCATTGAGTTACGCCTACCGGCTTTGAATCATTAAAGGGAATAAATGATATTATATTTTGATCGAAAACAAAAATAGTATGGTTTATTTAAAAAAAATTACATATTCTTTCTCTCGTTTTATTTTATGCAAGGATACGTACCGTGCTTAATTACCAAATCATTTCAAGCATGAAATAATAAATAAAAATTTCGGTCCGTTTACATTTTAAATCAACTTGAGGATTGCTTTATAATTATCAGTTAATCAACAGTTGTCTCTTTCATACAAACTAAATAGCAAAAGGATATAGGAGTGTTTAAATATCCATTGTAATTCTTCTGCTATTTTAATTTGACTTTGTATGTAATACAAAAGATAATTTTTTTTGAAAGTCTCTTTCTTCTAGAATGATCTGGAATGTTTCTTTAATAATCGGATGAGTGAAAACAACGTGATCAGTGTGTCGTCATCAGGTATATATAGATCTATATAAATATTACGGTTAGATCAAGTTCAAGATATCTGTACACGAAGTCCACGGGTTCACTTCCTGAAAAAAAATGCCATTCAATGTACATACAAGAAAATTTTTTTTTGAGTCCTTGCCCCAGAAAAAACTGATTTTTTCTTTGATGCGAGTTTGTAAGGAATGGGAAGAAGAAGGAAAATATCTTATTTGGAAAAACGGGCTAAACTTTAGTCCGTTTCATGAACTTCCATGCACCACATTACGTCTGTCAGTGGCAAAGGAAGCAGAGAAAATAAATTTATGTGGACGTCAGGATTTCTGCAAGACTGAGTTCATACAATTCATAGGAAATGCCGACAACTCCCAAAAGGAGCTGAATCTTGAGGACTTAGATGTTGCGGAATGTCTCTGGGTAGACGACAATGTCATATTCGTCCTTCCACGTGCAAAGAATCTGAAAAGTTTTAACTTTTCCAAATGTGTCAATGGTGACCTGACAGAGACCTGTATTATTTGGCTAGCCTATAATGTTCCACAGATTATATCCCTCAATATTGATGGAATACCTAATATCACTGACAGGTATGGTATTTTTTTTAAAAATATATACTAGTATTGATTGTATTGTTGTATAATGATAATAGAAAGGAGGGGGCTGGGATATTTGTTAATCTATCAAAAAGGCTATATATCCCACATATTTGATCTTTTTATAATAATAAATGATTTTTTTCACCTATGAGATGTATGAATTAATTTCTTAAAGTTATTATCATTGGTATATAATGAGTTGTACATGTATATTCCAGTGTAATTGATGTCATAGTAAACCAGCATTGTGGACATATAGAGAAGTTGGTGCTTAGTGGCCTCGGTCTGTCCGATACAAGCTTTGCGTATATTGCCAATTGTAAAAAAAAGATTTCCTTGGTGTCAATTTCAACATATTGAATTACATGTTATTGAAATTTTTATTGGTTTAAATGTACACTGCACAAAGGAATTTTAAACAAATGTCCTGAAGAAAATGTCTTATAAACAGCCAAATCCTATTTGAAAGATAAATTACTTAAAGTTGGTGAAAATCTTTTGACATCTTTTAAAAAAATCTATCAAGTAGCACTGGGACAATAGGAATGTTTGACATGGTGTAGATTTTAGTAAGTTCAAATTAAGGCCCCAAAATTTGCAATCATTATCCTGCTTTGTGTGGCGCCACAATAATTAATTGAATCATATAAGTAAATATATAGGCAAAATATTTGCAAATCTTTTTAAAACAGCAGCAGAACAATCATTAGTCACTTCAATATGCAATGTTTATACTTGATGCAGATACGTATTTTCTCAAATATTTTCTTGATAAAAAAAGTAATCTTTGATTTAAATTTAGAATATACTCCTTTGCAAACTAAGACATGTAGTAGTTCTATGTTTTGTCATTTATAATAGAAACTCCCTCAGCTGAAAAGCCTGAAGATGAGAAATGGTGAAAATTTCACGGAAAAAGCAAAGCGTTCCCTGATTGACTCCCTGCACAAACAGAACGGAAAGTCTAATCTGTCAGTCCAATTTTAGGTACATATTTACCAAGACCAGAATTGTATGTATGCATGGATACAATTTCCTTTGTATAAAAACAATTTTGATTTTAGAATTTTGAGATTAATACACAATTAATGTTGTTCTATTAAATATGAGATATTTAGAAAAAGCCCTTGACATATTGTGATTAATTGCCGCAAAGAACAATTTGCACATGTAAAGGAAAATATCATATTTACAAATAAGGATCTGGAGGTGTCGAAGAATTACAAAAGTGGAAAAACAAAGAAAGATAATCAAGAAGACAACAGCCACACTTCATGGCGCAATGGACTTCTATCTCAATAAACACATTATTTAGAAACTTTTTAAAAACTTCTTAATTTTTTTCTGCAATGCCGTGATGAATGCCGATAACCTTGGACTTGAACTGGAACTGAAGGAATTTGATTTCTATGGGTAGACGATGTCATTGTCCTGCCACTAGCAAAGAAGATGAAATGTTTAAACTTCTTGAATTTATAGTTGTCTAATAAAGGAATAATAAACAATTATATACCGTTTTATCTTGTACTTTTGCATTTATCTTTGTGATTTGTAGAATAGTTGAAGAATTCAACTATACCATTTCTAAATTTATATTCTCTACCACCTTGCATGGATTTATTACCAATTGATGTTCTGTCGATTCCATTTAAATCTTGACATGTCTTCAAGCTTTTGCCATAATATTCCTTACCAAAACTTGTTATGACCTAAATATTTTCTGGATTTTGATTATATCACATAAACAATTATTATATATAGCCAAGAAGGCAAACTGACTTCCTTACAGACTTCAGTATCTTATTCTAATGACTAAATACTTGTCCTCGGGGTTCTTTTAATTTTAAGATGTTTGACGCTTCAGTTAAAGTTTTGAACATAATTTTATCTATGACAAAAAAGTGCTTATAAAGCTACATATGATGATGGAATGTACCAGTGTATATCAATTATACTAAAGTGCAATAAAGATTGTCAATGAGTTGATCAGTTCTAGGTTTTAATCGCCAAACGAATAAAGAAAAATAATGTAATAATGAAAAAAAATGTCAATTAAAAAAAAATTCATACGAGGATTGTCCAGTAAAATTTGTGAAAACTATTTTGGGTTAAGGTGGGTTTTTGGATAAATCTTTTTATAAATAGGGGTGCTGTTTATGTTTTTAAATTCTATTGGGCAATTGGCAATGTATGGTTGAAGTTGTCCATTCAGACAGGGAACTTTATTGATTGAAAACAATGTTATCAATATGTCATCATTAAGATTGTACATAGCTTTTACAGATACACCATATATCTGCTACCATAATAATAATAATAAAAATAATGATGATGATGATAATATATAATAGATGCACTCAATGTAAGGACCCAAGCTTACTCAATCATTCAAAGCATGAACTTGACGCTATACTGTAAATCACTTTTTATTCGCGAGAACTTTATTTTCGCGTTATTACGCGAGACAGTGTTGTTGCGTAAATTTAATTCTCGCGTATAATAGTATTCCTTAAGAATATATAGAGCAATAACCACAAATCGTGAAATTTTTTTCTCTCTTATCAAGAGTCAATGACTATCTCGCGAAAATAAGGTGTCGCAAAAATTTAGTGATCTACAGTATCTAAATGTATGTACATGTGTTTTACAGATACATCACGTTTGATATAAGTATCTAAGAAAACGAAAGACACACTTCATGGACAGTCTTTTTCAATGTACTCATTTAGAAAGATTTACATGCTTAATTCACAAAAAAGATATGTGACATATATCTACTACCATAATAATAATAATAATAAAAATAATAATGATAATAATAATAATAATAGATGCACTCAATGTAAGGACCCGTGATTACTCATTCATTCAAAGCATGAAATCGATACTATATTTAAATGTCTCGTACCCCGTATTGGCCTTAAATGTTAGCTAAGTAAAATCGTATTGATTGAAAACAATATAATCAATATGTCATTATCAGGAGATATACCACTATCGATATAAGTAAGTAAGACAACGAAAGGCACAGTTCATGGAACCTGGAACGCATTTATTCTTTCTCAAAACACTTTCTAAGAAAGTTTTTATAAGCTTCTTGTCTCCGAACAAAATTATTTCTTCTGCAATGCCTTGTAGAATGTGATATGAAGTAGGGTATGACAAGATGAATGAAGGTCTAGACTTTTGTCGGTCTCCTGAGCTTCATCGCATTTTGCACCACAGTATGTCTGTCAATGGTAGCATTAGTAAAGAAAATTTGCGTTTCTGGACGTCAGGAATTTTTGTACGACAGAGAACATAGAATACAAACCATGCCGTTGTAAAGACGAATAATGATCCCCATCGAATAATTTCTGCCTTTCTTCACTTAAACGATCAATCCAATCATTAATTGCAATTAAAGGAACTCATTTATCTAAATAAACTGTGTACAAATTATTATATGATACTGCAGAGGGATTTTTAAGATATACAATAAAATGTACAGTCATTTGCAGAACGAGTTTGACTGAAACAACCATTTGTCGTCACAAGTGACCTACAAAGTGACGTCATTTTCACAATGTGACGTCACAAACAACGAGAAAAACTTTATTTAGCATATGCTGTTTATAGACCTTGTGTATGGCTATGTGTGTACCGAATTTCTTTGTAATCTGAGTTGTGGTTTTGTAGATATAGAGATAGTTCGCGAACTTTTTGATGACCCCTCGTATTTGAATCATTTTATTTAAACAGACATCAATTCAGTGCAATACGTATATACGAGATATATACGTATAATTCATTTATCCTTGTATGTCCTCATCTTAATGTACAAAGACTAGAAGTCATAAATATTTGTAAAATTAAATGTAAAACTGTTCAGTCTCTATCTTATGATAATCAATTTTATTGGCTCATGACTAATGAAAACCCTGACATCCTTAGATCACTCGCTAGATTCCTTGATAATCTACCTTAATTGAGAATATTTTGATATGCACATATGTACTTTTTCCCCAGTTTCTTGCCTTTAACGATAATATTAATCTTGTTTAAATCTGATGTTACATGTCGTGCAATTTTTTTTGATTTTTTCTCTTTGATTTAATCGAGTTGTTTAAGCGAAGCATTCATATTTATTAAACTAGTATTGGACTTATGTCTGCGATATTTAATTTTAGCGGCATAATTTTTACACGTTATTTTAGTGCGACAATAAGGAATTCAACGTGGATTTATCAAAGTGTATAAGTCGTCTAAAACAAATCAGAAAAGTATTATTTACCAGAGATTGCTGTCATTATTAAATCGTCAAACCTTGAAGTAATTGTATTTGACAACATTTTTATATCATAATATCGCGTTCTAAAACAACAACACGAGGCGGTTATACGTTTCCGTACATATATACTACAATAATAATAACATTGGAGGATCGCAATTTAAAGACCCATGCTTACTCAATCATTCTAAGCATGAAATCGACGCTATATTTTATTGTCTCGTACCCTGTATTGGCCTTTAATGTAAGCTCCGTAAAATCGTATTGATCGAAAACAATAAAATCAACAATATGTCATTATCAGGAATGTACGAAGGTCATTCAAAGAAATACGTAGACAATGTTCTTTATCGTCATTTTTTTTTTATTATTATTACAAGATTTTAGATCAACATATTTTCGTTAATAAAAAAAATTTAAAAGATTTATTTTGTCAAAGGGTAAATTTCTTTCCATTTGATTAAATAGAACTCATAGTAGCCAATTTTTAAAATTACATATTTTGTTACCACGGTAAACCAACGTTGTTACGTCAAAACAACATCGAGAAAGTTTCTCAAAATTATACTCGCTTTTTAATTACAGTCACAGTTTGTAGCGTCTTTTCCATTCATAAAACGAATCCACAACACCCGATACCTATTTTGCTAACAACTAGATTGTCATTGTTTTCTTTACCGTGTTACTATATTAGTTCCACAACAGTAAAGCGCGCATCATTTTTGATGAACTTCCTTACTCTTTTGAGAAGATTTTTAACTATAATCTAAACTTACCTGTTCTGCAATTATTTAACGTATGACTTACAGCTGTTAGTTACAGCAAGGGAAACAAAGAAAATGAGAATAGCAAACAGAAATACCCATGTCGATTTATAGGCAATGATAATAGAAAAAAAATCACATTAGAAAGTTCTTTCCTATATATACATTGTCATTTGATACATTATGAGGATAGCAGTGTTAAAACGCACTTTGAAAAATTACGCACTTTGAAAAAAAAAATTCAAAGTGCGTTAAATTTGGGACCAAATCAATGAACTTTGAGAGAATAAAATTTCTTTTCAAAGTGCGTTAATATCGACCATATTGACGCACTTTGAAAAAATGTGTATGGCTTGTTCAATCTAAGGTATGAAAAATAATCAATTGAACCTGTTTGATAAGTCTTTGGTGATGAGGTCACTTCAGGATGTGAAACTTTTTAACTGAAATTATTTGCTGCTAAACTTGTATTTATTTAAATATTTAATAAGAAAAAATCCAAAGAAATTGTTCGTTTCTTACATATCTTAAAATGGTATAAAATATAACATGCATGGGGCATCCTGTATAATAATTTAACATGTGTCTAAGGAATCATAATTTATATATTGATAGGTGGATATTGTTAAACTTTCGGGATTCTTGAGGGGTCGAGAATGTGATTGTAGTACCCTTTATGAAAAATGTGCATTACTTCGGCTTTAAAAAAAGACTGCTCGTTTTCAATTTAATAAAATTCATAAAATTGAATAAAACTGTAAAATGTTGATAAGTGCTTTCAAATAAATGAATCAGTTTAAGTCAGATCATGCTTATTTAATTCTAAATTCAAGTAGCTTAAAAAAAAGATAAGTTTCGTTATATTGATTTATGTTTACAATATTTATAAGAAAAGTATGTAAGAGTTAAATCAAAAGAAAATAATTAGTTAATCGTCAAAATTTATTTTCAATTTCTAACAAAAAATACTATAGTTAACTATAGTTAACTATAGTTAATTATTGTTTACTATAGTTAAATATAGTAGATCAAAGTGTCAATTAGTTTTCGCTTAAGTTCTTCAAAGTGTCAAAGTTTTCGATTGATTGTATACTGTTTAACGTCCCTCTCCAGAATATTTCACCGATATGGAGACGTCACCTTTGCCGGTGAAGGGCTGCAAATTTAGGCCTTTGCTCGGCACTTACGGCCTTTGAGCAGGGAGGGATCTTTATCGTGCCACACCTGCAGTGACACGGGGCCTCGGTTTATACGGGATCATCCGAAGGACCGCCCCATTTAGTCGCCTTTTACGACAAGCAAGGGGTACTGGGGATCTATTCTAACCCGGATCCCCACGGGACAAAGTTTTCGATAAAGTTTTCCAAAGTGTCAAAGTTTTCGCCAAAGCTTTCTAAAGTGTCTAAGTTTTTGACGATTTTTTTAACGTGTCAAAATTTTAGATAAAGTTTCAAAGATTTCTTTTTTTTAAATTGTCAAAGTTTTCGCCAAAGCTTTTCAAAGTGTCAAAGTTTTCACCAATGTTTTTCAAAGTGTTAAATTTTTCACCAAAGTTTTTCAAAATGTCAAAGTGATCACTATAGTAAACCAGTTTTCAAAGTGTCAAAGTTATAAATATAGTTATCTGTAGTAAACTATTATAGTATTTGTTTGTTAGGGTGTTGACATGCCTCGAAAGAAAGTAGATCGTGTTCAAAATTTAGAATTTTTGCTATCTGCGTCTTTGAAAAAAATATTTGACAATTGCTGCAGATTTACATCAAATAAACTTCTGACTGAAATCTGTAAGGACCATGGGATCGTAAAAATTAACTCTTTGTACGGTGCCAGTACTAAACGTACTTAGCCTACCTGTAGATTCATTGTCGAGTACTTCTTTAACCCCTCATGATCATGTTGACAAGTTCTTCGCAATGAGTGAAGTGTTTATAACCTCCTCTGTGGGATTTAACTAACATTTATTTAAACGCATTGATATGTTTTGTAGTTGTTTACAATGCTTATACAGTTTAAAGTTGCAAATGATTTCACATTCTTGTATTATGGGGAATATCTATTTTAGACTAGTTTAATACGTCACACTAAACTTTTCCCGTAAATATTAGGCTCCGCCCCTTTACGTAGCAGTATCAATGTTGCGTAATTTCAACATTTTATTGATTTTCTCTGAATATTTTCAGGCGTATTTCCTATGGGAGTCCTTAACCTTGTGATGAAGAGATCTAAACGTATTTTTGATTTAATTTCGATCTTGAAATGTCCTTGTGCTTTTGCAATGACATTTTCATCATAATTTCCTATGACCCTAAGAAGAGGCTTCTTGATTTGGATAGTATATTACATAAAACAATTATTTAAATATTCATAGAGGTAAAATTGTTTCATTACAAAATTCAACATCTTAGTTTTATAAACTCATACTTTGTTTGGGATTCTTCCATTTTTTAAAATTTTAGTCAATGTTTTTTTTTAATTAGTTTTTATTCCATAAAATATCATGTTTAACTACGTTATCATGCAATATTCCATTAAATATATAAATACTTTAGTGCAATAAAATTTTCATTAAATTAGGCCGATCGGCTTTGAATCATCAAAGCGAATAAATTACATTATATTTTGATGGAAAACAAAAATATCATGGTTTCTTAAATTAAACAAACATCACATATTCTTTCTCTCGTATTACTTTATGGAAGTATCCGTACCGTGCTCAATTATCATATCATTTCAAGCATGAAATAATAACAAAATTTTTAAGGTCCATTTACATTTTAAATTAATTTGAAGATTGCCTTATAATCATAAGTTCATCAACAATTGTCTCTTTCATACAGCGTTAATAGCAAAAGGGTGTATGAGTGTTTAAATATCGATTGTAATTGTTTTGCTATTTTAATTTGATTTTGTATGCAATATAATTTATAAAAAAAATTTAAAAGTCTCATTTTTCTAGAATGATCCGGAATGTTTCTTTAATAATCGGATGAGTGAAAACAACGTGATCAATGTGTCATCATCAGGTATAAATAGATCTGTATAAATATTACGGTTAGTTCAAGATATCTGTACAAGAAGGCCACGGGTTCACTTCATGAAAAAAATGCCAATGTCAATACATGCAACGGAATTTTTTTAAAAGTCCTTGCCCCAGAACAAACTGATTTTTTCTGCTAAGCGAGTTTGTAAGTACTGGTATGATTTAGGAGAAGATATATTGAAAGAAAAGCTAGACTTTAGTCAGTTTCCTGAACTTCCATGAACCACATTGCGTCTGTCAGTGATAAGGATAGCAAAGAGAATAAAGAAATGGTACAGATGTGACATGCATGTCACATCTAACATGGATGTGACATGCATGTCACATCTTGTGGCCTATTTTGTTTTGATATGCCATCTTTTTGCTAACTTTTTCATATGATGTTTTGATTGTCTTGTCTTACAGATACTTTTTTCTAGTCAGTTGTGGGGGATCTAACATTATCATATTTTACATAACTGCTAATCAAAGCTTGTGAATATGATCCCCTTCTTGTTTGTTATATTGTTGACATTTATACCGTCATTTTGATAAATGATATTATTCATCTCTATGAAAGTGTTTTATTTGACTTATACAAAATTAGCAAAAACAAGCTGCGATTAGCTTGCCTATAAGCATAAAAATACATAAATAAATTTATGTGGACGTCAGGATTTCTGCAAGACTGAGTTAATACAATTCATAGGAAATCCCGTCAACTCCCAAAAGGAACTGAATCTTGAGGACCTAGATGTTGCCGGATGTCTCTGGGTAGACGACCATATAATATTCGTCCTTCCACTTGCAAAGAATCTGAAAAGTTTCAATTTTTTCCCACTATGTCAATAATTACCTGACAGAGACATGTATTATTTGACTAGCTTATAATGTTCCACAAATTATATCCCTCCCCTCAATATTGATGGAATACCCAATATCACTGACAGGTTTGGTCTTTTTTAATAGATATTGATTGTATTGATGTATAATAATAAAAGGAGGGAGGGTGATGGGGTACATTGTATTTGGTAATCTATCAAAATGGCTACATATTACACATATTTTGTCTTTTTATAATAATAAATAATTTCATTCACTGATGAGATGTTTAAATTTATTTCTTAAAGTTATTATCATTGGTATATAATGATTCGTATATTTCAGTGTAATTGATGCCATAGTGAACCAGCATTGTGAACATAGAGAGGAGTTGGTGCTTAGTGGCCTTGGTCTCTCCGATTCAAGCTTTAAGTATATTGCCAATTGTAAAAACCTCAAACGCTTCCATGTGTCTGACTGTCAACAACTAACTGACAACTCCTTAAAGTACATAGAGGTAATAGAGATGGTCATACCCTTGGTATCAATCACAACATATTGAATAGCATGTCATTAAAATTTTCATTGGTTTAAACGTACATGGAACAAAGAAATTTTAAACAGATGTCCTGAAGAAAATGTCTTATAAAGAGCCAAATCCTATTTGAAAGATAAATTACTTAAAGTTGGTGAAAATATTTTGACATCTCTTAAAAAATCTATCAAGTAGCTTTAGGACAAGAGGAATGCTTGACATGGTGTAGATTTTAGTAAGTTCAAGCTAAGGCCCCAAATTGGCAATCACTATCCTGCTTTGTATGGCGCTACAATACTGAATTGAATCATATATAGGCAAAATATTTCCAAATCATTTTAAAACAGCAGCAGAACAAACATTAGTCACTTCAATATGAAAGTATTTATACTTGATGCAGATACGTATTTTCTCAAATATTTTCTTGATAAAAAAAGTAATCTTTGATTTAAATTTAGAATATACTCCTTTGCAAACTAAGACATGTAGTAGTTCTATGTTTTGTCATTTATAATAGAAACTCCCTCAGCTGAAAAGCCTGAAGATGAGAAATGGTGTAAATTTCACGGAAAAAGCAAAGCGTTCCCTGATTGACTCCCTGCACAAACAGAACGGAAACTCTAATTTGTCAGTCCAATTTTAGGTACATATTTACCAAGACCAGAATTGTATGTATGCATGGATACAATTTTCTTTGTATAAAAACAATTTTGATTTTAGACTTTTGAGATTAATACACAATTAATGTTGTTCTATTAAATAGGAGATATTTAGAAAAAGCCCTTGACATATTGTGATTAATTGCCGCAGAGAACAATTTGCAGATGTAAAAGAAAATATCATATTTACAGATAAGGATCTGGAGGTGTCGAAGAATTACAAAAGTGGAAAAACAAAGAAAGATAATCAAGAAGCATCCACACTTCATGGAGCAAGGAACTTCTATCTCAATACACACATTATTTAGAAACTTTTAAAAACTTCTTAATTTTTTTTTCTGCAATGCCGTGATGAATGCCGATAACCTTGGACTTGAACTGGAACTGAAGGAATTTGATTTCTATGTGTAGACGAAGTCATTGTTTTGCCACTAGCAAAGAAGATGAAATGTTTAAACTTCTTGAATTTATAGTTGTCTAATAAAGGAATAATAAACAATTATATACCGTTTTATCTTGTACTTTTGCATTTATCTTTGTGAATTGTAGAATAGTTGAATAATTCAACTATACCATTTGTAAATTCATATTCTCTACCACCTTGCATGGATGTATTACCAATTGTTCTGTCGATTCCATTTAAATCTTGACATGTCTTTAAGCTTTTGCCATAATATTCCTTACCAAAACTTGTTATGACCTAAATATTTTCTTGATTTTGATTATATCACATAAACAATTATTATACATAGCCATGAAGGCAAATTGACTTCCTTACAGACTTCAGTATCTTATTTTAATGAGTACATACGTGTCTTCGGGGTTCTTTCAATTTTAAGATGTTTGACGCTTCAGTTAATGTTTTGAACATGATTTTATTTATGAAAAAAAAAGTGCTAATAAAGCTACATATGATGATGGAATGTACCAGTTGTATATCAATTATACTATAGTGCAATAAAGATTGTCAATGAGTTGATCAGTTCTAGGTTTTAATCGCCAAACGAATAAAGAATAATAATGTAATAATGAAAAAAAATGTAAATTAAAAATAAATCATACGAGGATTGTCCAGTATAATTGTGAAAACTATTTTGGGTTCAGGTGATTTGTTATAAATAGGGGTGCTGTTTATGTTTTTAAATTCTATTGGGCAACTGGCAATGTATGGTTGAAGTTGTCCATTCAGACAGGGAACTTTATTGATTGAAAACAATGTTATCAATATTTCATCATTAGGACTGTACGTGTGTTTTACAGATACACCACGTTTGATATAAGTATCTAAGAAAACGAAAGTCACACTTCATGGACAATCTTTCTCAATTTACTCATTTAGAAAGATTTACATGCTTAATTCACAAAAAAAGAAATATGGCATATATCTGCTACCATAATAATAATAATGATGATGATAATACATGCACTCAATGTAAGGACCCGTGCTTACTCATTCATTCAAAGCATGAAATCGATACTAATATATTTAAATGTCTCGTACCCCGTATTGACCTTAAATGTTAGCTCCATAAAATCTAATTGATTGAAAACAATATAATCAATATGTCATCATCTGGTATGTTAATAGTTTTTAAAGATACATCACTATCGATATAAGTAACTAAGAAAATGAAAGGCACACTTTATGGAACATGGAACGCATTTATTCTTTCTCAAAACACTTATTTAAAAAGTTTTTATAAGCTTCTTGTCTCCAAACAAATTATTTCTTCTGCAATGCCTTGTAGGACGTGATATGAAGTAGGGTGTGACTAGATGAATGAAGGTCTAAACTTTTGTCGGTCTACTGACTTGATCGCATTATGCACCACAGTATGTCTGTCAATGGTAGCATTAGTTAAGAAAATTAGCGTACGTGGACGTCAGGAATTTTTGTAAGACAGAGAACATAGAATACATAAACCATACAGTCAACTCGGGACTTGAACTGGAACTGAATGACCTAGAGATTTTGCCGGTTATTTCTCGGTAAACTACGTCACATGCTTCTATCCATGGGAAAGAAGATGAAATGTTTAAACTTCTTGAATGAATTTATGTCACAGAAAGCAAAAATGTGTATTCCATCTTCCGTTTTATCTTGTACTTTTGCATTCATGTTTGTGGTTTGCAGAGTAGTTAAAGAACTTGACTTGTAAATATCTGTAAATATTTTCAAACCCATAACGCATGGATTTACTTACAATTATGTTGAACACCTTGAAAGTGACCAAAATTGTATTGTCGATTCCTTTACGATCTTAAAATGTCTTTATGCTTTTGCTTTTCTTACCATGTTTCTAAGGAACTTTAGGACACTTTGAAATACATGATTTTACCAAAATCAACAGCTTGAACACGTACAACTTTTCAATTTTATACACAATCATTCCCACGATAAATTAAAGTCCAGGTTTTTCGATCATTGACAGGTGCTTTTTTAACAAAAATGGAACTCGTAAATTTGCTTACCTTGACATTGGACAGTTGAAAAAATATTTTGTTAAAAACATTCAGATTGTACACACAAGTACTCTGAAGTCGACATCAAAAAGATGCTTTCTGATTGCCAATATCGATATTGAATTGGAGACCAGTTCTTCCAACAATCTATTGGAATTCCCATGGGTACCAATTGCGCTCCGTTATTAGGAGACCTATTTTTTATTCATATGAAGCAGAATTTGTGCAAAATCTTACGCATGAAAAGAAAAAAAAAACACTTGCTTTGGCCTTCAACTCAATATTTAGATTCATCGACGACGTATTATCAATTTATAAGTGTAATTTCCATTCTTATTTCAGTACTAAACAGTATATTTCTGCATTAGTAAGGGAGGTTGAAGATTGTAAAGTTAAAATCATCACGTTTATCATAGAGCTTGGTTTTTAGATTACCATTACCTTTTTGAAGTACAATATCTAAATAAGAAAAAAATGTGTCAGACTCTGTGGTATCTTTTATCTCAAGCTCACCAGGATATACAGTACCGACCAGACCCAACCTGACACCACAACAGTCCCAGAAAGCAGTTTTGTTCACTCAGGTGTGAAAAAGGTTCTGAGTGACATGATAGCTCAGCCCCTTGTGTATTCTAAATTTTCAGACCCCTTATTGTTTTGTCTACTTGCAGCTGAGAGGAGTTTAAACTATTGAAAAGGCAAGGAATTCTTACAATCTTTCAATAAGTAGAAATTATTATTGTTAATCAAAATTCTCAGGGACTGTATATTTAGAAAAAAGTAGTTTAGAATAAATAAAATTGTTAAATAAGGAAGAAAGGAGAAGATTTTAATCCCTAAAAATAAAAAGTTTATGAGAAAAAAAATAATTAGTTTGTAGGCCTATTTCATTGTTTAATGTAAAATAATGTTAAATTTATGATCATTTAAGAAAGTATTTTAGGATATTTATAGTAACAGTTTCTATTTAATAAAGTCCTACTGATATAATCCTGCATCTTCTACCTCTCTTAGTCTATGCAGCGCTTCTGGAAATCGATTATGACATCACGGTAAAATTGCACAAATGATCTCGACAATTAATCACTATTTTTCTTTTCATTTAAATCTTACATATATGTAGAGTTATTGCAGCCCGGAGGACCGGGCTGCTCTATACATATATTAAGTGTTGGCGCTACTTACTAAGAATTGTGAAAATATCAATGTATAGATTGAACAAGATTGTCAGTGTTTTTAAATTCTTTACCGCATAACTGTATAAGTTTGACAACAGTTAAGCACACATCACGTGTCATGACGTTCCTAACTCTTTTGACAAGATTTTTAACTATATCATGTTTCTTTGCATGCCATTCAACGTTCAATTCAAAGTCGCTACCACTCAAAATTTGTATTTTTACATTTTATCCATAATTGACAATGTTCGAATCCCAACATTCCAATATAGCATACTTTCATGTATATTCAATTACCGTATATACTCGCCTATAAGTCGGTTTTTTGGGAGTAAATCTCTGGTCTAAAACTCTTTGTCCGACTTATAGGCGAGATATTAAAAGTATGGTTTTATGTTACGCCAGTGCATCTGATATACTAGTTTATTAAATACAACCGACTTATAAGCGGACCGACTTATAGGCGAGTATATACGGTAGCATGCATTTCTTCCGTTCTTAACCCCTGAGCCCAATAAGTTATGTTGCACTCTGCCACCACTGTGACTTTATTAATTAACCAAATTTTAATTAATATATAAAATGATAAAATGATGTTAATCACATTGAATGGTTATGTAATCATAACCTAATTAAAATTTATATACAGTTATGAATATCTAATTATTTACCCCAATAATATTTAAATCAATATTAATTAATAATTCCAATTAATTTTCCAATTAATTATGTAAATGATTACATAGTTTTAAAACAACCTATACCTTGTGGTCTGAAGCCGCAATGTACTTGATTAAACCCCATTAATCAAGTTCAGACCCCAAGGAGAAAAGAAAAACCCACACCAATAATAAAAATCTGAGTAAGTGGAAAAATGCAGATAGGAATTGATGGAAGCGACGAACAATAGAGTGACCAAAAATAAGTATCTTGCTAGATTCCATGGATAAATACAAAGTTTAAATGAACTTACCGCTTAAAATAGAATTAAAAAATCGTAGAAAAATTTCCAGTGAGTCAATTTTCCGGCGTCCTGAAAGAAAGTGGCGACCCACGATATCTCTAAAGAGACGCACCTTCAGTTATCCGCGAAACGATTCTATTGGTTCTATCTTACGGCATTCACTTAACTTACCATATTAGAAAATGCTTTTGAAATTAAGCTGGAGCATATCGCAAGAGTGATAACTCCAGCATTTGAGCAAGAAATGCATTATCAATTACATAAAGTATTTTAAGGAGCCTTGAAATTCTTTTATACAAATACACGCCTAAATTCTATACATTTTCTGGTTTATAAAATTTTCTTAAAGTTTGTTAAAGAAGTCTACATGTACCTTCTCGCTGCTCCGTGACGTCCTCTAACGTCACAGTTTTCTGTCCTTTTAAATTCAAGTCCATGTGTATTTAAAAACTGATATCTTTTAAATTGAGCGATATGCTACATGACCAGGTATCATCTTCAGTAATACAGCAAGACTTGATTTATATCTTATTTCGTTTCAGCCATTTATTAGAGGCATAGCTATCGATACTATAAAGTGAAAATTAGTGAATAACTCAATTTTGACGTTGCTCCATGACCCCAATTTTGTAGTTCTAAATCTTTGACATTTTTTTTTATAAATATGAAGATATATTTTATTTTTTACACAAATTATTCAAGATTGTTGTTTAAATACATGTACCAAATTTTAATACAATATGACTTTAAATAAACAAGTTATAGGACAAAAGTCTACGAACATTTTGAATGACCTTCGCATTGTAAAAATAAATCAATATAACTATGTAACCTATCTTGTTTTTCTAAAACTATTTGAATATAGAATTAAATAAGCGTGATCTGACTAAAACTGAGTCATTTGTTTGAAAGCATTTATCAACATTCTACATTTTTTTAAAATTTGAAAACGAAAGGCCTTATATAAAGCCGCGGCTATGCAAATTATATATAAATGGACTACAATCACCCGCACAACCTCTCGAAAATCTCAAAAGTTTTACGATCTCCTATAACTATAGATAATGATTTTTAGACACATGTTATAGCCATTATCCTTACTATTTTGAAAAGTGTTAGGAGCAAGTTGTGCGCTGTTGCTTTCCCCCGTAACTATAGATTATTTCAATGCTTATAATGTTAATATACAAAGTATATCAAAAGATGGCTCTATTTTGTATAATTCTTGGGAATTGAGAAATTGCTCCAAGCACTTTTCGGGTTAAGGAGTTTTTTTTCTGAAAGAAAACACAATTTATTTTATAGTGAAAACTATCGGTTTTTCGATGAACTTCTACAATCTTTGGAACAGTACATATTTTCTCTAATTTTAAACATGAGACGTGACAAACAGCTGATGTTAGTGTAATCGCTTCGGTCGAACTTGGCAGAGGCCCAAAAGATTTATATGCAATGGTATAATAAACTTTAATGAAAACACATGCAAATAAATAAATATCAACATTATAATGGTTTTTTCCCTGAATAATTGGACGCCCATTTCCCATGGGCTTCCTTAACCAAGCGTATGAAGAGATAAAATGTATTTTTTATTCAATTTCGATCTTGAAATGCCTTTATGCTTTTGTATTGACATTTTTATCATAATTTCACATAACCCAAAGAAAAGCAATATTTTAAATAGACATAGCTTCCTTCATTACAGATTTAAATATCTTAGTTTAACATACTTTGTTTGAGATTCTTATTTTAAAATTCTTAGTCAAATGCTGATATGAGTTCTTATTCCATACAACAGAGTGTTTAACTACTTTAACTTGCAATATTTAATTAAATATATCAATACTACAGTGCATTGTCAATGATTTAAGCCGATCTGGTTTAAATCATCTAAGTTAAAAAAGAATATCGAAACAAAAATTTCATTTTACAAATAGTTCATATACTTGCTCTCGTAATAATAGATACACTTAAAGGTCAAGACCATTATATTTTCTGACGTCAGCATGAATCGGTATTTAAATTAGCTCTCTGTTTTCTTTACCTACTGATGAATTAGTCGCAATGCATTGTGGGATACTACATGTATTCTGTTGTGTTAAAAAGAAAGGGAAACTTTCTTGGACCTCATTTTCAATTATG
>PRKT01000256.1:0-19117 GCA_003671525.1 Saccostrea glomerata | reverse complement strand
TTTAAATAAATAAATTTATGAAAGAAATGTTAAAAATGATGTTTCTATTTTAACATTGATAAATTTTGCTTTATGAAGCCTCATATCAACTTATTATACATCGGCCTAAGACATTGTTCAAAGAGACGTAGATACTATTGCGTCGATAAAGCATGGGATTCTTTTACGTGTTATGCATGCATGTACATAATCTTAGCTATAGACAACAGAACAAGGTGTGCAGTTATTATTTAGCCACTCAATATTATCAAAATGTCATGTACATGCAAATTTCAAAACATTTGTACGTTTTTTGAAGCAATTAATATCTAGAAAAATTCCAATAAAAAATATAAACATGGAGCAGTGTCTTTGACATGCCTTCTTTAAGTTTTGTTCTTATAAAGTAAAAAAGAGGATCTACGGTTTTTTTCCGGAGATGAAGTAAATATCGTCGCTATTGGATCGTAAACACGTAGCAGAGCGTCCTGTTTTGGAACCATTCAGGCAGTTGATTAGCGAACAGGTGTGACGAAAACATCACGTGTTAAAAATTGCCTTCCAAATAAGGTAACGTACCCGACCTGTGTAAGGATACGTACATTGCTTTATCATTCATCATTTCAAGCATGAAAAATAACAAATTTTAAAAGTCTTGTTTTCTAGAATGAACCGGAATGTTTCGTCAACAGGTTTATTTATAAATATTACAGTTAAATCACTTTTAACATACATATACAATAGTGTAAATTTTTCGAAAGAAATAAAAAGCGTTCTGTGATTGTCTCCATGCATCAACAGAAAAGTTGTCAGTTCAACTTTTGGTGTGTTCCATACGATTAAAAATAAATAAAACTATAGTGCAATAAAGATTGTCAATAAGTTGACCATTTCCAGTTTTTTTTTAAATCATCTAAACAAATAAAGAGTAATAATGAATTGATAAAAAAAATAAGATTAAAGAAAGAAATATTTCATCGTTTATTGATAAATAATGGGTGAACTTAGCTCAAATGTTCAGCAAATGATTATTTTTCATATCGAGGTGCATCTTATTATTTTTTTTTTTTGGGATAAAATATTACGAAAAGTAAAGATATTATTTTCCTTGAATGTGCAATCAAATAAAAACTAGGGCTTGATTAGAGAATACACGAGCATTATTTTGAAATAAAAGTATTATATAGCTAAAATTGGAGTTTATTGTTAAAAAATGAATTTATATTCAATATCTATTTTGTCGTCTTTTGGAAAATTTCAAAGTATTTTGCTTAATTTTTGGTAGTTTCTCAAGCATTTCAAATAGGAAAATGGTAAACAAAAATGTCGATGTTTGATGACGCAACGGCACACTGGAGAGCAGTTTCGTTTGATTTAGATGTAGTATTGACACCTTAAGAGGTTTTCAAAGAATACAGAAAAAATGTATGAAAATATCACAAGATCTTTAGTATACAAGTGAAATAGGGGTATTCTAAGCAATTTGTTCTTAATCGACTCCCTGGGTAGAACAAAACAAAGAATCCGCGCTTAATCATTTCAAGCATGAGAGAGAAGCTAAATTTAAATGTTTTTACACTGTGTTGACCTGTAATTTCTATATTTATCGAAAACAATGTAATCAATGTGCTAGCTGTACTTAGTTATATTTATTGTAAATAATCCTATATATTTTACTTCAGGAACTTCATTCATTCTTTCATTCATTCATCCATAAATTTACTCAAGCGCTGTGCATTACTAATGTAGTGTATTTAATATTTATGTGTTTAAAATCCTATTTAAATAATGGTTTAACCCCAAATCATTTTGTTAAGGTAGGTTTATGGATAAATCTATTTATAAATAGGGGTAATGTCTATTTTTGTACATTCTATCGGTCAATTGACATTGTATGGTCGGAGTTGTTCATTCAGGCAGAAAACTTTATTGATTGAAAACAATATTATCAATAATTTATCATCAGGAATGTTTAAAGATTTAATAGATTCACCAAGTTCGATATAAGCATCAACGAAAATAGCAGACACACTTTTGGACAATCTTTCTCAATGCACCCATTTAGAAAGATTTTAAGAGCTTCCTGTCTCCAAACAAACGTATTTCTTCTGCAATGTCTTGCTGGATGTGATATGAAGTACGTCCGTCAATGATAATATTAGTAAAGAAAATCATATTTAGTAGACGTCAGGAAATTTTCAAGACAGAGAACAAAGAATACAAAAATTATGCCGTCAACTCGGAACTTGAACTGGAACTGAATGAACTAGATTTTGCCAGATGTTTCAAGCTAAACGACGTCATCTGCCTCTTCTCATTAGAAAAGAAGATGAAATGTTTATACTTTTTGAATGCCTGACAAAAGAGTGCTAAGCTTTAATATCTTGCAATGTTCCATTACAAACCAACACCATAGTGCAATAAAAATTGTCAGTGATTTAATCAGTTCTGGCTTTCAATCATCATAACAAATAAAGATTAATTGATGTAGAATTAAGTAAAAAAAAATAAGAAATATTACATATATCTGCTACAGTAATAATAACATTGGTGGAACTCAATGTAAAAACCCGTGCTTACTCAATCATTTAAAGGATGAAATTGACAATATATTGAAATGTCTTGTACCCTGTGTTGGCCTTTAAAGGTACTTGGACACAGGTTTGAAGTTATTATTTTCTCTGTAATATCACGACTTATATATTCTAATAGTATTTCACACAAAAATAAATTAAAAATCTTATTTCATATAAAAGATATAAAACTTTCAAATTTTTCGGCGGGTTTGATTAACACATTCGTGCACTTTCACAAATTAATTTTATTCTTAATCCTTAGGCTACAGCAACAAAGAAAATGAGAATAGCAAACAGAAATACCCATGTAACTTTTATGTCGATTTGTACGCAATGATTAAAAAATTAGAAAAATAACATTAAAAAGTTATTTCCTATATATACATTGTCATTTGATATTGTTATGAGCAGAGCATCTGTTTCAAAGAGTTTTTGTTCAATTTACAAGTGCATGCACACAATTAGACAATTATTTTAAAAATTGAGTACACAGGATTTTTTGAGACTGGGTTACATTGCTATCATTATTCTAATATCCTATCGAACTAACCATAATAATAACAAATTAAATGAATAAATATAACTTTGTGTTATATATTTTTTGTCAAAAGTTACATCGTCATCATTATATATTTCTTGAATTCAAGAAATACACATTTTCCGCGCTTAATGAAAAAGAAAATAAAAAAAATGTGAAGATAACGAACAAGGACCGATCGAAACAAATTCGATTGAGATTACAAATCTGTAAGCAGGGCAAGCATGTATAAGACTATACAAACCATACCCATGGAAATTCTAGAGGTGGGATCAGGTTCCTAGGAAAAGATAGTTTTTCCTTCCTTTCAGACATTTTAAAAATATTCTTCTAATTGATATTTTTCTTTGTTTAGATCAATGTCTCTAATAGTACGTGTTTTTTCTGATCAATAAATTAAATATATATCATTAAAGTTATATACATCTTGTACCAGAATGGAAAGCTAAAGATTTTATTCCTTATAACAGAATTCTTTCTTTATTATATATATTTATGTGTATAATTTGTCGCAACTTTACAAGAGCTTTAACGTTTTTAAAGTATCTTAGAATCGATTTTGACTTCTGAAATATACTGTGAAATCTATGTGGGGGTTGTATTTTCGTTGTTTTCTAGGTGTGAAAAAACCCACGAATTCATGCCCACCACGAAATGTAAAAAAGAAGGTATGGTTTTAGCTTTCTTGCGCCTTAAAATTGTAATGTCATCAAAAAGTTTTGAAACTGGCTTATATATTAGTTAAATAAATAACTCTCATAAATCAGGAAAAAATATGGCATGAAGGTTTACCATTCTGCAAATATGACATCATTAATGTGAAGCATTTCTCTATTTTCAACAGAAAAAGCCTCGAAATTGCATATTTCAAGGGGGATTTTCCTTTAAAAAGCAGTGTCCACAGCCATCGCCCACGTTAATTTTTTGATATTTTGTGCAAAATTCAATAACAAATCACATATCTCAAGATCTTTGTGGGCGATGCCTGTGGACCATGTTATCTGAAAGAAAATTTCATTGAAAATTGGTGTCTTCTGCAACTTTTCAAGAAAATACGGGAAAATGCACATGTTTATGACGTCATAATTAGCATTTAAAAACACATGTGAGAAAAATGACTAGTATGATTTTTCTGCATTGAATTTGAATTATTTTAAAAACATGAGTTTTCAACTTTTACAACAGTTTCATTTTTTAGAAAATCACAGTGCAAAATTTGTATGGAAACCAAAACTTCTTCTTTTCATAAACACAACTACTGATCCAAAGAAATTGTATACTCATAAGTGTTGACCCCCCCCCCCTTTTAAAAAAATTGCATCCACTTTTGTATGATTTTAAAGCATATTGAGGTCGTTGCGGAAAACATAAAAATATTAAAAATAGTTAATTATATCCAAGACAATTTCATAATATGGTGATTCTTGAAAGTCCGATTTCAATGGAAATGATAATCCCCATTTTTTTCAAGAGCTAGAATTGGGATTATTTATGATTTAGCGCTGGTATTATAATAATTTAACAATTAACACTAAGGCGAAAGATGATAGAAGTATTTCTCATCTGTTTGACTGCTTTCCATGTTAGAGAAGGCATTTTTTCGGGTTAACTTCCTGGAATCTAGCTTCATAAAAGATACCTTTCTTTCAACGCAAAATTTCAAAGTTTCAGACCATACATGAAAAGAATTTTCTTTTCACATGATTTCTTAATGTTGTTTTTTTTTCATTTTTCGGCGCTGCATCTCGACAGAACCAAAAAAAGTATAGAAAATATGCAAAGTACCTAGAAAAATACTCATCTTAAGTCAGCTTGAACATTTCAACCAATAGTATCAAAGACTAGATTTGAGAAGGATATACAGTTTTTGTTGCCGTCGCGTCCGTCGTCCACCGGAAGTAGTTTAAAAATATTCAAAATTTTATTTTTTTTTCTTTTTAAAATGTTTCTTATGGTGGCAAATAGAGTGTCTCAAGTAATATTATGTCCACCAGAAGTTATTTTTTCCAAACCGGAAGTAGTCCAAAAATGAGCATTTTCCCTCGAAATTGTCAGGGATGATTCCTATACACTCAGAGAGGAGTTGTAGGTCATTTTAAGTACTTCCACTCACACCGGAAGTGAATTTTAAAGACCGGAAGTTGTTTGAAATTGATAGATTTCACTTTTACATGTGTTTTCACATATTTTGAATAATTGATCTGAACACTTTTTTTTTTTTCATTTAAAGTTGTTTTATAACCTTTTCAAAAATCAAACGGGAGACCTACTCGTTGCTAGATCTCATCTAGTTAAGGTCTTCCGTTTCCAACGGAAGACCTTATTGTTTTCGTTCGGTTTCTTTTTCCCTGTCATTATTTTTTCAACCGATTTTGTGCACGCGATTTCTCAGAGATGGCTGGTCCGATTCATGTCAAAATTCAGATCTAAAGACATTCAATTGAATTTGATGGGTTTTTTACTTTTTGATGACGTCACTTCCGGTCGTGAGATATGGACGATTTTCTGATTTTCAGAGGGTCGGCTTGTCCTGGAAACTCCTCCGGAACTACTTAAGATATTGATTCAAGATTTTTAGTGAGAGTAATGGAAGGTTTGATGAGTTGCAGGCAGGTATCCAAATCTTTCTAGGCGCCGGAGCTCGGTAGGGTCCGAAAAAAATGTCTCAGAAATATCTCACAAAATGTTGCAGATTTTGTTTCATATCTTCTTATCTGTTCATAATTTGTTTAATCATATTGAAGCAAAGTTGTGCAGAATGATGAGTGCTATTATATAATATCAAGAAAAAAGGGCTGACTCCTTCAATAAAGGGCCCATAGGGGCCAGAAGTCTTTCATTTATAACTCTTTAATGATCAATATTTAGTAATACATCACAGAAGCAAAAATACTCATCTTAACTATTTGCAACAATATATTATTAAGTTTTGATCAAATGTTACGTAATTAGGGGCCACGAGGGACCTGAACGCTAAATCTTGATTATTTATATCTCTGAAAGGGCTAATTTTTTGATAAGCAATATTGAACAAAAGATGGTCAGAATAATGTTTTAAACAATATGATACTTCAAATTTTTGAACAACAGCCCCATTAAGGACTTGGAGGGGTGGCCCCTAAATATTTCCATTCAGCATATCTTCACAACGAAAAGAAATCTCTGAATAAGCGTTGAACAAAAATTCTTTTGATTTAAAAGACCTTTCATTGGAAATCAAGAAAAAGGTGCTAACTCTTCAAATAAGGGACTCAAAAGGGCCAAAATTCTTTTATTTATAACTCTTTAATGATCAATATTTTGTAACGCATTACTGAAGCAAAAATGTTTATCTTGACAATGTGCAACTATATATTAATAATGTTTGCTCACATGTTACGTAATTAAGGGTCAGAAGGGGCCAGAATGCTAAATCTTTGACGCTTTATATCTTGGAATGGCCAATTTTTCGATATGCAATATTGAACAAAAGATGGTCAGAATAATGTAAATTTTTGTAAAACGGCCCCATTAAGGACTTGGAGGGGTTGCCCCTAAACATTTCCATTCAACATATCTCCATAACGAAAAGAAATCTCTGAAAAAAATATTGAACAAAAATTTTTTGAATTGAAAGACCTTTCATTGGAAATCAAGAAAAAGGGGCTGACTCTTCAAATAAGGGGCTCAAAAGGGCCAAAATTCTTTTATTTATAACTCTTTAATGATCAATATTTTGTAACACATTACTGAAGCAAAAACGTTTATCTTGACAATGTGCAACTATATATTATAAAAGTTTACTCATATGTTACGTAATAAGGGGTCAGAAGGGGCCAGAATGCTAAATCTTTACCGCTTTATTTCTCGGTGAGGGCCAATTTTTTGATAAGCAATATTGAACAAAAGATGATCAGAATAAAGTTCTAAACAATATGCATACTTCAAATTGTTGTAAAACGGCCCCATTAAGGACTTGGAGGGGTGGTCCCTAAATATTTCCATTCAACATATCTCCACAACGAAAAGAAATCTCTGAATAAGTATTGAACAAAAATTCTTTGAATTTAAAAGACCTTTCATTGGAAATCAAGAAAAAGGGGCTGACTCTTCAAATTAGGGGCTCAAAAGGGCCAAAACTCTTTTATTTATAACTCTTTAATGATCAATATTTAGTAACACATTACTGAAGCAAAAATGTTTATCTTGACAATGTGCAACTATATATTATAAATGTTTGCTCATATGTTACGTAATGAGGGGTCAGAAGGGGCCAGAATTCTAAATCTTTGCCGTTTTATTTCTCGGAAAGGGACAATTTTTTGATAAGCAATATTGAACAAAAGATGATTAGAATAAAGTTCTAAACAATATGCATACTTCAAATTGTTGTAAAACGGCCCCATTAAGGACTTGGAGGGGTGGCCCCTAAATATTTCCATTCAACATATCTCCACAACGAAAAGAAATCTCTGAATAAGTATTGAACAAAAAAGTCTTTAAAATCGCGCGACCTTTCTTTTGAAATCAAGAAAAAGGGTCTGGCCCCTCAAATTAGGGACCGAGTGGTGTCAAATCAGTTTCATTTATAAGTATTATATTCGATAAATAATTTCAAACAATTTAATCAAATGAGAGAAGTCTTCATATCATTATTTTGTAACAAATATCACAGTCAAAATCATATCTCATCTTATCGAAAAATCGGACGGAAGACCTACTCGTTGCTCGAAACGAGATCTCATCTAGTTTTTATTATTATTCCAACCGATTTTGTGCAAGCGTCTTCTCAGAAACGGCTAGGCCGATTTACATGAAATTTTCATATGTTATAGCTAATTAATCAATCTTTCTAGATTTTTAAGCGTTTTCGTGACGTCACTTCCGGTCTTGAGATATCGACAATTTTCTGATTTTAAAATGCAGTTTTGTCTTGATTTAGTAGCAAAAACTGCTTAAGATATGAACTAAAGATTAAATGGAGATGATAGTTCATAATTTATAGCGTTGCAGAATTGCCTTTTCGTGCGTCGTCAATACTTCCGGTCGCCACCGGAAACAAATTTAAAAAACGCAATTTTCCAACATTTCTTTTATAATATTTTTGTTTTAGAATTGAATAGAGACTCTTTTGCTGAAGCGAAATATGTAATTTGTTGGAAAATCGAAAAAGCCAATCTCGAGATATTTGCATTTTAAAACTTGGAGCGGCGATCCCAATGGCCAAATGGTTAGCGCGTTGGATTGTCACGCGGGATACCCGGGTTCGATCCCCCATGTGTCCAAAAATTTTATCATTTTTACTGCTCGATTTTTCGAAATCCTTTAATTTTAGACCATTTACAACAATATCTTTTAAACTTTTAAGCATATCTTGCGTATTTAAGGGGTCACAAGCGGCCAGAATGCTAAATCTTTGACGCTTCATAACTTGAAAAGAGAAAATATTTTGGTAAGCAATATTGAACAAAATATGTTCAGATTTATATTCTAAACAATATGCATACTTTGAATTTATAGAAAATGGTCCCATTAAGGACATTAGGGGTGGCCCCTAAATAATTCTATTCAGCATATCTCCACAACGAAAAGAAATATCTGAATAGGTATGAACAAAAAGTCTTTGATATCAAAAGACCTTTTATTTGATACCAAGAAAAAGGGGCTGCCTCCTCAAATTAGGGGCTCAGAGGGGCCGAAAGTCTTTCATCTTTAATTCTTTAATGATCAATATTTTGTGATACATTACAGAAGCAAAGATATTCATCGTAACGATTTGCAACAATGAATTATAAAAACATGATCATATATTACGTAATTAGGGGTCACAAGGGGCCAGAATGCTAAATCTTTGACGCTTCATATCTCGAAAAGGGAGAATATTCTGATAAGCAATATTGAACAAAACATGATCAGAATAATGTTTTAAACAATATGTATACTTTCAATATTTGTAAAATGGCCCCGTTAAGGACTTGCAGGAGTGGCCCCATAATATTTCAATCCAGTGTATCTCCAAAACGAAAAGAAATCTCTGAATAGGTGTTGAACAAGAAGTCTTTTAAATCACAAGACCTTTCATTTGCTTTTTAGACGGACTCATCAAATAAGGGGCTCAGAGGGGCCAAAAGTCCTTCATCTTTAACTCTTAATGATCAATAATTTATAATACATTTCTGAAGCAAAAGGAATTTATTTTTATTATATGCAACAAAATAGTATTTTAAAATTTTTATCAAAAGTTACATAAAAAGGGGTCACAAGGGGCCAGAATGCTAAATCTCTGACGCTTTAGTTCTCGAAAATGAGGAATATTTTAATCAACCATATTGAACAAAAAATATTCAAGCTATGATATGAATCAAAAGAAGGGAATTTAAAGGAGGAAAACTTTAAATCATTTTCTTTTTACGAATATCTCAGTCAAAATCACATCTCATCTTATCAGGAAATCGGACGGAAGACCTACTCGTTGCTCGCAACGAGATCTCATCTAGGTTTTCTTCTTATTTCTTCTCCGGTACTTTTTTTCCGCGAGTGTTCTCAGAAACTGTTCACCCAACTAAGCTAAAGCCTTTTTAGGGTTAATAGGTGTGTAGTGTAGGTGTGCGGAACAAAGGTCATTTTGCGTGCATACGCCTGCACCTTCGGGCGCGTGAAATGATTTTTTATATTTAATACAGCAATAACTTTAATATGTTTTATGAAATGGTTTAAAAATCATAATATAAGGATATATTAATAGTGTAGATACTATGACACTGTCAAATTAGCACGTGTGTTTCGCTCTGATTGGCTTAAACAAAAATCTCAATATCTTTTCTGTTTTTTGACGAAATGCTATTAAATTTAAAGTACATGTATAGGCATACTTTATGATTTCCTACAATATGTTATTTAACAATTGTCATAATGGCAAGCGCATGCACGTGAGCTGCAATCTGATTGGCTTAAACTTTAAATGTCTATAACTCCCTTGTTTTTCAACCAACCAGGATGGGATTTCGAACATTGACAGACATAATAAACTACAAGAAGGTATGATCATCATACACATCCATGCACACGCGTGCACGTGTGCTTCGTTCTGATTGGCTTAAACAAAAATCTCAATATTTTTCTTGTTTTTGACGGAATGCTATGAAATTTAAAATCTAAGCATACTTTAGGATGTCCTACAATATGATACATAAAAATTGTCATGAAAGCACGTGCATGCACGTGCGATGCAATCTGATTGGCTTAAACTTTAAATGGTTATAACTCCCTTGGTTTTCAACCAAACCTGATGGGGTTTAGAATATATATAGACATAATGGACTCCTACAAGAAGGTGTTTAATTCTAAATTGCATAAAGAATGTCTTATTTAATAGAGCAAAGAATATGGCACCAAAAGGTAGTTGGGAAGCGTTTGGGGAACATCTGTAACGGTCCCCGTTACAATTAGCCCTAGTTTTTTTTTCATCCTGGGTACTTTGTTCGCGAGTGATCTTGTACATTGTTCATCCGATATAGGTAAAACCTTTTTAGGGTCAGTAGGCATGTAATGTATATTTGCGGAACCAAGGTTTTCCGCACACGTGCTTGCAAGAGCGTACACGTGCAACACGTGAAATTACCAATATCATTAATACAGCCGTAACTTTTCAATTTTTTAATTATATGCTTTGAAACTCATAATATAAGTATATATTAGTAGTATAGACATGATGACATGGTCAAAATAGCAAGATCTCACGCGCATGCACGTACACTTCGCTCTGATTGGCTGAAACGAAAGTCTCAATATCTTTTTTGTTTTTTGACAAAATCCTTTGAAATTTTGAATATATTAATAATAGACTTCGAAGATCTACAGCATGATATATAAAAATTATCATGAAAGCGTGTGGATGATAACGTGTGCTGCAGTCTGATTGGCTGGAACTTTAAATGTCTATAACTTTCTTTGTTTTCTCCCGAAACGGGATGAAATTCAGAATATGAATAGGTATAATGCATTTCTACATTAAGCTACTATCAAATTTAAATTCAAGGGCATGCATGCATGCACGTGCTCACGCGCAATACGTAAATAGCCAATATATTTGAAAAACAGTAACATATTTTTATATTTTTATCTATTCTCACGATATACAGATATGTTAATGGTTTTGACAACATGCCATTATCATCTTGTATGTGCATGCATGTGAGTGCGCATGCAATACGTTAAATGAGATATAGTTGATATCACTGTGGTTTTAATAATTATATGATAAAATCCTTTAATACTGAGCATATTTTTAAAAAGTCTTACGGGAAAAATGGCACAAAAAGGGAGTTTGGGAGAGTTTGGGGAACATCTGTAACGGTCGCCGTTACAATTAAAACTAGTTATTATAGTTGTGGTTATGGCCTAAACCATGAGACTGATGTATCAATCAGTGGGATTGAATTGTGTTATTCGAGATTTCGAATTACAAATCGTTGGAACGAATTGATAATCTGTGGGAACGGATTGTTTAATACGAGATCTCAAATTAGTTTTTACTGTTTTGAAAACTCGACATGTCCCTTTATGGCTTTCGTACTTTAAGCTTGAACACTATTCGTTATCGCCACATATTTCATTACATCAAAATTATTTAAATTCTGAAGAGTGAATTTTTTTTTTTAAAAAAAAAACAAAACAGCTATTTT
Organism: Saccostrea glomerata; assembly: GCA_003671525.1. Taxonomy (NCBI): domain Eukaryota; kingdom Metazoa; phylum Mollusca; class Bivalvia; order Ostreida; family Ostreidae; genus Saccostrea; species Saccostrea glomerata. The sequence goes on along the minus strand of PRKT01000256.1, from coordinate 7,361 downwards.
CTACTAGCCATTGCATGATTTCTAGAATGCATATTTCGATTTACTATCATGACATGTGCGTTAAATTATACCGTCATTTAAATAAATCGCATAATTTATCCTAAGTTATGATTGTGTTTTATTTGATTCGCGCAAATTTAGCAAAAAGCTGTGTTGAGCCTAGCATTCGAAGATGTAAATATATTTACATATGCATGCACAGGTAAAAAATGAAAGATGTACAAAGAAGAACAGAAGTTCTGATTACACAACGGTATGTTATTATCATTTGATCATTCTTGGTGTTCATTGTCCTCCTCGTCCTCTTCCTCTCTCATATTGAGTGTGCAGCTTATAGGAATGCTGCTTAAAACATTTGTAGCTATAACTTTAAATTCGGTGTCGCCAAAGATGTAGCTTACCCTGAAATCTAGCGTTTTTTCAACACCAAGTAATCTCATAAAAAAATCCATAGGTCGTAGAACTAACAATTCTCCAAGTAAGAAGCATCCTTCCTCATCTGTATATTTTACTTCTTTTTCAGAAGTGTAGAATATTTTTATCGCCGATTTGATTTGTGAGATGGAGACTGGTGTATACAGAAAGTCTATTTTATGCCCTATATCTACCTCGGTTCCCGCAGAAAGTAGAACATCGAAACAATCACGGCATCTAACCTTGCCATGAACGGTGATTTTCCTATCCTCTGGATGGATCCGAGGATCGAAATCCGGATACACAGTTGTTCCATAGGTAAAGCGAAGAATTCTTGATTTTATTAGTGATGGATTATGTCCAAAAATCACAGCCCCTTTAAGCTCCGACAATCCTGCTTCAGGGGGCACGACAAATCGAACAGAATTGAAAGACTTTTTAATTTCTGTTTGTATATACATGCATTCTGCTAATCCCCCAACGAGCATTATGATCGATATTCCTTTTGTCTGCGGATTATCAATAATTTTTTGCATATGTTGAATAATTTTTTTAATAGACGGATCAAAAAAACTTTTCATGGTTTCTACATTTATATTCATCTTGTCTCTCTCAAATGTTGATCCCACTGATTTTGAAAATACTTCTTTCAAGCTTTTTCCTATACTTTCTTCACACAACTCGTTTAGGGTAGTAGCGGGTATCAACATTCGAATTGGATCTGTAGTATTGGAGTTTAATGACCTCTTTACTACTTCAAAACCTCGAAAAATATCGAGATATGACTCCGGTTTCTCTTTTCTGAGTTTTTCCATGACCTCTTCCCCCAGTATGTTGCTGATATGATTTTCAAATTCTCTGTCAACTGCCGTCCCACCGCAAGCTCCCCCAGTAGCTTGGTGAATTTCTCGCAATTTTCCATCTTTTACTTTTTCGTGCACAGTTATATCTACTGTACCCCCTATAAAATAATCGTTTAATTAATCCCTTTAAAGATGCTTAAACTTTGATCTGCAACTGAAAAAGGGTTGTAAAAAAAATCGTGGTCAATGGAGACTTTGTCAAGACGTTATGGTTAGGTTACCACTAGGCACTAACGTACTTTTCGAGTAAATTACATTTACTTAGTCTAGTATCCAAATATGAATTTGATATATCTACAATTTTACATCTCCTTCACAGAATAATGAATTTTGGTATGTTGAAGAAATTTACCTCCGATATCAACTACCATGTATCTTGTGCCTTCCTTAGTCATGCCAAAACCCCCTGGATTTTTTTCGATCGGAAGATATTGGCAATATATAGATGCTGCCTCTGGTTCAAGAGCAATTTTTAACATTTCGTTTGGAATTCCTGCCTAATAAAAGAATTAAAACATTAAAAGACAAAGAAAAACGATTAACAGATTATTTTTATTTTATTTTAGCATCAATCTAATCTTACCTCAATGGCACATTGACGCATGAAGCTCTTTGCAGCATCTCTCCATATCGCAGGAATAGTTAAAACCCATCTCAAATCTTGGTCTGACAATGTAATATCCATTCTCTGCTGTAAACTGTCTTTAAAATGGTCTACCAATGCTTTTATCGAGAGAGTAAATATATATTTTGCTAGGTATTTCTTACCGGTCACATCTTCCAGCATCATTTGTTTATTTATAACCTTGAAGTAAAAAAATATTACAAAAAAATTCAACATAATATTACTTGATAATTGCGGTAACTGGTTTTAATCAGAAACACTGACATTGCAGTGTAAGCAGATTATTCATACCCCCGCTTGAAAAGTGTGAGGGTATATAGTAATTGTCATGTACGTCTGTCCTTCAGTCTGTACATCCGTCCGTCTGTCTGTACTTCCGTCCGTCTGTCTGTTACGCTTTGCGAGACACAGGGAAAAGTGACTCACGTGATATTCATATTATTATCTTTTTATTTGAAAATTAGGTGAAAATCATATGAAAATTATATAAATATATTTTTTGTGTAAATAATCATGTAAAGGTATGCATCTGCTGTGAGTAATAAAACACTTTCACATGAGGATGAAGGATAAAAACTAAATAGGACCAATAATCGCGTGAAAAAATCACATGCGGCTAATATGTCCGATACACGGAGGAATCTGCGAAGAAATTATTGGAATGACTGGACTGTAGCGAGGAGCAACAGGAAAACTCAGTTTCAATGCAGGTCACAGTAATCAAAATAACCAAACAAAGCATCCTAGCTTAACTATACGCTGCGTAAATCCTTCATTTTATAGCAACAAATAGCAAAAATATTGAGATTAAGAAACCAAAATATCTACAGGGATGAGCACACTTCTTATACTGAAGTATACAATTTTTGGAGGCGGCAACCCAATCGAGGCGAGAGATACAAACTACGGGCTCAATAAGAAAAATAACTCCAAATATATAGGTACGGATAAATCTTCCTCAAACACATCAACGGATCTTTAAGTATTTAATTAAGAAATAAGGTATCATTTTTTGAGTTTTATTGAGATGTAAAACGGGTTGGTCACGTGATCAAATCCCATAAAGCCCGAAGGGCTTTATGGAAGATTTGATCATGTGCCAACCCGTTTTACATCTCAATAAAACTCAAAAATATGATACCTTATTACTTATATTTACATTTGTGACTTATTCATATTTTAAATTTGCCTGATTGTTACTTTCAACGTGCGAAATGCGTTATTTTTCAAACCCAACGGCATGTATGTATTCCATTAAACGCGCGTCAACCCTTTATGACGTCACACAGAGATTACGTCCAACGTTTGTCTAAACGCACATCTATGACCTCTTGACCCCGTACCTGTATTTATACAGTTATAAAAACGCTTGCTCTCAATAGTGTTATATAAAGGAAAACATTTGCAAATGTAAATATTGTTTCATCCAAGACCCTTACAGATTCTGAAATCATAGTTACTTTCTAAAGGATTGAGGTATACACCTATACTTAGAAGAAACCACAAGGAACTAAAAACAGATATCAAATAGTATACACGACGACTCAGATTAACACCCTTCCCCGCAGTCACGCATTTTAACGCATATACCATTTCCTATTTCTAACGCAAAATCACGCATTTACCGTTTCCCCGCAATCACGCATTTTCACGCACTTTAAAAAGTTCATCTTATCTTCAATTTATTGCCATATTCCAACTATTTTATACTTGCTTGAATCTCATAAAATAAGAAAAGTTATTTTCTAATTAAAATATTATTTCAGAATATTATTTACGCTAAATTTTAGAGAAATTTGTACCCGGCTATAAAGTGCTTGCGGGGAAATGGTAAAGTAATTTTTCTATGACGCGAGGATTTAATGTATGTTGCATAGCAATTCTGTAAGTTGTAAAGAGTTAAGAGGTTTTTTCCACGAGGGGACGAGGATGATTTTATGAACAAAAAGAAAATACACAGCCCGAGGATCTCATGAGGAATTAGTCAAATTTTATTTCAAAACGAGGACAAAATCGCACATATAATGCTGTTTTAATGCTGTTGCTGGAAACCATCAATCTACCAGATATGTCTGGTATATGCCTTTTAATAAATCCAATTTTTTAAGAGGAACAAATTGCCCTAAAAATATGTATAATGACAAAAGAATTGTCATTAATGAGGCAGACATAGAAGGATAAGCTTGACCAAGACTTTATTGCAAAAATAAATTTCTATATATATATCCATGTTACAAGACACCGAATTTAACCAAAGGATGAACAAAATACACGAAAAGAAACCTACGTCAAAGATAAAATTTCTCGTCCATGAAACTTTTTTCTGAAGAAAATGAGAAATACCGGGGTATTACACCAAATACCAATTATGACTATAATTGAATTTATGTATGAAAGGCGTATAGTTAATTGTGCACATCATTTTTGATGTTAGATAATGCATGTTAATCCCGTGCCTGCTGACCATAAGGCAATTAGTAAATAGCCAATGAATTAATGAGACGCTTCGTAACTTCATTTTTGGAGGTAATATTAGTAGCATTCTTATTATTTATGCATTTTTTGGGGTCAGCTATTAGCGATATTTATAACGTTGCGAGGTGTCGTGGTGTACCCCGAAATATGGCGTATGGACTTAATGTGTGTATCATTGGACATTCCTATATCCGCAGATTGGAGGAGTTTTGTTTGTCGCATGGGATTCATAATTTGAGATTAGATGACAATTTTAATGTGAATTTCCGGGGAAAAGGAGGTCTCCGTTTGCGCCACTTTGGTAAATCACAGGAGCAAAGTGCAAGAAGGGATTTATTTCACTTTACTCTCAAGCCCGATGTAGTATTTCTACAGGTCGGAGAAAATGATATCAGTGAGTCGACTTGTCCTGGAAAACTAGCAAAAGACCTTGTATCTGTTGCAACATATCTGCGTGATGGCGTTGGTGTGAAGGTGGTAATAATCGGACAATTAATTCGTCGATTGCCTTTCGCAGGCTGTCGGAACTTTAATGATATCATAGTGAAGACGAATGCACAGCTGGAGTCCATGACTAAATCGGTGTCTGGGATTCACTATTGGCGCCACAGGGGATTCTGGCAGGACTTAAGTTTCTTGGGTCCGGATGGCGTCCATCTGTGCTGCACCCCCGCACATGACCAGCCCATGCGGAAGTTTCTGAGAAGTATTCGAAATGCCGTCATTCAAATGACTAAATGATTGAGGCCAGTATAAGATTCTTTAATTGGCATATAATATTTCACAGTCGATTGCTTTTGAGATAATTAATGCGTTCGGCTATATATAACACTGGATAATGTTCTGATTATATTTATAGTTAGCTCAGTTGCTCGGTTTATTTTTTCTCAACCAATCAAATTCAATGTCTACAGGTTAGCCCAATTAGCGTGTTTCAGAGAAAACATGAACAGTCGGAGATTATTTCTAATTCTTAAATAAACAAAACAAACAAACAATATTTTGCAAACACTAATAATGACAGTTTTGCCGTCTTATGAAATAACATTTTTGTGGATGTAATTTATATACTGGTATCTCAAAGACTTAAGGCGGCTTTTTGATATAAAGCCTTCCTTTCATATTGATTAGAATGGAGAATCTTTAAAGAAAATTATTTGAATTTTAGTAATGTTTACTTCTTCTCATAAGGTCAATAGGTCTCAATACATTAGTATCAGAGGTACAATTTTGAGATGCCTTTTTCTTCTAATTGCTTATGAATTCATTGCACAGTAATAAGGTCACAAGTGTTAGGCCAGAGTTATTCAATTATGTTTGGTTTTGGTACACAGTAGATTTGTACCTTTTGGGTCAGTATACCCAAGTTTGTTTGGTTTTGGTACACAGTAGATTTGTACCTTTTGGGTCAGTATACCCAAATTTGTTTGGTTTTGGTACACAGTAGATTTGTACCGTTTGGGTCAGTATCCCAAAATTGTTTGGTTTTAGTACACAGTGGATTTAATTGTACCTTTTGTGTCAGATTTTCCATAAGTGTATTAAATTAGCGCATCGTTGATATGTGCCGAGTTGGTCAGTGTTACATAAGTTATTTATTGTTTTGGTACACAGTAGATATGTACTTATGGGGTCGGAGTTATCATTAATTATTGCTAAAAAGAATTTTAATTGTACCTAGTTGGATGTTACACAACTTGTGATTGAAATGGTATACTTCATATATGCCCTGTTTCCTCTAAATAATTGTTCAAGTTATAATTACATATTTAGAGAGAATGAGTAAGTTTTTATTTGCTGTTGCCTTCTTTGTGGTTATAATAACGAGCTTTTAAAAGATTATTTTCCTTATATGATGGCACAGTATAAAATATATAAATAATATGTCTGTGTTTGATGCAGATTTACATTTACAATATCAGGCTAAAAGTTAGCCAGGTACAATCATGTATTACATAGATTCAGATATTACATGGTTTACATGTGTGTTTTTCAGAGACAATGCCTCCCAAACAAGCGGGAAAAACACCAAGGAAAAGGAGGAGAATTCAGTCCCCAGGTGACGCGGCAGTAACGTCTCAACACCTTAGTACAGCAGTACCAATTGATGCAGCGCAGGAAACAAGACAGGAGCCTGTGACTCAAACACCAGGACCCGCTGTTGTGTCAAATCCAGTATCGATTGACTATGCAGAACTAGCGAAGCAAATTCTTGCACAACAACAGCAGAGTGTAAACAAACAGTCTACAACCACAGTTCAAGCTTCTGTGGTGATGCCCACCGTGGAGAAGTCGTCAAGTCAAACAACTGGGCAAGATGCACCACAACCCCCTGTCGATAATCCATCATCAACTGCCCCATCACTAACCTCCATATTAGACACAGTTTTTGCAGGTGAGTCAGCAAGCAAGTCATATGAACATGTCCCCATTGAAATTAATGACGGCGTGCCTCTTGGGGCAATGGTATCCCCAAAAATTAAGCAAAAAATATGGAATAATGAGTACGTGGATATGCGCTTACTTTTGCCATCCACAATTGAAGAACCTCTATCAGTAACAGTAAAAGCTGGAAAAATTGAATTTCACCAAACATCTGCAAGTAAAACCCCATTATCAATCAATCAATGGACAGATGCATTTCACATTTTTAGTTGTATTTACTTGCAGAAATTTCCCCAAGAGGCATGCAATCTAATTAAGTACGCATATACAGTCCGCGAAATCTCCAGGCTTCATGTTGAACAAGCCTGGAAAAGTTATGATGAATCGTTTAGAAAAATTAGAGAATCAGCGCACTTGCCATGGGAAAAACCAGTCACGGAGCTGCGCCTTAAAGCAGCGTCCTTGGGGGCTAGGTCACAAAATAAATCTTATTCGCATGTTGGTAAAAATCAGCCCTTTCGTTCATTCAAAGTCTGTTTTGCATACAACAAAGGGCAAGGATGCAATAACAAAACATGTAAATATGTCCACTCATGCCA
>PRKT01000255.1:732702-762846 GCA_003671525.1 Saccostrea glomerata | reverse complement strand
TAGTTTTACCAAATATAAAACTATTATAAAGACTAATTTCCTGTATACAGGTATTACAAATAATTCAGAATATGATTTGGGAAACTGTGATTTTTTCTTTTAAATCTTATCTTAATTAAGAACCATTATGTAAACTTAAGCAAGTAGATTTTTTTTTAAGCATACACAATTTCAAGGTCATTTTAATTTTAGAAGTGAATATAAAATATCAGGAAGCAGTCAAGCATTGTAATTTTTTTGTTGTTGAATGTACTTAGTTATTGAGTAATATTCAAATTTTAGTCGGCAATGAATTTAAAATTTATAAATGTTCTAATTTGTTGATTTTTAAAACTTGGTGTTCATTCATTTTGAGTTTGTTGCCATGACAATATGTCTGTCAAGAGAATGGCTCTGATATTCCTTTTTGTTCAGTTTGACCCTTGACCTTTGACATTGTGACCTCAAATCTAAAGGGGTCCTCTACTTTTCAAGAAACCAGTGTACTAAATTTGATGTCTGTCAAGCAATGGGTTTTCAATATTTTGAATGATTAAAATCTACATACTGGTATATCGAGAATCAAAACCCTTGACCTTTGACCTTGTGAACTCCAAATTAAAAGGGGCCATCTACTTATTAGTAGGTACCAGTGTACTATGTTTATTATCTATCAAGCAAATTTTTTTTAAGATGAGAGCGAAAACACTTGGTCTACTGATTGACAAACAGGTACTAAGCAGTATGTGAATATCACCCTTCTTAAAGAAAATGTAAAATAATACAATTCTGGTACACCCCCCCCCAAATTAACCCCATTTAACCCCCTAAGAAATAATTATTGTTTGAGAACAAAAATGTACAATATACTGGTATTTTTCAACTGCAAAATTTAAATTTTTGAAAATATTTAAATCAGCAAAATAACTCCTTGCTGAAGTTCAGGGATGAGAAAATTTGAAAATTCACAAAAAAAAATGTCCAACTTTAAGTAAAAAGTACAGCAAAATATTTGAGAGTCCAAAGACAGATTTTTTATATAATGTAGACATACATGTTGTCTAATAATTGGTATGAGATTGAGTTGATTCTAAGCGTCACTTTTTGAGTTATAGGGTTTTGAAAAAAGAATATTTTCACCAGTTTTCAAAAATCTGGAAATATGCCAGATTTGTGACCTATTTGCACTTAAACGGGGGCACAGTTTGTGATTATGAAAAATTTTCTGAAACAAGTGTATCTTGTTACTTTCAACCATATATGGATATTACATATCATAATCAAGTAAAATGCTGAATTTTTAAATATAAAATCCTATAAAATTCCTGTTTTTACCCTGCCTAAGGACCAAGAATTCTATTTTTAGTAACAGTGTCGATTTAACCCCTTAAGTGAGACCACACTGAAAAAAATTTTGTGGCAAAATATTTCATATTATAGAAGAAATTTACACACAAAACATGAAGTTGATCAGAGAACCTTGCTCCCATAACCTTTTGCATGGTTTTCTCGTAGACATGCTCTTAACAACAGATTCAAATATTTTGAGCAAAAAAAAACCGAATATATATTGATGTTTGTCAAAAATAACAAAGATTTAAGACAGCAAAAATGGGGTCACGGAGCAAGGTCAATATTGAGTTATTGACTGATTTCTCGCTTTTCATATCTATAGCCATACCTCTTTAAAATTGTCCTTAAATGAAATAAAATTTACATACTCAAATTTACTATTGTTTCATTTCTTCAAAAGCAAAAATCTAATGTAATACATTGCTTTGTTTAAAAGATGTCCATTTCTATAGACAGATAGTCTTGATTTAAAAAAGCAAATATCATGACGTTGAAGGACGTCACGGAGCAGCGAGTAGCAATATAATTTTGTTTTGCATTTGGAAACTTTTAATTTAAACTCCGAATGCTGGAGAGACCAGGAAAAATACATAAAATGAGCCGTGTATTTGTTGATAATGGAACAGATAATTTTTGAGGGGCAAAGACTTTAAATTGGGCGATGGGCGTTCTGCAAAAAACAGATTATAGTTCAAAATCTATTCAAAAGAGTTAGTAACGTCATGAAACGTGATGTGCACTTCACTGTAGCGGAACCTGTAAGAGCAGAGTTACATGGTAAAGGATTTGAAAACGTTGACAATCTTATTTAGATTATACTCAAATTATTGATAGCATACTAGGTGTCAAGTGTTGTGGAAACGTTTTAATAAATGAGGAATACGATACAAACCATGTATAAAATGAAAAGGCACTCTGAGTTTGAAAAATGGTCTTTAAAGTTGTTTTTGACGTTACATTGAGTTTGACCGTGCTCCTTGGTGACAAAACATGTTGCATTTAAAATTGTCTAGTATGAGTTCCTTTTAATCATATAGAATGAAACTTCAGAAATCTATAAAATATATCTTTTTACATTTAAAAATGTACTGATATTAAGATTTGTAAAAATAATGTGATGATCAGGAACATTGTCTACGTATTTTTTGAATGACCCTCGTAGATACATTACTTCTTTGTCCTATAAAACAAAGGAATTTGAACCAAAGAATTACATACTTTTTCTGTTTATACAACCTGCTACAGCAATGTTAATTAAACTATATGCAATAATACATCACCGGACATCATATCAAACCATGCTTCATTGTGCAGTCCGCAATTTAACACACTAAAAATGAAACTTTCTTCTCATGTAAAAATTTTAAAAAATGAAAATACCTTTTTTTCTTAGAGGTGGTGTAGAGAGTTAATACATTGTATAAATATCTTCAACTTTTTGTGAATAATATGCATACGTTTTTGCTTCAGAGTTACTGAAAGATTTTCATAATCTGGAAAAAGAAAATATAGGTAAGACATTTTTTCTGGAATTAACATTTAATAGGTTGTTCAGATATGCACATATATGACATAAGTCCATTCACAGTATTCCAAGTTTTTTTTTTCATATCGTTTCACAAATGTTGTCCAAATACACTTAAATTTGATTTAAATTAAGCTTTATTTTATATATATCTTATTAATTATGAATTAATTGGGTTGAACAGCAGGTATGAATGCCAATAATTTTTCTCTTCATAATGCAAGGGAAATTTACAAAACAAACATCTCCTGGGCATTTATACTCACAATCGTTATTATCCATTAGATTTAAAAAACAATTTTCCCCTTTCACTAAAATATTTTTTAAATTTATTCATTTCTAAATTACTATCTAAAAATATAAATACAGTACCGACCGCACACAGAAAGCAGACTTAGAGCGCACCCTGGGGTCGCTATCTGGGTCCGCTTTGGGTTCAATCGGGTCCACTAGGGCTGACCCCGAGCGATCCCGGTACGGACTTAAAATACACCAGTAGCGGACCCTGAGCAAACCGAAGCGGACCCAGAGAGCGAACCCCCAAATTCAGTAGCGGTCCCAGGAAGTGAACGCGCGTATGGTATTGCCTTACAGAGCTGTCAATCAGGATGAGCGATTAACCAATCAGCGCTTCGACCAATCAAAATGGCGTATTGGTCTGATTTGATAAAAGATAAAATATGCTGATGTTATTCGATTTAAATCCAAATGTTGTACAGACAAGCAAAGCGAAAAAATAAAACAACATTTTAGCTGTTATTAATATTTCAACCACGGTAGAAGAAATGAGAATATACTTCCCTGTCATCTACGTAATAAAGCTAGTTATCTTAATGCACACCTAAAAAAATCATTATGTAATAGCCGATGCATCTTGTGTCCTAAGTGTTATTACCATATAGAAGATAATGAACATTTTTTGTGAATTGTCCAGCATATAGCATTCAAAGAAATAAACTAAGAAAAATCTTAAATGAGCTTAAAGTACCTGTTGATCTAAAAATTCTTTTACATGGAAGTTCGGAGTATTCGTTTCAAACGTACCTCAATATTATACAATTATGGACTCTGTTGGTAGAGAATATGGTTTGTTTTTCACCAGAAAAATATTCATATTGACCGAGGCGAGGTGTGCAATTCAAATGTTGGATGGGGAGGTCGAATCATAAAAATCGACCCCCCCCCCAAAAAAAAAGACAAAATACTTTATTATTAAAATATTCTCTAATGATAAGAGATTACAGTTATGATCTTTTTTTCTGGAAGGGGGGGTGTCTTGATTTTTCCTGTTTTTATTTATATTTAACTTAGTCTATTTAGAAATATTTTGCTAAAAATAATGTTAAATTCCACTGATGTGTGTTTGTTAAGTAGCAGGGGATCTTATATAAATATTACATGTAGTTGATTGTAACATTGAAAATTTTCACCCCAAATAAACGATTTGCGCTTCGGTTGACACTGGTTTTCTTGGGGTGAACATTTTCAATGTTACACTCAACTACATGCTATATTAATTATATTATACTGAAGGTTTTTTACAAATACATATAACAATGAACCGTGCGCGCATAAATTCTGCACGATCGTTATTTCATAGAATATCACCCGTCGTCAAGTACTGTTGACTGTTGCTACTCTAGGAGGGTGTGGTTTTATTATTTAACGGGTAATAGTGTTTTTTTTAACTTTTACATGAAAGTATAATCTGATATATTCTTATCGGGAGAACAATTATTATCTGTCATTTTATTTATTTTTTCATTCTGATTAAAACCATCCTTGCTCTATAATTCTGAGAGAAATACAAATCTGATGTAATCAATTTAGAAAATGTCTGTTAAATATTTATTTTGATCTTTCAATGAGTAGCTATCATAAATGAAATCTAAACACATAACATGCACAAGAAGTTTGTTTATAGATGAGATAGCATAATTCAAGTGTTTGTCGAACATTTAAAATGCGATTTAGCAAAACATAAGGTATAACAAATATAATTTGACTATATTACACATGATTTTGTTTTTTGTATTTTGTTTATAAATGCTTTCGTCAGTTTCACTTGTACACCATTCGATACATTGCAATTAAAAATCAATTCAACACCATTTCTTCCTCATCTGTTTTGTTTTCGCGTCATACATAAAGGAAAAAATGCCTAATTGACCGCTGTTAAATAACTTTGAATTTCTTGGGATCGGAATTCCTAGAGCGGAGAAATCAAGGAAATCATTGATAAATTTATGTCGAATGTCACTGTATACATGTACAGTACACATGTATCGATCGCCGCAATAACATCAATGACCGATTCCACGATTCCATTACTGCACTGGAATATATAAGGGACGGGGCTTACTTGCGGCGAGATAAAAGCGTGGTCCGCATCACGCATAAGTGATTTTCCGAAAATGAACCCAAAGCTGACCCTAGGCGATATACAGTACCGATCGGACACAACCTTACACCAGAGGGAACCCGAAGCTGACCCCGGTTTTGCTTCTCATGTTCGCTCGTGGTCCGCTTCGGGTTCACTTTCAGAAATTTTTAAACCACTTTGGGTGCGCCTTGGTGGCGCTCCGGGTTCGCTCCGCGTTCGCTCGGGGTCAGCTCTGGGTCCGCTAGAGCGAACCCGGCGTTCGCTTTCTCGGATCGCTTTCATGTACCCATGCGTGAAGCGGTCCCCGTTTTCATTTCGATGCCAGAACCACCACTCCCCTGTATAATCTGATACAGTAATGCAATCGTGGAATCAATCATTGATGTTTTTTGCTGCGATTGATACATGTACACAAGTACTGTACCTGTAAACAGTAACATAATGGAGAATATTGATAATTTTTCCGAAATTCAACAGTGCATTCGACTTAGATTTACAATGGATTTCCTTATTTCCTTGATTTCTAAGCTCTTGGAATTTCCATCCCGAAGAATTACAAGATATATTTAACAGTATTCGTGGGCTATTTGGTATTTATTTTCTTTTATTACATCATTGTTATAACGCAAAACAGAAAAAAACAGAAGAAGAAGAAATGATTTTTTAGTATCAGTATCTTAATTATCAAAATTATACACGTGAAACTAACGAAAGCATCTAAACGAAATACTTCTCAAATTCATGCGTTGTATACTGTGGTTTCATCAATTTTCGTGGGCATCAATTTTCGTGGATTTTATTAAACAGACGTTTTCGTGGATACGTAATTTCGTGGACAAAAGAATTGCTTAAATAAATGAATAGCATATTTCTTAATTCAATGAACATTTGAATTCGTGGATGTGTTCAACAACGAAATCCACGAAAATTGGTGCTCAACGAATATTGATGAAACCACAGTAGTTTAGAATTAGATTGGTTATTCCTTATGCGTCGGACAAACACGTGAATTATGATGTCTTATCTATTATTAACTCATGTACAAGTAATATGTTTAAATTTCATTTAGAGTAGGTACACATTGAAATTTTGTAATTAATATTTATCGGATATTTTCAAAACAACATTATTTAATAAGATTTTTATAGAGATCTTTTTATAGATTTAATCCGAATGAAAAAATAAAAAAGAAAAGGATAAATAATATTTGTTCTCCTTCTAAGAATATATTGATATACCCCCTCCCCTCTACTTCACATACTCCTTTATGAAATTTAAAATTGATTATTTTTTTAAAAAATATTTAAGTATAAATAAATACAGGAAAAATTAAGACCCCCTCCAATAAAGATCATAACTGCTAGCTCTCATCATTAGGCTAGATTTTAATAATAAAGCCTGGTGATTTTTTGTTAAATTTCTATTATTGGTCCTCTTGAGCTCCCTCCTGCACTCGAATTGTTTTCTATGGACCTGTTTTGTGCTCCTGGTTCGCTTACTTCTAGGTTGTGTCCGGTCGGTACTGTACCAGTATATAGTTCTGACAAAATAAATGCTCTTTAAACTATTCAAAATGAACAATTTATGTCCCCTGCTTTTTTGAAAGTGAAAGTTCATTTTAATCTCATTCATCTGTCAACTTGTCCGTCTGTCACAAAACTCTATCTTTGGACATAACGTTTGATTGAGAAGACATATGGCTTACAAAGGACAAGTGCACTTAAGCAATACTTAATGGGCCCTTTTTATGTACCATTTTACTTCAGAATATCTTACCAAATCGTTCTCTTTTGGGAATAGTTAGATACTAGTGTACCTTTCTGATTAAAATGCACGTTAAGCATCACCTAAATCAGCATGGATTTGAAACAATTGAATATTTTTAAATGCCTATGGATACACTATAAATCCGGAAAAGTCGTACCGAACCTTCTTTTAGTTTCGTTTATGTAAATCAAGGCGAACAGATATTGGAATCGACACTTAAACAATCTGATGGTGGATCAAATTCGGGCGCGTTTGTGGAATGTTACTTTTTGCCAAATCTGTTTAAAATAAATAAATGAAGTTGTGTAGTTGCCTGTAGCCATTTTTATCAAATAAATAAATTGGAATATACTCTTGCGTTTGAAAAAATACAACAATAGTTTCATTGAATTAGAAATTAAAAAGGAGTGTTAAGGTGGCTTTCAATACCTGTTTTTTTCAGGTCCAGTCCAAAGACTATTTCTACCTACTTAGCTATTAATAGCTACCTAGGTATTTAAGCTACCCAAAGTAGCTATTTTTACCTACTTTCTGCTTTACTTGCATTTTGTGGCCAAATGCAGGAACGGCGCAACATGGTGAGCACAAAATTTTTTAATACAGTCACACTAATGATGGATATGACAAAAATTTGGCCCAAAAAAATGATTACTTTGTATATTATCAATTTTGCATAGAAACTAATGAAAAATTGCCGATTCAGGAAGTAATAATTTTTGGCCAAAATTTTGTCGTATTCATCATTAGTGTGACTGTATCAAACGATATGGTGTTCACCATGTTGCGCCGTTTGGTCTTTGTGCCGCAAAATGCAGAAATTACAAAAAGTAGGTAAAAATAGCTACTTTTGGTACCTTTAAAAACCTAGGTAGCTATTAATAGCTACGTAGGTAGAAATAGTCTTTGGACTGGACCTGTTATTGTCTTGCAAGAATGTTAAAACACTTCTATGAATGGCACTAAACTCTCTTTACCCTCTCGTATTCTTAAGTGCCTGTCTCAGAGAAAACCATGCAAATTGAAAAAAATTGTCCAGATGCATTATCGTAGTAAATTTAAAAGTGACCCATACAAATAAAGATTTGGTCAAAATGACCTAAAATATGATTTACATTTTGTCGTAAGTTGTTTCTATTTTTAGTAACGGTGATTATATGTTTTCCTATAAAAAAGTGTAAAAAGAGCATTGAAATTCAGTGAAAATGATGCATTTTAAGTGCGTCTTTTAAACATATTTGCTATAATTTTTATTTCAATGTTGCATATGTAATGGTAGTGCAATAGTAGTTGATTATATTCATTGAAAAAAATTTACACATATATTTTGTATTTAGCGACATTATATCAGGGAATATACAAAGGATCTAGATTTTCGCAATAAAGGCTTTTTTTCCAAAGTTTGGTTAATCGTATCTTTAAGCGAGGATGATTTTTTTATTTGAATTATACTGTTTTGAATTTATTCAATATAGAAGAAAAACATATTAAAAAATTGTCGTTGGCAAACAACTCTGCATCACAGAAAAAAATTCCAAATACGGGTGAATTTTTCAATATTAATCTTAAATTAAACATGCCATTTCATGCTACAAAATGCTACTTAAATGATTAAATGGTATTTTCATGACATACTAAATTTTTAGAAATTGTTTATTAATAGAAAAGAAATCTTTTTTCATTATAGTTGTCTTTTATTCTAATATTAATATTTAGATTTTTTTTGCATTTGCTTAGTCAGAGTTAGGTCCCCTTGCGCAACTCTCCTCCTTTAAAGGTAAATAATTGCACTGGAAAATGTCTATGACACATGAAAGCAGTCAACTTTCTATGGAAAAACTCACAATTTAATGCAAACAAAATGATTAAAAATTCACAAGGATGTGATTTTCATAAATTTTCCCAGAATCTGTGTCATGAAGCAGAGGAATATCTCATATAGTTGATTGTGACAGAAGCACTGAAAGACATGCATGCATCTAGCATGTTTGAAGTCATCATAGTGTATTAAGTCTTTCTAGTCAAGCCTGGGACACCGTAAACGTTAAACAAGCTAATTCAGAGAATTTGTGTCCCCCGCTTAGGGCAAACGTAAACAATGCGCAGTTCGAGTGGAGGGGGGTTTGGGAGACGGATCCCCTTGACTGTATTTGTAGAATTATCAAATGTTTACAGTATACCTAAGCAAATAAAATATGCCATTGAATCAATATGGATATTTATAAAAAATTGATTGCTAATTCTTTTTATGTGGAATATTTATCACACTGTAATGATGATTTTATAAGTATGCACACACCAGACCTTATAAATTTTTCATTTCACATGCTGAAAACTCATTTTAAAAAAAAATTCGAAAAAAGACAAGAGGCCCATGGGCCACATCGCTCACCTGAGAAGCTTTAACCATTCCGTTCTTTACCAGATTTCCCCCTTGTAATACATATTGTGACCTCATCTTACCCAACTGATAATAATTTATACAATTTGAAATCTACACTACCATAGGATGTTTTGTTTCCCCATTGTAAAAATTTGATTCCCCATTGTGGCCACGCCCAACGACCCCGGGGGTCATAATTTGAACAATTTAGAATCTACACTACCCCGGGATGCTTCCACATAAATTTCAGCTTTTCTGGCCTAGTGGTTCTTGAGAAGAAGATTTTCAAAGACTTTTCCTATATATTTCTATATAAAACTATGATTCCCCATTGTGGCCCTGCTCAACCCCCAGGGAGCATGATTTGAACTATTAAGAATCTTGTTTGTATTCGATGTTTGTGTGTGGGGGATGGGGTGAGTTTCAATTTTTTTCCCGCTCATCGGAAAGGTCTGAGAAGTTGCAAAAGGTCCGCTCCCCTTTTTGTGTCCAAAATATATAGAAGTTTTAATAAATTGATTTTTTTAATGTGGCTCTGGTCCCCTACCCATACCCAAACTGTCCCTGCCCCTTTCAAGATTCCTGAATTGCTACTACTTGCATAATCTGAATGACAAAACTAGTTATTTTTTTCTTTACAAACATTGGCGTCGGAAGGGGTGGGGGGTTAAGTGGAAGAGAAAAAAAAATTCCAACGTATAAAAAAACTTGACAAGCCCAAAAAGGAAAACATGTCCTTTGCCCAAACACGAAAATCATCTTTCGTGGGGAAGGGGGAGGGGGGGGGGGGGGTTCGGGGTGTCGAACTTCTTTCAGATAAGATAAGATAAGATTTATTAATACTAATTTGGGGCCCATCAGGGCATACAAGTAATAAGGAAAAACATACAAGAAGAAATTCAAAATTGATAGCAACTAACAAAAGATAAATGATGTTCCAGCAGTTGGGAATTACAACATATATAATCAACATACTGTAAATATAAGGTTTTTTTTTGTTTTGTTTTGTTTTTTTTACTAGAGTATAAACATTATTACTCTTTTGTATTTATTTGTTTCTTTGTTTAACATTGCATAATTTGCTATTTCCCCCCCCCCCCCCCGTTCCGACGCCTATGACAAATATATGCATTTACATACTAGTACTTTTTTCCTTCTCCCTATTTCAAGGAATATCTCTTTTAGAAATGAACTTTCTTTTAAAAAAGAATTTGTTTGAAACGCTCAGCTGAATACTCAGGACTTTGAGTCTAGTTAGTATGTATTTTATAGATCTTTCGCTTGTACACCAGTTCTGAGCGAAGGGTGTGTATGATTCATGAATATATAAAACAGTTTACAATAAATTGTATTAGGTATGAATTTTGCATAAAGAATATTGCTTTTATACCTGATTTATATATCGAATCTATGTTATTTGTTTGACATAAGTTTTCCGTTTTCCGTTCCGTTTTCCGTTCCGCGTTTTAGCAACCACCCCAAAAATAGTGGTATTGTACCGAAGTATGGCATTATTAATATTATTATCATACTGTGACAATTTTAATTGCCAGTGATTTAAAAAAAAGGGTTATATTAACATTGCTAAGTATAATTTTTTGACAAGAAAATTATTTTTTGCAGTGCATAAGAACTGACTTGTATTTAAGTGATTCATCACACCAACTGAGTGCACATTGTTATGTAGATAAACTGACTACTAGTACAGTATCCAGTCTGTACCGCAAGTATTGTCTTATCAATGATGCTTGTGGTAGTGGTCATCATGGTCATACATGCATTTTCTTTCTTCTCACATGTATATAAAAACATTGCCAATTGGATTGATGCAATTGGCCATTGTGTTACGTGCACAAGGATTTTTTTTATCTCATTTTATTAATACTACCGGTATTTGGTTCTAAAATGGCGAGCGAAGCGCGCAAAAAAAAAAAATTGTGAATTGAAGATTGCGAGGTTAAATGACACTGAAATAATAAAGGTATTTTTCACAATATTTGAATATCATCATTCAAGGTCAGATTATTTATTTTCGTTGCAGTGGAGGACAGATTATTTATTTCCAAAATCTGCCAGCCCCCCCCCCCCCCTTTATTTCCAAAATCTGCCCCCCCCCCCCCCCCAACTCATAATCTAATGGTCGTCCCCTTAACACTCAAATGAATATGTTGATCGAATGACTAGTATAATGATTGATGTGTTCACTTTTGTAACTCTCTAGCCAATGTGCATAAAAGGTAATTGAATTTAAGGCTTTTACGTTATCCATGTAATGGTTTATAAGGAATTCATACCCCCCCCCCTTTTTATGATCTTTTTCTTTGGATTCAGTCATTATTTATTGATTTGTGAGCTATGTTTGTCTAAATTCTGAAATACTGATATAAAAAAACCCAGGTATTATTTATTTTTTTTATTTTTGAAAAGTTTTTAAACACTTTATGACTAGCATTTACTGTATTTTTAAAATTTTTGATTTCAAAATTTAACAAACTTTGACTATAAATATTTTCTAAAATTTATATTTGCCAACGACAGTTTTTTCATATTTTGTGAACATAAGCATCCTTAACAATAAGCAACAACATTTATTGGATTCAAATATCCTCGCTGGTTTTTACAGCAATATCAATTCTACCTAAAATTGTCACTTTTTCCAAAAATTGGAAAAGTGCCAATTTCATGACCTTTTTGCACTAAGACAACATGGATGTCAATCATTCTGACTATGCATTTGTGAATAACTAACCTTTATCCTTTTACTACAAAAAAGAATATCTAAGTAATTTGTAAAATTGCAATTTTAATTCTCCTCAAAATATGACTAAAAGTTAAAAAAATTACCTGTAATTTTGTTGCATATGAGCTATTTTTAGTAACAGGCCATAAAACTTATACGAGTTTGATCAGCCCGATAAAAATTTGTTTGAATTTCATTCATGCATGCTGGATTTGGCTCACAAAGTTTGAAGGCGATCAGAAAAACTTGCCTCTGGACCATTTTGCATGGTTTTCTCTGAGACAGGCACTTAATTTGATTGTTTTTTTTTCACATTTTACCGGGGCCCTTAAGTGCACTCGTTTTTTTAATTGTATATTTCATCTGACAAGACCATTTTAAATATACTATGAGTGTTTACCCTGTGACATTGAGGTTTCACTTTATTTTCAGAAATGTTATCTTTCCTTTTAACTTTTGATTGAGATAAGGTTTTCATATTTGACATGTGCATTATCTGTTATAAGATGTTTTCAAGCATCATTTTTACACCTTGAACTTCATGGTAGTGCTCAATTTCAAACATTTTAGATTTGGTAATTACTTTTGAATGACAGAGCCTTCATACAATGTGCCATACATGTGCATGTACATAATGACACTCCGTCTACTGATACGTACACCGAAAGCTGGGGAACACAATTCTTTGAATTTGCTCGTTTCAATATACATCTCTGTCATATTCTTAAACTCTCTTATATTTTGATAATTTTGTATTTCAGATCTGTGGGGAGAAGCAATCAGAAGCAAAGGTATAAACGAAAGAGCACCAAAACGAACAATACTCATACATATGTTGCATAATGTATTGTCACAAAATCAAACAGATAATGACAAAAAACTGCACTTATTTAAGCAGACCTTTCGTGATAATCCATACATTTTTCTATCACTAGTTCCGGTTTCGTGATATTCCAACTTGGTTTTCCAGCTGCATTCCATTCTTTTAATTTCTATTGTTCTCCATTGGGGTGCCTTTTGTCTTTTTTTCTGGGTTTCATCCCAAGGCAATTTTATCGTCAATCTAAACAAATACTCATCTATTTAAATGCCCAATCTTCACTATATTCCTTTTGAATAAGTCAATTATTATTATGTATTCCTGTTATTTCCATATGTTTTGCAATCTTATCCTTGATTTTTTTTCATTCCCGTCTCAATAAAAATGCGTCATTGTGATCAAAACACTTTCACAGTAAATTGTCACGGAAAATTATAATGTTTAGAAAATGTGCGAAGAGTGCCAAATGTATTCTTGTGATTTTTAAACAAATACTATGGTTGTCAGAAAAACTCGCGGATACACTGATTTGCAGAAAATCTATTGTGCACTATAAGGTATGAAAAAACAAATATAGACAAATCTTATTCAGTAAAGGTTTAAAGGTGAAAAAAAATTCAGTATATATTAACATGGTGCTAAAAGTGTAATATAAACTTAAGAAAAATATACCAAGCCAGGTGAATTTTATTAGGAAAAGCTAAATGGTAAAAATCAGCCTATGTGATATTGCTAATTTTTTGCCATTTTAATCTTCCTCTTAAAATTCACCTGGCTTGGTATATTTTTCTAAAGTTTATATTACACTTAAAGCGCTAAGATAACATATTCTGAAATTTGTTTTCACCTTTAGACCTTTACTGAATGTGATTTGCCTATATTTGTCTTTTATTAAAATATTACTAATATTTTCCAAATCTATTTCATTTTCCAGTTCTTTGGAGAAAAAACTCTAAGAACCATCCACTTTTCTAATCTTGTGACATGATATTAAATCTTTTTCAAAGAAAAAATTTGTTTGTATCATCTGTACTTAAAAGAAGAAAAAGTGAGTTTAGATCTAAAAGTATGCAATGCAAATAAATGTAACAAAATCTGAAAAATCTCAAATAATACCCCGAGTACTGATTTTCTGGGGTCTTTAACAGCATAAAAACATTGATGTTAAGATTATTTAAGTGGCTCAAGAGATTTTGATGCTTTGTGGAAACATTTTTAGTTCAATGCATTTCTCTTTTTCCATTAACATTTGTAAATAACCTACATAAATGGATGCTCATATTTTATATATACATACATGTAGCCTGTTGAAATTCACTGGGACATTCTGTTTAACAGACTTGGATGAACATTCTTTTGTTTCCTCTTGTGCGTCATCATTGATCCTGGATTCATGCAATATTTCATTTAATATAAATAATGCATTTGACCTGGAATTTTTTTAATTCTTTTTTAAAAACAAATTTGCAATTAACTTTCCTTAATCTTGTCACCAAAACTAAATAAGTATCCGTTATGTTTATAACAAAAAAAAACAATTAATGTGTAATTTTTATGATTTTACTCAATTTTTCATAGTTAAGCACTATACATTGACATCTTCTTAAATAATGTACTGGATTTGTATCTATAAATATTTTTTTCTCATAACAAATACATTTGTTAATCAGTTAACTTACAACTCATATGGATGATAAGTAGTTTGCCTTTCTTAGCGACTGTTGCCAATCTTGCTGTATACAGTCAGTATGTCATGATCCACAAGTGCTACAAATAAGATTCAAAAAGCTATAAACTAAATTAGTTACTTCCCTTACTTATGCAGCAATATACCTTCATCACCTGTATACGGAGTATATATATCTCAGTTGATTCGATACACAAGAGCATGCTCTACGTATGAACAATTTCTTAAACGAGGTAAATAATTGACAAGCAAGTTGATGAAACAAGAATATCAACAGTCTCGTTTAAAGTCATCATTTCGTAAATTCTATGGTCGATACAATGACCTTGTCAGCAAATACAATTTATCATTGAGTCATATGCTGACTGACATTTTTCATACCAATTGTTAGTCCATTATTTATACACTGAATTGACGACGGATTTTTTCCGTTATTTCCTGATCATGACAACGAGCACACGGCGGGTGTGACCGGTCGGCAGGGGATGCTCACTCCTCCATGGCACCTGATCCCACCTCTGATGTGTCAGAGGTCCGTGTTTGCTCTGCTCTTATTTTGTATATTGTTTAATGGACGCTGAGATTGAATACTGTTCGTTATTTCCATATCCTTCTTGGTATTAGATAGATCTAAGACAATGTGAGACCTTTTTATTCTTAAAACACATGAAAACAATCAAGAGAAGATTGTACAATGTCAAATATGTCATGGGGAATGATATTCGTCAGTGCCTTTGGAGCATCCCTAAAGATGGGTATGCTGAAGTTTTCTGTGCATGGATACGACATACTACATTTGTACATGTGTAAAGAGTAACAGGGAATGCCTTTGAGGATTAAAATTATCAAGAATATGTATTATGTACTTGTTCATATTTTTAGATGATATGTTGCATTATTTATTGAACGACCCTCGTATGTTTAGTTCCCCGAGTTCAATTTTGGTCTATGTATAGTCTGAGTACTGGTTCAGTTTGACATACTGAGTCACCTGTTACGATGTGATTGATGGTATAAGGACTTCAAATTTTTACCTTTAATCGGCATCCATGGCCATGGAGCAGTGAGGGATCTTTATTGTGCCAACGCCTGCCACTGACTGGTTTTTAAGGTCTCATTCGAAGGAACCGCAACTTTCACTCCAAAGTACCGAGCGCATGGCGAAGGAACAGTTGCTATTCATTTTGTATCGACTTAGATCAGCCGCGGCCGAGATTCGAACTCACAATCCTCCCGATCACGGAGGGAGCGCTCTACCGACTGAGCTACCGTGAACGGTCCGTGACGATGTGGATGCGTGAATTGTTTTTTTTTTCTTTTTGCTTAAACTCTGCTCTTTCCAGTGCATTGCGTTTGGTAACGGTTTTAAGAAAATTAATTATTTAATAATTGTTTATTGAATAATTACAATATTGTTAACACGTATCTAAACTACATTTCAGGTTTGGAAAAGGAAATATTGCAGATTGAAGAGGGTAACTCATAAATATTTATCTATTTATTTCATCTTTCTGTGCATTTCTTTATACATTTAATTGCCATTTGCACTGGCATTGAAAAAGAGCAATGGAGTACGTGTATTCTTCACGTTTCACACTATATTACAGAAAATACATGTACTTTGTTATTGAGAAAACTACTTCTATCTATAGTAAAACCTGTCTTATCCGACATGCACTGGAAGACAAATTATATGTCGAAAAAGACAGGGTTTCGGATTGCACAGTGTTAAAAACATGGAAAATAGTTAAATAGGAATGAAATTTAACTTCAGAATTCGCAGTGTGTCGGATTAGACAGTTTTCACTGCATTATAATATATCAGCCATGGCATGAAAGAAAACGTTTATAGTTGTAATGTAATAAATGTTTAAACATTCCATAATTCTATTCCTTGATGTGTAGAAGTATTCACTGAATATGTATTTGTATTGCAAATACTCCGTTCAAAACCATGTGAATAATTTGAGTAATGAAAAGAAATAGGTATAAAATAAGGATCATAGAAATGAAACTCTCTGAAACCAGTTTGCCTGTCTACAACTCACATTAGACGATGAAGTAAGAAATGCATGACCCCCTTGATATTACATGTACATGTAGTGTTGTCGTCAAAACTATTCATAGGTAGTGTTGATTCAGCTTTGCTTAAATCCTATGGGAGACCCCGAAACAACGTCTTAAATAGGAATTTCTAGCTAAGATGTTAACGTGGCATTTGAGTAAACAGAATTGAAGACTTCCCAGTAGCAAAATTATCTGGCAACCCCTTATGTGGAATAGGTGAGGGTACATAAGGCAAAGCTTTGGGATATTCAGAAACCTTCCTGAAGAAATTTGACATTGGAGTATCAATAAAACAGCTTAGGATAAGCACGAAATAAAAGCAATAGTGGTATGTATCTTAGGGAATTGATGTAAAGTGCTGGTTGAAGAAGTTTTGAAAAGACACTGTTAAGGCTTACTCTGAAGAAATCAATGGAATATACAGGGTTCTCCACAAGGGGTTTTACCATGGCGGCCCGCCATGGTTATATTCATGTGCGCCATGGTTAAAATCAGCAGCCGTCATGATTAAATTGTATTGCATTACAATCCTGAAACCTACTTTTTTAATGACTTGAGTAGTTACTTGTGTTTATACTATGACTGCCATGCACCTCGAATGCCTCGACGGAAAGCGAAATGTGCTTAACAATCACGTCGTTAATCAGCGACTTTGCTGGTGAAGATTGACAATCAATGGAGAGTCAATCAGTTTAGGCAATTAGGCCTAAGAGCATGATAATCGTCATGCGTGTAATTCAAATATCTTTTTATTTCTATAAAGCTGTTTTTTATTACATACATTAAATACTTATCAAAATAAAAAAAAGTCTCCCCTACTCTGTAGTGAATTTAGGTTGGTCCAATCAATTGACAGTCACATGAGAAATGCATATTTTGGTTGGTGAATTGAGGTCATAAACAAATTTCAATATTGCAAAGGCATACGCTAGTTATAGTTAAAAATTCAAGTTACTATTTGCTTCTGCGTCATTTAAAACATCAAGTGAGTGTTGTTGCTACAAATAGATTTTGCATTTTATTAGTTAAAATTTCCACTGATAAGGCTTATGTCGAAATATGTTTGACATTTACCAAGACGTCGTGCATAGTATTAGGGTTTTAAATTGCGTAACTTGTAACATTGTAAACCACGGGCGTTAATATTTTGGGTCATTTTATCGTTTTGTATTTTTCTGCCAATTAGTTCCAATCTTCTATACCGTCCTGTGATGATGTCACACAAAATTCATTGATAAATTTTCAATACACTGACCGATTCCGACTGTCCGTAAAATTGGAAGCATTCTTTAATATGCCCTGATTTTGACGAGTAATAAGTAAAATCTGAATGTTTGATAAAGATTTTTTGCTATATAACAGGTTCTCTTCGTAAAACTAAAATTAAAAATGTAATGTGCAAATCAAGAAGTCATTAAATATTCCTGTAAAAAAAATTATAAGCACAGTCCAGTCCAATACGAAAATTCGTAATATTACGAAAAAACGTAAGATTACGAGAAAGCGTAATATTACAAGTTATCGTAATATAAAACTTATATTACAATTTTTTGTAATGTAGTTAAATTACGAACACGCGTAATATAGCAGATGTACATTGTACGAGACTATATTACGAGTTTTCGTAATCCAAGACAAATTCAAGCATTGCAAGAAATTGAGTGGCGGGTAGCAAAGTATGACGTTTACTACGAGATGCCACGGGCGATAACTTGTACGACTCTTACTGAGATTTGAATTCTGTGTATTTTAATAAGAATTGCACGAACAGTTGAATTATGAGACGAGGTTGTGATTTTTAGGGTAGACTTCGCAAGAAAAGTAGGGAGTTCGGGTGATATAGAGCAATGCGACATGCTTAAGCGAATATTGAAATTTACTGGAAAATTTGTCTTATCCTTGGGAAAATTCCTATAAAAGAATAATAAAAGAAATTGTCCACTCACCCATCGCTGGTGGTACTTTCTTCTGGAATTTCCATGCTTTCTGATAGGCGTAACTGACCAAACTGACCGCGTGCTATCAGTAGCCGTGGAATCTGATATATTACTGACGTCATACTTTGCTACCCACCACTTAATTTCTTGCAATGCTTGAATTTGTCTTGGATTACGAAAACTCGTAATATAGTCTCTTACAATCTGCTATATTACGCGTATTCGTAATTTAAGTACATTACAAAAAAATTGTAATATAAGTTTTATATTACGATAACTTGTAATATTACGCTTTCTCGTAATCTTACGTTTTTTCGTAATATTACGAATTTTCGTATTGGACTGGACTGAAGCAAGTAACGAGAGAGATTGATAGAGCGATTTTGAAGTCTAGTCGGTTTTGTTACTATGACACAAATATGCATAAAAAGGTATTTAATATATATCATTAATGTCAGCTCTATTCTCTTTTTGATGGAAAAACTTGTTATAAATAAAATCTTGATTTTCAAATGTGCAAATAGATAATTTTTTTTGTTATACCCTTAAAAAATTGTTCCTATACAAATCTATACGAAAAAAAGTCCAACATATCTAATGTTTTGCTGAGCGGGCATAAAAAATCGATGTTGGACCGCTGAGTAAGATGTTGGACCGGTCGATGAGATGCTGGACCGCTTACGTCACAGAATGGGCGGAGCTTAATCTCATTTTCATTCGTTGGTGTTAAACAGTGACGAATCTAAGGTTGCATCGCGGAATACAGTTTAAAATACATGTATGTAGAAAAAAAATTAAAATTAAAGGTATAACAAAACATTTATTGACAGAGTTCTCGGGCAAAATGCGTTTTGTTGACCCTAGAACCAAACTGTCTGCCTTCGGCCTAACGACCTCAGGCAGACAGTTTGGTTCTTGAGTCCGACAAAATGCATGTTGTCCTCGAACTCAGTCAATAAATGTATAGTATTTAAAGAAACACTAATGACTTTGGCATTTTTAAGAAAACACGAGTAGAAATTGAATGTCTAGTCTTATTTGTTACGCCTTCATTTTTTTGAAATTTTTATATCAGAAATAGATATTTTGACGTCACAAACTCAGCCTCCATTCTGTAAGTGACGTCCAAGTATTGTATGGCCTTATTAAGCCACATTTTGGATTTATAGATAGCAGCAGCACTTTTCTTGTTAAAGAAAGCATCTTTTTTTTCAAAACATTGTCAACATCTTTTAAGTGTATACCCCAAAATAATGTTATTTATGTTTATAAACAGGATATTCAACGCAAGTGAAATCACTGACACAAGAACAAGCAGGTAAGACTTTTCATTCAAATATAAAATTTCTCGGAATATCAAAACTGTCGACAAATTGATTTTTTTTTCATTTTTAAGACATAGAGTTAGCATTGAAATGTGATAGTATATTTAAATGTCAATCGGATATATCTTTGCTTTAACTTTAACAAATACGTATAGTCCGGCATGGGTACTATTACTGGAAATTATTGATTACGTATAGGAATTTTGTGTAATTGATTAATAATCAATTACAGTCATGCAGTTTTCTCCTGTAATCGATTGTAATCAAGTACTTTAATCAATATGATAGATTAATAATCGATTACTTCTAATTCTCTACACCCTCAAACATCAAAGCAGAAAAAAAATATTTAAATAATACATAGTAATGTTGATCATAGTCTTGGATTTTACGTGTATTTACGCAGTTTGAATTTGAACCTCTATATTTAACAACATTTGATTGTTGCAGGAATTATTTATTATTTTACTGTGATTTACAAGCTCGCAGTTTGCATACACACGTTCGGTGTTTTAATTATTTAGGAAAAAAATAAATTAGAGCTCTAAGCAATGAACATGTAAATTATTAACTCAATGTACATTTAAGTAGAGCTGATAGCACAATTTCTTGTGTTGAAATAATTATTATTCTATTAGAACCTAACCAGTACATTGCTTTTTATATTTCAGAAAATTTACGTTTATATACACGTCAAAACAGGAGACTCTTTTTTATGCTACACATTATTTTCTGTTAGAAGACAAAGTTTATCAACATCTAAAATATGAAAAGACTAGACCAGTATGTATATAATGTAAATTTATTTTGAACATTAGGAAAGTTATGATTCTTAAAGTAAGGAAATCAACACATATCACTGAGTGGTTTGTGTATAATATTTAGGAACGGCTATACATTACCGGTCCCCTGAAAAACGCGCTAAAATGTAGTTTCGCCGAAGGCGACTTTGGTATATACATGTATGAGATCGCGTGAGCGATCCAAAACAAAAAAAAAATTTAATACGAGGTTATCTGGCCTTTTGGCCCCAAAATCGAATACTATGGTGAAAAGTTTAGATTTAAACTTCGTTTTTAAACGAAGTTTTTAACCCTGTTGTCTGAAAAAAAATAATAAATATTGTTTATTCATGGAAGAAATCGACAAGATATAATTCTGAGGCGCGTGCGGTGCATGCTTAGTGTCATTTTTTTCAGACTTAACCATTCTTACATGTAAACAAACTAACGAATTGCCTTTGAAGTTGAATTATGATATTGGAAAAATGACAGATAGAACTGAATTTTTTAACTTATCTTAAAGAACTAGTCACTCAGCCTAATCCATCGGATGGTAGGCAAGGACTAAGACGTACAGACGAAATATCCTAGGCAGAATCTAAACTAAGCCTAATCAGTCGAATTATGTGCAAGGTCTACGGTAACCCTAATCTCACACAGACTTGTCACGTAGGCATATAGGCTAGCGCTTCATGAATAATATGCCTACGTGCAAGTCTGTGTGATTCTCACACCAATAATTCACACTAAACTTAAAAACATTCCTTATATTTTCATCTTACATGTTTGGAAGCAACTATAATATACTCAATATTTGAATTTCTCGCTGCCCTATATTGTTATACTTTTACTAAAGTCGCTGAAGCTTTATTGTGACGTCACGGTAACGTTTCCCCGTGTATATTTCTTCGCGTGAGTATACATGAAAATGATTTTCAAATCAATTTCGCAGTTGGCTTAGTAGAAAAACACAGCGAATGTAAATATTTACAATTACAAGTAATCGAAAATTCCTTCAATTACAGATTCTTGTCGGTTACTTGAAAAAAAGTAATCATTACAATCCATCACTATTACTCGATTACGATTATCCCATGCTTGCATTTTGAAGTATCAAAAAGTTTTCTGATACTTTTTGATAGATTTTTTTTTAACAGCAATTTAAAAGCAATTTTAATTATGCTGAAAAGATAAAAAAAAAAAAAATTGTTTGTGTAAAGGTATGGAATTTATGACAAACTGCTTCAGATATTTGCTGTTTGAAGGGGAATTTTGGTCCGTATACTCTATTTCATTAGTAATATTTGAAAAAAAAAATATGTTTGTTTTGATAAGGGTTATGTAAGGTGCAATTAAGTCTTATATATTCAAAAAAATGAATGCATTTAAGTACGTCATCTGGAACTCTTTGGCTACCCATTTTAAGCTTTAAATTATATTATATCGATAAATTAATCTTTGATAACTGTGCAAGCACATGCTTTTGAAATTATTCCTTGAATTTATTCTCAAACATATATCTACATGTATAATTACAGACAATTCCGGAAATTTGAACGAGGCTACTTTCGAATTTAATGTATCCGCAAGCTGGCGTAGTCGTACGGATGTGGAATGTAAACATTAGCACATATGGGTTTTTATTCGCAATCATATTCTACATTACGAATTTTAATGGAGAAGACAGAAATTGTGTAGTATCATGGCGTACAATTATGAATGCTTCATTATTGTTTAGGGATCGGGTAGAAGTATCGTCCTACAGACCATAATGCAGAGGTCCCATAAGTCTATATTTACTTATCACACTGTTAATAGCAGAATGTTTTCAAAACACCTGAACAGAAATACATGTACAAAGTAGATAAAATAAGTAGGTAAAATAAGAGGCATATAATCTCCAAACTCAAAGAAAATTTCGCAAAAATCTTCCATAATTTAGAGGTTGAATTACGATGAACACTGTCACGAAAGAAACTTCCGAATACAAATACAATAAAATTTTCAATGAAAGCGTAAGCGTATCAAACAGTGGAATGTCACATGAGTAAAATGATTAAAATTTCGATCGTTGACACTGGGGCCGTTTAATTCAGTGGATAGCTCGACAGTAGTTTGGAATCTTTTTCAAAAAAATTAGATATAGGCCGCAATTCGTCAAACATTGTCTAAGTTCAAAATAAGATACACATTTTGTATAAAGGAGCCCATTGGACATGTTGCGGCTTGATGTAAATGATGTCGATGAAAACTGGTATGCATATGAATGCGAGTACAATAGAATTGTGACAGAACTGTTAGACCTCGTCTCAAAAGCTAGTGTTGCTCGGCTTAATTTAATAGTTTATTGCAATACACATGTAACATACCAGTTCTGCTCTTAAGACATTGTTTAGTAACTATAAAACATCAAGTAAATGAACTTCTTGATTTTAATTTGCACCAAACACAGGGACCCAACTCTCATGTCATTTCTCAAGAATCTGTTTTAATTTTAAAGGATTTTAACTTATATATTTTCTGTAGGTCTTAGCGCTGCGAATGTACTATTGTATTCATTTCAGGTTTAATGGAAAAGCTAAAAGATCAAATACGGAGCAACGATGGTATGAATCTTCAAAAATAAAAAATATTTCAATATTTTTCAGGTGACCTTGTTGCCTTAGGGTTTCGGGATTTTCAACATCTTCTCAAAAACGAATACTATCAAATATCATTTATCTTCCAATCAAACATGTATAGGTTACATAACAGATGCCGAATAGTTTGGAGCGCATTGAAAACGATATAACCAATAGTAGCCAATAGTAGGGATGGGCCACAAAGGGCGATCAAAGTTTTACATTGAAATATATTGGAAAATTCTTTAAAAATCTTCTTTTTCAAAAATAGCAAATGGCATGAGTGATCATAATTATATGGAAGCATTCTCAGTTAGTGTAGATTCGAGTTTTTGTTCTTGTTCTTTTTAAAATTATGACCCCTAGGGGTAGAGTGAGGCCACAAGAGGGATTCCAAGTTTTGAATAGAAATATAAATAGAAGAATTCTGTCAAAATCTTTCTCTGAAGAATTGCAAAGCCATGATTAGTCATACGTATATGAAAGCTTTTTCAAATAGTGTATATTTAAGTTTGTTCAAATCATATTCAGGAAAACATTTTTTAATGATTAGTTAAGGCAATCAAATCATCGGCTTTATAAAACTTCATTGACGAATTTGTAGTTCAAATGGCTCTAAATGTAAGATTTCTTTGTTTTTTAATTTTAGGTTTAGGTCCTTTATTTAAATCAAAATTAGATTTTAGATACGCTCGTTTACTCGCTACATTAACATTAAACAACATTCCGTAGAAGGGCACGCAAGAGGTATTACTTGGAACAACTCTAGACTTACATGTATTTGCTTAAAAAATATAGAAAGTGAATGATTTTGCATTCGACAATTTGAATGGTGAATAGAATTTGACCCCTGACGTGACCCTCTAAGGAATGTTATTAGATGTAAGAGAAGCGAGTATGTGAGCGGATCTAATGTCTAATATTAATCCGATTATAGGTCCTCATGCATAGCTTATGCTAAAAAGGGGTTAAAAATTTTACAAGAAAATTCAGAAAACAAAACATATTAGGTGTTTCTAGATCACAAAATTATTAAACAAAATATGTAGGTGTAAGGTGTACAACGTTTACAAGATCAAGAAATCAAAAAAGCTATCCAAAGAGAGGACTTGTGTCATTGGACATACCTGGCAAATATCCAAAGCACCAACCATTCAAAAGTTATAGCCAAGGTTGATGCATTTTAGCAGTGGGTCAAACTCTAAAGTAAAGGTGTAAATTAATGGTACGAATGTGTTGTAGTACACTCCTTGAATTTCATTTAAAAAAAACGCTGAACTTCATAAAGCATGAGTTTTACAATTGTTCCTTGTATGGTTTTTTTTACATGATTAGTTACATGTAATTATTTACAATACGTGAGATGGATTGGATAATGCACTTACTAGGTAGTCCTCTCCCCATTTTTTTTTTAAATGGCAGAACATTAATTTTTTTATTTCTAATAATTGCCATGATAACTTTATTTTTAATTCTAATTTATTTTGTTTTATTATTATTCACAAAAAAATCCAACAAATTTTCTGCAGAATTAAAAACGGAAATGCAAGCAATTCGACATGAAAATCAAGGTAAGAATCTAATATTGGAATACAAAACTCTTTCTCTCTTTCTGAATCTGACATGTCTGTTTTATTTTATGATTTTTTAATGGAAAAATAAGTTAATTGTAACCTCATAACAAACCTTTATGATAAATTATTTAACTGTTTTATAGTTAACGTCCCTTTGACTTAAAAAATTAGTCCTATACCCTGCAAAGAGAGTTAAAGTTTCCCAGTTGATTCGATGTGCCAGACAAAAGATATTATGAAATAATGATGCCAAAGTCTTTTTTAACCCAACATTTAGCAGATCAATACAATGGCCTTTCTTACTTGCACTCTGTTGGTAGTATTGTAAAATGCCTGTTTACTGTTTTTTTCTCTATGCCTTAATTCTGTCGCGGTTTTCATAGCGAATTCTGTTTGCAGATCCTTGAAAGTTACACTCTTCGTTTTTGCATGCCATATGGTGGGATTCATTTTTGTTCGTAGCTAATGCTAACTTTCGATCAATCTCTGCGATTGTCCATACCAATATATTCAAATGACAATGTATATTCATTCTGGGGTGAGGACAATACTTGCATTGGCTCATAGACATTTCTTCATTCCTAATTCACAAGATCCTAAGATGTTTTGCGTTTAAGAACGCCCCAAACCTACAGTGGAACACATGAAGATACATGTATCTAATAGTGTTCAAGAACAAAAGTCCATGAAACAATACAAAACTAAGCAGAACAAACACAATCCTCCAAAATACCAGAGGTGGGATCAGGTTCCATGGAGAAATGATCATCCTCTTCCGACTGGTTACACCCGCCGTGTGCTCCTTGTCATGATCGGGAAAAAGTCGTAAAGATCTGTCGTCATTTCATTTCATATAAATAATGGACTAACAATAAGTACAGAAAACGTCAGTCAGAATTTGACTCAATGACAAATTTTTCTTGCTGACAAGGCCATGAGACTACTGTCGTTCTTGTTTCATCAAATTGTTTGTAAAGAATTTACCTTGTAGACATTGTTCATACGTACAGCATGCTCTTGCGTATCGAATCAACTGAGATATATAAACACTCTGACACGGAGTCGGAATACAAAGGAGAAAGTATTGATTATATAGGGATGAATCTTAAAATATCTATTTACACATAACATATTTAAATGGGACATAAATTCTGGGCCCTGGGTATTCCTTGGGGAGGATCAGGGGCTGAGTATGCATCACTTATCGATAAATCAACTCCGTGATGAGTCATATTATCACCACATACTGGGCGGTATACTCTTTATAATCAAAGCCTTAACAATTGGTAAGAAATACATCAGCAACGATACGATGTAACATAGAGTATATCTGTTTAATAGATCATTATTACGTCCATAAATCTTATTAAATGATGACTCTATAATCAAGGTTGTTAAAGTGTCTGTAATATCAAACTGTTGTATGAGGAAAACGACGTAAGCTCGTGAATATCCAATATGATGATTATAGAAAAATAATACTACCTAGAATTAGTTTTCGATGAAAAACCGGAAGTCAGCTTGTGAGACATACAATTTTGTTATAGGTTGGCTCTCATCGTCACTGTCTTTCGTCAATAAACATCGTCAATAAACATAAACGTTTTTTTAAAAAAAATGAAGTAGACTTACAGGGTAGTTAATTTCTTACATTATTATACTTTGTAAAATCTGATAATCTGATTAGTCAATACGAAGTAATTATTTTTTTGAAAGCGAATGATGACTCACATGAGCTGCCTCGTTTTCACTTTTGCTTTAGCCAGACATGAAGTTCGCAAGTTTGCGAGTTGAAGGTGAGAAAAAAAATTAAAAGATATAGAGAAGAACTCCGAGTCTAAGAATACAAATCGATAAAAAGGGATTTTTTGGGGAATACTTAGCACATATTATTTCATGGCTGAATTCGACTTTTCCACTAGGCAAGCAGTGTTTTGTCGCTGAAAACGGAAACTAAAGTAAATAAAGACAAGTTTGGCTTTCCAGAAAGCCTGAAATGTCATCTCTTTGGTATCAATAATGTCAAAGAAATAAAACAGAAAGGGAGATATTTTAAATCAATGAATATATGGATTATTACACCTGAAGTTCCCAAATGACTTATTCAGCAAACTCCACAGTAAAGTACGCAGTTTTTTTTTGGCCGCAGTATATATATGGAAAGCATGGACGTCTGCAAGAGCACCCAAGGCGATTTTTGGTGAAATTTCATTCTAGCGGTCTTTGTGGTTCTGGGTGTTTACAATTTACTTAAATTCAAATACTTTCCTTGAACTATATTTTCTTAACACAATACGGAATTATCAACAATAATTATCATTCATTTAAAAGCAGCTAATCATTAAAGTTTGACAGGATCCAATTACAGACTAAAAAATTAACATAAAATTAACGTTGACCACTCTTCGTTCATTTTTTGCAGAATGTAATTGTAAGCTTGTTCTTTTGTGCGAGAACCAGTTTTCCCTTCCCGTCAACAAATCTATATATAGAAATCACGTCAATGTCAAATCTCCTTGTGTGGCTTACCCATTTAATAATGCATAGTATTGAGGATCAATATATATACGACACACCGAAACTATAGATATTTATAAGCATCGTACTTCTTTTCTAAATTTTCCTAAATCGAAAGTAGATCACACACTCCTAAGCTAGTTCTTCTAAAAGAAAACCAGTTTACAGGCTACTTGGAACTCTGTAAAACATCGAGGACTCCCGAAAGATTAATGGAGGCTTACACTAGGACTTCACTTCCGGCATACAATCTTAATGTGTCATCTCCCGAGGGAGATGACAACAAGCATGCCATAACATTCAGTAGACTCTGAAACATTTACATTATGGTTTACAGCAACAGCATATTAATATATCTGTTAACATTAGGAAGATAAACATTGTTCATAGTAGACCATTGTTCTTTGTCTAATAAATTTGGGAAGCTATATAATATAAAGTATCTCGATCCGGATGTACATATAAGGCAACTTACTACTACAAATATAATAAGTATGGACTCAATGTAGGTCAGTACGCATTTTTATCATGCAACAACCCCTTGCATTGACTTAATGCGTTTGTTTACATGAATTCTCGCTACGTTTCACTTTAACTCTGCTACTGCATGATCAACTGTTATGACGTAACGGGTATGGTATTTAACCCCTGTGATAAATACAGAGACCCAGAAAGGACAGAATTCCGTTTATATTATGCCTCTGCATATTTTGATCCAATTTACGACCTAAAATCAATCTTAGATATCGATTTTAAGAAATTGTTTTCTTAAAAAACTTCACGTCATATAGCTTACTATGACGTCATATCATACAGGCAAGAAGAATGTTTGATTGTAACCTCAACATATCTGCGCGCCTCTGTTGATATACTCCATGTATCCTGCTACCCGGGCAAAATGTGTCTTCCTGGGTCATTATAAATCCATATCGACCTACATTGAGTCAATATTTGTATAATATTTCGAGTTTGCTGACCAGGTGAAATCTAGCCTAAATATGATTCGAAGAAGTTTTCATAAAACGTCAGCAGATCTGAATGTCAGGATGAAGACAACAGCAACTGTTCTCTTTTCCCCAATAAGAAGTATTTGAATAAATTGTGCTTGATGAGATTATTAAACATGTAGGATTTTTGAAGGACAATTTATTACGAAATTCAATGGTGTTCTTTTGAAAATATATTAAATGTATATATTCGAGACAATAGTTGTCGCCCACTTGGCACAGTGGTACAATCCCTGAAACGTTCTACTTTCCCATTTTTCCGTTCGCTCACCGTTCGTTCAGCGTGCGTTCACCGTTCGCTCTTCTTTCACAGTATTGTGTTCACCGTTCACCGTGCGCTCGTGTTCACCGTTCACAAAACGTTCACCGTTCGCTCTTCGTTCCGTTTACTTTGCGTTCACCTTGCGTTCACCGTTCACTTATCGTTCATTCTTCATTGTCATTCGGAACTCCGAAGTGAAAGGACTTATCTTTTTGATGGTAAGGATTTACATGTTTTTTAATTAAATAACTTAGATATCGTGTTTGAAGAACAATTATTTCATTGCAAAAATTATTTATGTTATCTATATTTCTATTATTATAACTCATTTATTACTTATTTCATGAATTTTCCCTGGAAAATAATTAATACATTACATGTAAGTACCTACATGTATGTAGAACGATGCTGAAATATTAAATTCAAAAAAGGGCAATGTACAAATGTTTCACCCACGGCATCAAATTGATGTAATTCTAAAGAGGACAAATTATTAATGGATGTATAATAATTAATCCAAGTCTTTTAAAGAACAAGAATACATAAAAAAAATATATATTTCTACAGTAACGCGTATTTAAACTACATATAGGTTTGAGAATTATGTACAGTACTGCAAATATTCAGTTAATTAAATATCTTTAGAGGCAATTAAATTGATGGTGTGGTTTTAACTTTTTAGAAAAGACCAACTGTTTAAAATAGTGTAACGTGCAACATGGCCGAGCTTGGTGTGTGGTGATATGCCTTGTATCACCGAGGCGTTACACTTAGTTTCGTTAACCTGTTAACTCAGATTTTTGTTGACCAATACGATAATGATCAAATAGAACAATGGGTTTCTTCATGATTGGACAACCACTAACTGTGGTCAACGGGTGTCTCCCGCAATGAATTTCTTCGGTCCTGCCACTCTAAACGTACTGCTGCATCTCGGCTCTTCCCCCACTTCTGCGGTATGCCACCTCTCTCTCCATCAGCCTACTGCCTTATACAGGTCTTACGTATTAGCTATTATTGGTGACCCCTCACTGCCTATTCCCAAAACTGTGTGCCTTATTCAGGTCTTACCACCAGTTCAAGAGATAGACAGTCAAGCCTCAATAAGCCTGTCACCAAAGAGGTATCCTGAGATCCTGTAACACAGCATGTGTTATCCCAGTGCAGTCAGTCCAATACAAAGGCAGTTACATACTACTTGTATGATCTGAGAATTAATATTTTTTAGTGTTTAAGAATTTATATAAGAACGTAGGTCTAACGTTAAAACAAAACTAAATCACAAAACCAATTTCCGTTTCAATAGTCATTTATTAGAGAAGGAAAATTCCTTCCTTCACCGTACCTAAACATATGTTTAAAAATATGTTTTTTGCCATTCATTATAATTTAGACCCCCCCCCCCCCCCCCCCCCCCC
>PRKT01000255.1:713300-725002 GCA_003671525.1 Saccostrea glomerata | reverse complement strand
GGGGGGGGGGCGCAAGTGTCGTTCTTAAACACGAGCATAAAATGACAACCTGTCTGAAAAATCAAATACCGGTAATTATTTTCATTGACGTTTTAGACTTAATTAAATATGAAATTTAAAATAAATAAGAGTTGTACAAAATACACAGGATTAAATCTCCATCAATACTTGAATTCAAAATTAAAGATGGCTGCATGTATATGGCGATATATACGACAACCATTGCTACATACACCGTGTAAATATTCATATTCAAAACCACGTCTTTTCAGCACGTAATTCGCAAGTGCGCTGTGGGGAAAAGGATAACGTCATCAAAAAGTAACAAATGTAATGTTACTATTACGTCACAGACGGCGAGATAGGCAAAGAGTTAGAGCAGTTACATCAACAAAAGAACACCAATGGTATGTTGCAAAAATTTGATATGCTACCTTTGCTTAAACGAACACGAAGTTTTTTGTGAAAAATCGATGCTCCCTTATGACAACTTAGAATAAAGGTTAAATTTTCTCCATTCCAAAGAAACTTTATGGTTGGTCAAGGGATCAAAATGCTTTCTCCAAAAGAATGGACTTGTCTAGGTGAAAATATATGCCTTTTAAATATAAAAGCCCAAACAACATCCTTTCAAAATATTATTTCCTAGGAAAAAAGCACAATTGAAGTTCCTGAAACAAAAAGTAAACAAATTTATTAATTAAGCCCTAGCATCAACAGTTCAAAACTAATGGGTAGTGTTACAGTTTTTCTCAATAAAGTAAAACACAAGCTCAGGATCAAAAGGTCAAACCGTGGTACCCAGGACAACGCCTTTTAACCAATCCCCCACCCACGCGAGTTTTCAATTCATGCGATTTGAACTTTCATTTCCATGTATCAATCACTGAAACGTAAATGAAATGTGCAGCAGTCCTATCGTATAAGCTGAAAAATCGGTAAAGATTAGTTCCTACAGCTTACTCATTATATATATATAAATATATAAATATATAAATATATATATATATATATTTTAAGGAATAATTATAATTATTATTCTTGGAGAGTATTCGATTTGTGGGTTGTCACGTGGTCATGTAATATAAATAGTTGAAGCATGCAGAACAAGTCATTCTACCGCTCGCTAGAAAGTAAGGTAATTCAATGGCTAGTAAATTAAATATGAAAAGAGACCTTTAGGAGCTTGAACATTAAAGAAAAATATAGACTCCAGGCAGTAAAAATATATGAATGAAATATCTGAATGAACAGAGGAGCAGTGTATATATATGTAATAAAATGTTCTAGCGAGCAGCATTCCTACATTTTTGTTTATTATCTTTAGAGTATAATTAATCTATATTCGGACGAACAAAGTGAGGGAGAATATAACTGTCTTATTTTTCGATTTCATGAAGTGATCAATAGTTTGGCTTGGCTGATAATTATCATTATTACGCAAGCCAATCGATTGATCATCTTCATGAAATTGAAAAATCTGACATTTATTCCTTACATTTATATGCTTTGATTCCGCCAATCCACGTGCTCCAAGCACTGCTTTTGTCTAGCTGTTTGCCCCGCCCTGTGCGTGGTTTTTTTGGAACCGAGCCAAAACATTGATGGGGAAATAAAATACATTAACAATTGGTAATTTTATCTCGGACAAAGACATTGGAAATGTATATATATATATATATATATAGAGAGAGAGAGAGAGAGAGAGAGAGAGAGTTTTTCGAGGGCTAAATCTTTGTTTCAACAGCGTTTAAAGAAATCAAGTGAAGAAATCTCATCGATTTAAATCTCAATTGAATATCATTTTTTTTTCAGAATTGAGTGAGGCAATTCAGCATAAGAGTCTGTGGCAACAAATAAAGGATATGAATGGTAAGAGTAAAAAAGAGTTGTAAAGAAATACTCAATTAATATAATATTATTATTTTTTATTTGCATATTTATTAACTCATAAACAAATATTTCAGTTTACGTAAAAGTAGCAGTGGTTGGCATTCCTATTTCCATTTTAGCCTATTTCGCCATCAAAAGTAAGGACAACGTAATAAATGCAAAATGTTTTGTTAAGTTTTAATTGAAAAAGTGTAGGTGATTTAATTATATGTATTCGTATAGATTTTCAAGTAACATATTATACTACATTTATCATACTTTTTATATTTCATATTTATGTTTTTGAGCATTTGAGATATTAATAAACACAGATATACATGAAACACCTTCAAATATTCAGGATATTGGCAAGTCACTGATAGAACTGCGACTAAGAGTGATCTCCCGTGTAGAATAACATAACGGAACAAGTACACATGATTCAAAGCATCAAATTATTGGGTTTTTTTATTATTTCACAAAAAAGCATTCAAGAAAAACAAACTATTGAAAGCTAAAAAGGTATTCTGGTAATAATTTACAGGTACATTTCAAAGATAAATATAAACAAAAGGTTAAATAAATATTCCAA
Source organism: Saccostrea glomerata (assembly GCA_003671525.1). Taxonomy (NCBI): domain Eukaryota; kingdom Metazoa; phylum Mollusca; class Bivalvia; order Ostreida; family Ostreidae; genus Saccostrea; species Saccostrea glomerata. The sequence continues at coordinate 722,538 of PRKT01000255.1, read as the reverse complement.
CTATAAATAGATAACTGAAAATAAATGGGATAGAAGTTTAGAGTATTTTATTAATCAAATTGATGATAAAATTATTGTCAGCAAAATAAAAAAATAACAAGACTTTCGGTACAGACCAGTCTAGTAGTCCCAAAAGTTCCCAAAGCCGTCCCACATCAGTCCTAGAGCAGCCACAGCAGTCCCAGCTGCCCCAGAACACAGTCGCAGCAGTCCCAGTGGGCGGAGTTCTTTTAAAGGATGTATTTACTATGACAAAAGATTTGACCTTTAGGACAGAACAATTTCCCGGAAAGAAGTGACATTTAAATATTTAACATATTAATCATTATTTTTTGTGTTCTTATATATATCTCTATTTTTTTTTTTAATTTGTAATTGATACCTCAAATTTATTATTTACAACTTTACAATAAACAGCCAGAGTTGGTCAAAACACCACTTTGTCCCTTGATTTTAAAGCGTTGATCTTTGCACGGATTTTGGTCTAGAACAATGTCTGCCCTTAAATAAAACTGTGAAATTTTCATATATTAGGATATAATGAATAATTTAAGATAGGATTTTAGAGGTACCCCTGTCTTGGGTCGAAATTCATAAAATACTTACAGAAAATAAGGAGACTTGACTTTGATAACCTGCTTCGAAATTTTACAGCTTATTTTTATAGTCAGACTAGATCAGTCGATATATGTGCTGAGATTTACACTGTAAAAACTTTCTTTTTAAAGTCGGGGTTTCAAATCCATCTGGTACCACGCTTATAAAGTTTTAAATTCTGTCTTTTTAGGACTATTTTTAAGTTTTTGTTATATATAGACTTGTGTATTTTCCTTCAATTATCTATCTTTTATGCATGCCCATTCTTGAAATTAGAAACATTAAAAAAAGATATCAAATATCCAATCCAATGTACAGTTGTCAGTCAGGCGAAACAAACCTCAGTATAAACACTTTCTCTGGGGACAAGATAACTCACTCTGTGTTACTGGATACATACAGGCATTTTTGGCAGCATTGAGCTGCGAAGAATTTCAATTGTTAATATTCCATAGAATTTAAGAACAATGATTATGGCTACATATATCGGTAACTGTACTTAATTGGATTTCATCTTGGCCAATATAAATTGCACACATCAATGCCATATCTTATCATATCCACGGATAAATAGCCTAGAAATAAAGAATACAATTTCAGGGACATTAGACATTATGAGAAGTACAAATGAGAAGTAAAGACAAATATCAATTATTACATTAAGAGATAAACATACTATGAAAATCAATGAAAGGTTACTCCTACCTCTACTCACTGAAATAAAGATTAAGGGGAAAATTATATTATTCAGACTAATTTCATTAATCGGAACGGAAATCGACAAGCTTTTGTAGAGAAAAAACCAAGCCCGGTTCTATACATGTAGGTCAAATCAATATTTATAATGAAATGATCCTTTAATTGTCAGAGCTAACTCAGAAATGAGATTTCCAACACGAAATGGAACTAAATATGCAGTCAAAATTGATTTTTCATTCCAATTATTAATCCATTATTTATATACTAAATTGCCGACGAATTCCCTGAAAATATTGATTTACTTTAACTCGACATTTAGATATATCGACGACGTATTGTCAATTAATAATGATAATTTCCATTCCTACGTCGATACGATATATCCTTGTGAGCTTGAGATAAAAGATACCACAGAGTCCGACTGCTTCATACTTGGATATTTTACTTGAAAAAGACACTAATGGTAATCTAACAACCAAGCTCTATGATTAACGTGATGACTTTAAGTTTTCTATCGTCAACTTCCCTTACTTATGCAGCAATATACCTTCATCACCTGCATACGGAGTATATATATCTCAGTTGATTCGATACGCAAGAGCGTCCTCTACGTATGAACAATTTCTTAAACGAGGTAAATTATTGACAAGCAAGTTGATGAAACAAGAATATCAACAGTCTCGTTTAAAGTCATCATTTCGTAAATTCTATGGTCGATACGATGACCTTGTCAGCAAATACAATTTATCATTGAGTCAAATGCTGACTGACGTTTTTCATACCAATTGTTAGTCCACTATTTATACACTGAATTGACGACGGATTTTTTCCGTTATTTCCTGATCATGACAAGGAGCACACGGCGGGTGTGACCGGTCGGCAGGGGATGCTCACTCCTCCATGGCACCTGATCCCACCTCTGATGTTTCAGAGGTCCGTGTTTGCTCTGCTCTTATTTTGTATATTGTTTAATGGACGTTGAGATTGAATACTGTTCGTTATCTCCATATCCTTCCTTACTTTAGGAAGCTATTCTTATTAAGAGATTGTAAGAAATCCTAGCTTTTTGAATAGTTTAAACTCCTCCCTGCTGCAAATAAACAAAACAACAGGAGGTGTGAACATTCAGAATGCACTTAGGGGCGGCGATATCATGTCACCTAGAACATTTTTCACACTAGAATGAACAAAGCAGTCCCAGAGACTGCTGGGTATGCTTTCTACAGATGTAGAACCGTCCCAGAGCAGTCCCATAGAGGTACCAGGGATTATGACTAAATATTATTAAATACCCTTTCATCAACATTTTTCCAACGTAAATGCATTGAGAGTTGATAAATATTAATTTGTCAAAATTGTCATAGGAAGCATCGCTTCGTGTACCAGAATATGACATATCTAGTACCATTCCACCAGCTTAATATTCTTGACAAATTATATACGAACGGGACCTTGCCAATGTCCTTATGAGTTCAATTTCAAGTTGATGTGATACATGTAATAAACAAAGTTAATTTTATTTTTGAGTAATTCATGAACAAAATGTGAAGATGTCTTATTTGTTGCAATCTTTTAACTGAAGGATATCTCTCTAGACGACGTGGGCCCTCTGCTGAATCTGGAAAGGGTAACGATTCCTTGTAGATACATGGCATTGCATGTTTAGAATTTTCAATTTATTCATTTACTTAACCATGATAACACACTGCTTATTTGTTCAACAATTGGAAATTCAACTATTAATTTGTAGATTCGCTCCCTGTTTCTTGGCGTAAAATCCACCAAACGTTAACAGAAGATTCAGAGGTAACTTTTTACTTTAAATATGTTGCACTGTATTAAAATGATTTAACTAATATTTCTCTTTATGAATATTAAGTGTAGGCAACGTTATTACAAATAATTTAAAAATTGATATTATTATATGTACATGTACATGTACTAGCCGAGAAAAACATGTGCATTATTTGAAGTATAAAATAAAGTTACTGTAATAAAATTTAAATGGCGATACATTCAATTCTGAAGCATGAATCAGAATGAACGGTTTACAGATATGCAAAAATGAAGTAATATTTACGTAATAAAACGTCGCTTGTAGAATGTAAGAAAGGTATTGGCATTGGAAACCTGATTCACAAATTGAATACCGAGTTTGGCCATCATTTGCGTTCATGTATGGTTAATACCGGAGTCTGATTGGTGCCAAAAAAATGTTCAAAAATGCTTGGGAAATGTTACAGATATTTATCGATTCCAGGTTGAAATCGTCCTACGTCATTATGTGGCCGCGTATATTTTTACCACGACACGAACAATAAAAGAATGTTCATGTCGTTGGTCATTTTTCCATATCATCTCATATTGCATTCAGTAAATAGGTGAGAAGTTGGATGAAACTATTAGCCAGAAGATGCTGGCACAAAAATTATCCCTCGCCGATCAATGACTCAGAGTGAGGAATAGCAGTGCAATCATGTTGCATGTCACATGTGGAAAAAAAGGAAACACATCCTAAATAACATAAATTGTTAACATCTGAATCAAAGCAGCCTAAACATTGTGTAGGACTGGGGCAATTTGGCAATCTTTTTTCAACTACGTATTATAAGGTTTTTTGTTAGATAAAAAATACGTCTTGAAAAAGCACTTAAATATTTATACATCACTTGCATGTGGGTTTTCTCTGTATCCCAGTTGATTAAATGCAGTCATTCTGGACAAATTCTGAAATGAGGCAAGCAATTGTCAAAAAGTTGACACACTGTCGGCAAAAGCAACTTATCATCAAGTCTAATTCTGATCTTTATATGAATTTCCAAAATAACTCCATAGGTTTCTGGCAATTCTCTCAAAAGAATGTATTTTATTTTTTAACAGAAGGAAAATATATTGTTGATTGCAAACATATAGATAGGCGATTGATACATGTTGTTCGATATATAATGATCTGAACTGTATCGTATGACATCAAGCTTGACTTTCTCATATTATTGAATTTTTTAATGAATTTGTAATATGTGATGTGACCACTTTTCATTACATAGTTTCATATCGAGAAGCTGCAAACAAGGGCTATTCGATACACTGCATTATAAATGTATGGTGAAGAATCAGTAAACTAGAGTTTAAATAAAACCTTCATTAAAACTGCTGTAAAACTTGTTAAAATCCCCCCAAAATATTAATGTAATGTGAAAATTTCAGCAACCAATGTCTGTTTTATAGGAAAAATAGCAGATGGATCTCAATGATAAAAAATTAAATAATGGGCATCTAAAATTGGTAATGTCCTTGCCAACAAAAAATAAAACAACTTATGTACTGTTTGCCAAATTTCAACAAATGATATTTGATGATGTATAATTGACTTTAAGACGCATAGCAAATTTGATAGACATCAAATAATAAAAGTTTGACGGTAAAAAAACAAGAGGCCCAGGGGCCACAGCGCTCATCTGAGCACATCAGGCTTGAATTTACTCCCCCCCCCCCACCCCCAGTCGTTCATTTTTTGAACAAACTAGAATCTACACTACCTGAGGATGATTCCATATAAATATCACTAATCATAGCTTTGAAGTACTTGAAAAGAAAATTTTAAAAGTTTTCCCTATATATCCCTATGTAAAACTTGGGTCGGCCATTTTGGCCCCACCCTTGCCCCGGGGGCATGATTTGAACAAACTTGAATCTACACTACCTGAGGATGATTCCATATGAGTTTCATCTTTCCTGGCCCAGTGGTTCTGGAGAAGAAGATTTTTAAAGATTTTTCCTATATATTCCTATGTAAAACTTGGGTCGGCCATTTTGGCCACACCCCTGCCCCGGAGGGCATGATTTGAGCAAAGTTGAATCTACACTACCTGAGGATGATTCCATATGAGTTTCATCTTTCCTGGCCCAGTGGTTCTGGAGAAGAAGATTTTTAAAGATTTTTCCTATATATTCCTATGTAAAACTTGGGTCGGCCATTTTGGCCCCACCCTTGCCCCGGGGGTCATGATTTGAACAAACTTGAATCTACACTACCTGAGGATGATTCCACATGAGTTTCATCTTTCCTGGCCCAGTGGTTCTGGAGAAGAAGATTTTTAAAGATTTTTCCTATATTTTCGTATGTAAAACTTGGGTCGGCCATTTTGGCCCCACCCTTGCCCCGGGGGGCGTGATTTGAGCAAACTTGAATTTACACTACCTGAGGATGCTTTCACATGAGTTTCATCTTTCCTGGCCCAGCGGTTCTGGAGAAGAAGATTTTTTAAAAATGCCATTAATTCTAACAAATTCATGATTATCTCCCCTTGGAGAAGGGCGTGGCCCTTCATTTGAACAAACTTGAATTCCCTTTACCTAGGAATACTTTGTGCCAAGTTTGGTTGAAATTGGCCCAGTGGTTCTTGAGAAGAAGATGAAAATGTGAAAAGTTTACGACGACAACAACGACAACGACTACGACAGACAACGGACAAATTTTGATCAGAAAAGCTCACTTGAGCCTTCGGCTCAGGTGAGCTAAAAAGCTTAGTACTCAAAATCACCCTATACTTTGAAAAATGAGTGAAAACGACAGCGTGTACGAGTGTCTTAATAATTATTTTAAAATATCAGTAATTGTAGTTATCCACGTTTATTTGATATTCAAAGAGATAATGAAACTTAATTTATTGCTTAAAGTCCTCAAAAAGATTACCCTAAGATGAACTTGACAAAAACGGCGAAGGTCTGACAAGAGCCAAGTATTGCAAGAGCACAAAGACACATTTATATGCAATTTTCTTAAATATTAGTGGAGTTGTTGTTCAAATTTGTATTCGGGCAGACAGTTTAGATAAATTTTGGAGGAGTCTAGGAAGCATTTTCTGCAAAAGGTTTATTAGTGATAGGACCGAGAATGAGGATTCCATTACATTATTTTTTTCATTACACGCCCCGAAAAGGAGAGAAGTTTGTGGGATAAACAGAAAGTTTATGTTTTTTCACATTAACAATATTCGCCAGATCTTTGACCTTTTGCCTTGTATTTCCAAACTTGAAAAAACACTTTTCAGAAGGACGAAACAAGTCCAGGAAATTATATACGATGTGCCAATATCCTGTACACTAAGGGTCATACCCAAAAATGAGTTCTAAAAACAATCAGAAATTGGATCAAAATTTTACGGACATGTGTTTAATTAAAAGAAAATATTAAGTTAATCATGAATTAAGTCATGAAGACTATATCATTGAAAAGCGCGTTTAGGTTCTTTTCGAGCACCGAGGACATTATCCATTGAGCAGCCCTCGTAATGTTTCAAAAAAGATGTGTTTGTGAAGAACTGGTGGTTTTTTTTTATAACAGACTTATAAAAGTTTACTTGGAAATAAACTTTAAAATGTTTATTGATTGGTATCTTTTCAAATTTACGAAAAAAAAGCTTGCCTCCACATGATTTCATCACGTAATCAACCATTGTTCTTTACCGGTTAACTTTAATCATCGTTGCTCATATCTATTGCTTAAATTTCCGAAATTAGATTTAATGATCTTTATTATTTAAAATTTTCTAAAACCAATTTTTAATTGATTACAATTGGCAGCAAACTGTTGACGCTCGTCGGAACAGATTTCTATTTGATTGTTTTTTTTGTTGTTTTTTTTTAGTTACAAACACTGTTTTCATTATAATAGTTTTTTTATTGTGGTATATTATTCGTAAATGCAAACAGGGTTAATTAAAATAAGGTTACATAAGACTTTATAAAAACCTACATGTATATTTCATGATAAAAAGTCTTCCTGTAGATTAAAGAAGACCTCCTGCAACAAATATCAAATATTACGCCTCCAAAAGATACAACACTAAACATTTTACTTCTTGGACAAGCTGGGAGTGGAAAATCTTCCTTCGTCAATGCATGTAAAACGGCCTTACTCCAAGATGGAAGAATTGTGGTACGAGCTGCAGTGGGAGGAATGGAGGGTAAAAGTGTGAGCCTAAAGGTAGATCTTCCTAAAATGATTTCTGTTTGATCATTATTCAGAGCACAAAAATGGTATATACATTTGTATATCATTTTTGTCAAGAGCTGTAATAATGTTTTGGAATTTGAAAATAAGGACATTGTAAAGCCGTGTATATCCTCGCAAAAGGCGAGTCTCATTGTTTTAAGGTCAAGTTCGGAGAATTTTGTAAAGTGAAATCATATGTACATAACAGTTACTGTCTAACTGAAAACCATCTGGTATGATTTATTCTGCGCGATTACATTTTACATTGGCAAACGATATTTTTCAGTGAAGCGAGTTATCCCTCATAAAGTATAACTTCATCAGAGAAAACTTTTGACGCTGTGACTGAGCAAGAGAAAGACAAATAAAAAAATACTGATAATTCAATAACTTTTTTAAAAGTCCATTCTAAAGTTATGATGCATTGTGCAGTTTTGAACTGCAATGAAAAATCTATACAGTGTGTTAAGTTTATTTCTTTCTCAAAGGAAACAAAAGATGTAGGTCTATTACAGACTTAGAAAATGGTCTATAAGACGGCGCATTTACGGACATCCTCAAATTTTCAATACCTGTATTTAAGAATATTAATTTAATCTAGCAGTGAGCAAATATAAAAAAAAATACACGTGTATGTGGTAGAGAAAGTGACCATATGCAAAATTATAAATAATAAATAAATTTTTAAAAAAAAATTATTATTGGACGTACCGTAGGAGAAGTTTTGAATGTGTACTGAAAAAATACATGTGGAAAGTGGATTTTTTTCTTTTGATATCACGTATGATACTAAAATTTAAGTCTTTTTAGTTAACTTAAACTTTGCATTAAAAATTAAAATATAAGACCGTGGAACATTTACTGGCAGAATTGGAAATATACAGCTTACGTCATTTCTATCTGCTACAATCAAAACATTCAGTGATAGACATTGCAATGGGCGGGTACAATTCGACGCGGACCTGGGGAAAACATGGGATTGAAACTGTAGATCGAAATTCGTTTTCAATCCACCTGAGCTATTTTCAAAGCAAATAATGATTGCATGATCCAAATATCAACTAATTTTAACTCCCAAATTATGGAAGGGAATTACCGCCAAAAGTCTATGTATCTTGCTTTTATTCTTATTCTGCCTACTTCTTTATGCTTTGTTATTATTGTAATTATATGTCACTTTATTGTTTTCATATTCGTTTTTATTACATTTCACTTTGACTTTTATCTTTCTTCATTTCGTCCTTACTTCTATGTTTCTTTATTCTTGTTAAGTCATTTTATTTTCTTTGAAATTGATACAGTATCTTAAATGATTATCTCTATTACGAACGTTAACTCAATCACGCAAACAATGAAGCATATTCAATGAAGACGAATACGAGTTGTCCTAATTTAGTGCCGCATTATAACGCTAGGTGGCAGGGGTGTTCGCTAAGAGTGTTGGTAAAATTAGGTAAGCAAACCGGGCCGAGGTTATTCGAGTTCTTTCCAATTTTCTGCCTTAATACTTTATCAATCGAACTTAAATTTTCAAATGAATGATGTTTGTTATTAGTTCAGGTATGTACCCGATACATGCCATTCCCTTGGAAGTCTCGCTAGATGGTAAGATTTCCCCTGGAAGACTGACTACATAGTGATGCTTCCTTCGGAAGACTATACAGTGGGACTTCCCCCGGGGTATAGCTAGTCTTCCGTGGGAAATCTCGCTATATATAGCAATTCGCCGCCCACTTCATAGCAACCCCTCCCCCGAATAGTTTTTTTTTTTATCGTAAAACGACGTTTTCAGTTTTTGAAGAAAAGTTATCCGTCCTATACACATGATACATGTATGAATAAATATTTAAATAATATCATTTTAAAAGTGCTTTATAATTAAATCATTTTAACCAATAGTTAAACATAGATAATCTTCAAGAGTACATATGGATAATGACCCCC
>PRKT01000255.1:621786-711100 GCA_003671525.1 Saccostrea glomerata | reverse complement strand
CCCCCATTTCAATTTGCTTCCGATGCCAATGAAATCCTATTTCGAAGGCGGGGTGAGTTTTGGCTTAGATTCAACTTCTTCTATAGAATCAAATTTAAATTTTCTACCTACTATACGTACCACATTAACTTATTTGACCCTTACTCTTACAAAAAGTGGGTCGGCCTTTCAATGAACATATTCAGTATAGTATAAAGTTATGTCTGAAAAAAGAGGCCGCTTTTCCTGTGTGCCCAGAGAAAATAAATATGGAGTTTCCATTATTGGATCAGATTATTGGATCCGACCTTCAGAAGTTCGATTGATAATTAAAGTACTAAGGCGTATTAAAAAATCTCAAATAACCCGACCCGGGTTTGGTTACCTAGTTTTACCAACACTCGTAGCGAACACCACACCACCTAGCGTTATAATGCCGCACTAAATTTTGACGGTTTGTCAACTTCCATTCGTCTTCATTGAATATGCTTCATTGTTTGCGTGATTGAATAATTTATTTAAGAAACTGTTAAAGTTTAAAAAAAAAAGTAGAATGAATTTACAAGAATAAAGCAACATAGAAGTAAGGACGAAATGAAGAAGGATAAAAGTTCGAAGTGAAATGTAATAAAGACGACTATGAAAACAATAAAGTGACATATAATTACAATAATAACAAAGCATAAAGAAGTAGGCAGAATAAAAATAAAAGGAAGATACATAGACTTTTGGCGGTAATTCCCTTCCATACCAAATACGTATTGTTTGAAGTTTACATTAATATGAGTTTTAGCTTATAATTTTAAGAACACGAAAGATCATAGAAGACAAAGATTATTTTTCAGGAGATATTTGATTCTAGAAGGGGGGGGGAGTCGAGTCAGGTCATGGCTTAACATGGCAATGTATTCTATTTCTAGGATTAAAAGAGTGCATGAGTTTTATTCTTATTCTCACTGAAAACTGTTGGACAACTTGATTTAAAAATCGTTCAAACCCCCCCCCCCCCCCCCCCCAACACAAACTTATACATATATTTACCTAACAGAAATGATATACTTGTCCCATAAATATTAATTTATTTAAAACACTGGACAAAAAATCAAACTGTACAAAATTGAAATCATTTGTCTTCTTGGTCAATCAGTAATAATGTGCCTTCTAGCGTAGCTGAGGTGGATTGAAAACGAATTTCGATCTGCAATTTCAATGCGATGTTTTCCCCACGTCTGCGTCGAATTGTACCCGCCCATTTCATTGTCTATCACTGAATCTTTAGATTGTAACAGATAGAAATAACGTTAGCTGTATATTACCAATTTTGCCAGTTGATGTTCCGCGGTCTTATTTACTCGTCTTGTATTCCAGAGCACTTAAAGCCGCTTGGTCCGATTCTAATCGCTAAAAATAAATATTCGTTTTTCTTCTTGAAAAATAATTGTTCCTGAATTGTTTCAACTTTTGTCAAATTATATCCCCAAAGTCTTTTTCTTTTAAAAGATATCAAAATTCAAAAGTTAAAAAAATAATTTTTGTTAAGTCACACAAAAAATAATCCTATGTAGATCATTGTTGATATCGCGTGAAATCACCTTCGAAAAATTAAATTTATTGCTTACATATTTATCTCATGAAGAACAAACCCGAGCAGTTTTTTCACAACAAAGTACATAAATTACATGTGCATGGACAATATTTTAGCTCCTTTAAAAAATCATTTTAAATATCTGATTTTCCTTTATTCTTTAAATATGCATATTATTATAAAAATTACTATGGATTATATTCAATTAATTTCTTAATTTTGAAAAGATGTATTATGACTAAGGTGCCTACTAATAGAGAAAAAATACTCGGGTTTGAATTATCTTCATTATTAGATATATCCGATAAACTAATTTTTTTCAAAATTGACTTCACAACAGATCTTAACTTCCGTCAGGAACTACTGTTTTTCAATAAGGTTTTTGATCTGCGTTTTCCATGAAAGTATTGTTGTAATAAACTATTAAATCAATCTTATAATTAAATTTTATATATTATCAATGTAATGACGTACTTTTATTGTGTAAGATAATATGTGCCTGTTTCGGGTTAAGCGGCTTTAAATTTAACAAAGTAAAAACTTAATTCAGACCCATTGCTATATTGCAAGTACCGTTACTTTCCGTCTATATTTCAGGGTGCTACATCTTCCGAAATCACAAAACCTTGATATTATGAACATGGCGATCGCATAGACAAATACAATGTAGTTTGTGTTCTGTGTTCCATAGAACTCATTCAAAATTACATATCCACTCTAAAAATATGCATAGGGTGAAGCAATAACAGAAAACAGTTTTTTGGGGGGAAACGAATAAAACATGTACATATATTGAATTTCTGAGCATAAGGTCATGTAAAATTCGTTATTCTAGGATTCTAATTTCGATGACATATCCATGTAGACCTAAGGTATTCTGCTTGCTTCGTAATGGGCTTAAACACATATTATGGTTGAATCTGTAAAACTCACGTCTATCTTTAGTAGTTTACCGTCACATCACGGAAGCGTTGAAACTCGTCATTTTAATCAGTTAATCAGTTGTTTATAGAACAGCACGTATAGCGCCTGTATGCAGCAATTGTCTCTGATGACGTAATAAAAGTGTTAGCTCTATCGCTTGTGTCTGTAAATTAAGATATTTGAACAGGTATGCTTCCTCTTCAAAACTCTCATAAACTTTCACTTATTGCTTTTAATGAATTACAAACATTATTTTAATGATCAATTTTTCGTTTAATTGTTTTATTGGTACTTATTTTCAAATTAGAAGCATGTTTTTATTTGATTTAATAACTTATTAGGGATTAGAAACTGAGTTCGCAAAAACACGAGAATTTGAGACGATTTTGCTACCAAAAGACTTTTTCTTAATACAGATTTATATTTTTGTAGCTCATACCCCATAAGCTTGAAGTAAGGATTGGGAAAGAAAGAAAATACTTACCAGTTCAATTATTTGACTGTCGAGGACTTTTTGAGGGAAACAGGGGTGTTCAAACTGAGGATATCAAAAAAATTTGCAGAGGTCATATCAAAGCTAATTATTTGGTAAGAACAAAGATATAATTTTCCTGTCTAGGGTATATTATTGCGATCTTAAAATTACATTGCATTTGAACTCGGGAAATAATTTTGATATTTATAAATTGTGAATAAAATTACACAACGGCAGACTTGTTAATTGCAACATATCCAAATAAGTGACGAAATAAAATGAATTCTTATTATCAGTACATATAAAATTCCGTTTAGATAAATCCCGAAGAAGGAATTAAACCTGGTGACAAAAAGTATAGGAACGATCCCAAAGAAAAAGATAAAATGCACTGTATTGTTTTTGTACTGGCGGCTGATGAAGTTGGATTCCTTCAGCAGGGTGTTGAAGAACAAATAAATGAAATAAGAGATTTATTTAGAGAAGGTGTCGACTCTCTGTCTCTGTCTCTCTCTCTCTCTCTCTTTCCGCTGTACATTGATTTTTAATGTAGATACTTATATAAATATCTTTTACACATGTACGTATATGTATGGGCAAAAAACTTCGGTGCCTCTTTTGAAATTCTACACTCCGGATAACTTACCTTGTTACTATTCCATTGAATGTTAAACAGGCAGATATATCTATTTGTCTATATAAATTTGCTTTTTTCGTCAGTTGTACAGTCCTTACGTACGCCGTTCACTTGGTGTCAGTTAATTATAATCAGTTTTTACAGGTATGGATGGACGTACATGTATCCTACATAAATAGTATAAAACACTCGCACTCAGTAGCCAAATAAAAATTAAAAACTTTCATTAATATAGTTATGAATAGAATACAACCTTTAACCTCCCAATTCTCAACCTTTCTATCACACTTTGCTCACAAGTGAACATATGAAATCAGATTTTCATGAGTCTTACTTATTTTTAGACACTCCCCTGCTTATTCTTCTGACAAAAATTGACCGTCTTGGAATCAAGGACATCCCCCAGACCTTCAGTGACAAACGAGTAAAAGAATGTTGCGAAGCGGCGGCAAACCTTCTCAATTTTAAAGTAGGCGAGGTTTATCCCCAGGCTAGCTACAGCGATGAGGTGGTTCCCTGCGATTACAAAGATATGATAACTTTGTTCAACATCAAAACAATAATGGAGAGAGCTAACGACCGTTTAAAGGAACCTCTTCTCTCTGATGACGATTCATCATAAAGACAAGCTATCAACCGATAAAAAACGCAGTAAATTATTTTGATTTATTGTAAATTTACACTCGGCCGTTTAAGGCAGCATCCTAAAAAAGTCTGTTACTGTATATTTTCAGCGTACTCATGTAAAATCCTTGATTAAAATTCTGGTATCATATACAACATCTTTAGCACCTTGAAATGATGTAAAATAAGAACTCAAAGAACAGGCTTTTTACAGTTTATTAGATGTTTGTATATAAATTTGTAAGTTGTACTTTAGTAATTGTGAATGTTTAATAATGATTTAGAATTATACTTATTAATAGGATTCCTTACCCAACTGATGCAGGTTAAATGTCTTTGAGAAATGATTTTATCATAACAAAGAAATATTTTACGACCATTTATATATGTTTTCATGTAACAAACTACGACTTCTGATTTTCGAATTTGACATCACAAATAATTGATAATTATCATCAATGATAATACTCTCATGTATTTTTTGAAGTACAACCAATTATAGTCATGGTATTCCTAATGTATAGTATAAATTTGATGGACAGGATGGTGCGATCATTTATTGCTACCATGTGTTTGATTTGATGTCCATTATTTTAACAAATATATTCAAATTTTAACTATTTTTGTTCATTCCATTTATTTCTAATCTGCTCAGTACTAACTGTGATTTATCAAAATCACTTTTAACATTAGTTGTCTTAATCATCAACAGGAAGTTAATATTATTATTATTATTATATCAGGTGGTTTGAGTTTTCCTTCTCTGTTTGCCCCTTCGCCCACTTTCAAAACTTATGCTTAATCATTGGCGTTAAAATTTCAGATTGAAATGTTAATTGATATCTATAGAGGCCTAAAATGTAAAAGGTAAAATATAATTGAAATATCACATGAAATTATATAGCTGGCGTCATTCTCATTCTTTGGAACAAGAAAATATTAAAAATATTTATGAAAGCAAAAGTCCCTAAAGCATCTTTGTATTACACTAAATAGTACAAATTGGGACATGAACTCCTGCAGGTCATTTCCAAATCCTTAATCTTCAAACAGGCGTTTATCTTAGAAATGATTAAAAACTTCTCAAAAGCATGATATATAACATAAACCCTTTGGCTATTGTCCCAAAAATGGTAAAAAGGTTATGACTCCTTTGAAAAATCCTATTGACCATGAAATTGGAAATGATCTCAATATGACATTTGTTCAAAGTGTTTCAGTGATAAGTTGCTTGACATTTCATTTAGCCTCATAGAATTATGCAATAAAAACATTCAGAGACCGGTTGTCAAGTGTATGTTTGCATGTACATTTTTGTATTATTCAAAATTTGTTTCATATCAAAAAGAATAATAAATAATTTGTTCCAATAACGACTTGGGGCTTGGAAGGTAAAAAAAAGGGCAAGTTCTATGTCTGAATGGTCTTAATTAAATGTTGAAAATGTGGAAATATTAACCAAAACCTTTCCCTATTGTCCTCATTATTTACAGAATAATCACATTATCTTTAATATTAAAATGTTAGGAGATAACGAACAGTAAGCAAGCTCAATAGTCCATTAAGGTTTATAAACCCTCTTCACACGCACATAAAATACTGCTTGAACCTTAATGATTTTCCAAAAGAAATGCTTTTTATAAGTAAAACACTAACAATTACAGACTATCTTGCGGGGCGAAATTGGACAAAAAAGACACTTTAACTAGTCAAATCTATAAAGGAATAAAAGACATTTACATCATTAAAAGTTATCTCTCTTATCAGAGTATCAATAAACCTTAAACAATGCAAAAATGGAGCAGGGTAAACACAGACCTAAAAAAAATCAGATAAAAAATATACTAAATGTACTAAAGAGTAATGAAAATTTTAGAACATGGTGATGATTATTTCACAAGCTAGAAAACGTGACACGATATCATCGGAAATTTATCGTACTTGCACTTGTGTACAAAATATTGTTCACCGTTGATTTGGTATCAGATCAGATGGTTTGAACTTCAAAAAATTTCAATAGGGAAAAGAGGTTGTTCTAAAATATATTCCATCTTTTAGTTCATTTAGAATACAAGAAGAAAAAAAAATACAAAAGAAAATTGACGAGTCAGGCATATGGCAAACAAGAAGTAAAGCAACATTATTTCACCAAATGTCGAAAAATAACCATTTTTCATTACCAAAAAGAGACGTCAGTGATATATGAAGCCTTTTAAAGATGGCAATTGAATACAATTCATTCACAAACTGCCATTGCTGAGGTATTTTAGAAAGAAACTAAATTATCCTTCATTTTCTTTATTTCATTCTTCTTCTCTTCTTTTGAAAAGTTTTCAGTCTTATCAGATCCGTCAATCTAGTGCTTTAGTCGTCATAGAAGTCTTCTGGCTGCTCAAGTTCATTGGTAATGTAGTCATTTGCCTTTGTCATCATAGTCCAGAGGTTATAAAGGGCTAAGAAATCCTTAATATCAGATTGACATTGTTCATCAGTGTAGTTTGCCATTGGAAGAATGCACCCTATATTCAAGGCCATAAATTTTTTCGTCTCTTCACAAAGCTCTTTTACCAACCTGTTGTAAAATATGGTGTGCACATTGGTCATACCGATACAGTCAACTTTATTCAGAATAACAACTTGGGGCACATCTGAAAAAAAAAAGAAAATTGGGGGATGAGCGGAGCCGTATGCCTACAAAATAAAAACATTTATTTTTCAAAAATTCCATTTTTCAGATTTGAATTAAGGTATGTTTAAATTTATTAATACAAATACCAATATCGCAAAGTTGATAATGCTTGAACACAGTGCCAAAATTAATTATGATTATGCTTTGAACACTCTTCTCAATATGTGTATGTTTAAGCAGCTCCTTGCTGACACATAGGCAAAACAGTCATATCAACAGTTCCATTTTAAAAGCAAAATTAAGATTTCTTTGTATCTATCAGGCTTAATTGGAATTTGAACATGACCATGATAAAAATTTCCGCTAGTAAGGGACAAAAAACCAAATCTTTGCAAGTGAAATTTTCTATTGCCTTTCATTATTCGATCCCAAAAAAAAACAAGCAATATTACCCATTCTATTACAAATTTAGCTATCTGAACAACTTACTCATTTATTGTGAAAATTGAGCGTGTTGCCATTTTGTTGTGTTCATGTAATATTACTGTTTTGTTTAATTTCATGATAAAGTTTAAAATGTCCTATAAGAATGAAAAACGTCAATGCAAAAATATAAATTTATATAATAATGAATCTATTTTCAGTAATTTGTTTTAATTAACAGATGAATTGATTGAAAAAAAAACATGTATATAAATAAGTGTGTTCCCATTTTTAGCCGGGCTTATTGCTCAAAGAGCAATTGCCGGCTTATGTGATCCTGTTCAAGGCAGGATATTGACCCCATAGTCGCCATTTTAAAGTTACGTGCAAAAATATAGTTCTTACTCTCAACCGCTTTTGAGATAATACAAACATTAAATAAAGAAACAAAACGAAGTTTTATCTATATAAAATAATCATTAGTAGTAATGACTTTGAAAACTTCATAAGTCAAAGAACATAGTTCATTAGCGTAAAGATTTTTGATAATTGTTGCCGTAGTTCTCTACACATACGAGGTAAAGCAGGAGAGGGAACCAGACTAGCCTGTTTCTTTACATTCAGCTGCAGTACCAGATTAATTCTGATTCTGGTATTAGGATTGAGAAACTCACTGTCAGTGTCTTATCATTTATATTGATAGTTTTAAAATAATTTTTTCATCAGAATATAAACGTGATTCATGTAAAAAAAAATCCATTCTACTCTGTAAATGAGCCCGGCTCTCTGTACTTCTGAGTACTTTGATTATTATATCTCCCGCTTGAAAAGCGGGAGGATATATAGTAATCGTTAATTCCGTCCGTCCGTCTGTTACGCTTTTGGGTACCCATCTCTTATCCGCAACTCCTCTTAAACCATTGAATGAAATTTGATGAAACTTTCACAGAATCTTTATTACATATTGCCATTGTGCACCTGTTATTTTACTTTTTGATCCGACACATATTTTGGGTTTTCTGGCCACAGCAAAACATGGACTTTGCCATTATAACTGTATGGAGGCGGGGGGGGAGGGGTGTTATTATTTAGTGAGCTCATCGCTCACATTAGTTTGTATACACGTGATAATACTCAAAACATATATTTCAAAATAGAAGTTACTGCTCGTGTTGGACATTCTCTGGCAGAAATTGATGGTCTCATGTTTGGCAGAACAATGTACATGTAGTTACTGCGTACATTCACATGTAAATGCCTATGTTAATCCGTACAGCATGTGATATTTTCGATATATACACATGTATTACCACAGACGGGAATGGGCATATGGTTTATCTAATCCTCGGTCGTTTCTTTTTTTTTATTCTCCCGTTTGAAAAGTGGGAGGGTATATAGTTATCGGTATGTCGGTCCGTCCGTGTGTTACGCTTTGGGGTACCCATCTTCAACTCCACCCATACCACTGAATATAATTCCTCGAACCTTTCACAGAACCTTTATTACATATTACAATTGTGCACCTTCTATTTTATTTTTTGATCCGACACATATTTTGGGTTTCTAACAGCAAAACATGGACACTATCAATATATTCGTATAGGAGGAGGGGATTATCATTAAGTGAGCTCATTGCTCAAAGTATCTCTAGTTTAAATGGAAAGGAGTTTAATATAACGAAAATAAATTTTCAGAATTTATTATCTATTATTATGAATCTTAAAAATGTACTTGACAAAAATAGAAAGAATTCAGATCAACACTTGTCTAGTTTATATTTTTGTTTGCTTGTAGCTCTTGATCATGCAATGTAAAACAATCAACAAAATAAGATCTAAAGTATTTTTTAAAAATACTTACTTTTTTCCGACAAATGTTTTCTTATTTCCTCCAATTGTTTTTCAGCTTTTTCATCAGCAAGCGCATCAGTTGGATTCTCAGCACTTGCAACATAAGCTATACAGTGCATAGCATGGGATATCTCTGGTTCTTCCCTAAACTTGTCAGATTTTCTGTCAACTGCTTTTTTTGGCATCAGCTGTAATTTCAAATTCCAATGAATATTTGATATTTTAGCTACTTATCGTTATGAATATCCCTGAGAACATCTGAAACTCTGCGATAAATGGTCGACAGAATATTAAGCAAAATAATGATAAAGCGAAAGGAATGAATACACATTATTAATTGCATGAGCTATATCCGTTTTATTAAAAGTTGAGAGAGAGAGAGAGAGAGAGAAAAACAAAACAGAAAGACAGAGCTAGAGAGGTGTATATTGCGATTATCAAAGTATAGTTCTTTTATCAAATATCAATTTCAGTCCTATGTGGAAGGGGCTGTTGGAGTTAGTTATAATTATTTACATTTGCAGTGAATTTTTTTGATATTCAACAAAGAAATTGATATTAAATGTCATTTTCGTTGAAATATACAAAGAGACACTCACATTAAAGTGACGTCAAAATACGGCTATAGAAACGTTAATAAAGTATTACAATATGGGGAAGTGACAATTTCAACATTGGGTATATGTTTGTGCTTTTAACCATGTAAAATGTATATATAAGAAATGAGACAACTTCTAAAATCTCCTTTGATGACATCATTGAGTATATGTTGGTGTCTTTAACCATTGGAAATGTAAATAAAAGGAATGAATTTGATTTATGTCTGGGTTATTGATGTGTTAATTACACAGACTTGAACCTGTGCATCTTGGTAATGAAGCGCTAGCGTGCTTATTTTATAAAATATACCTATGTCACAAGTCTGAGTAATCATTACAGTGTAACACGTCAAAAACGCAAACAAATCTGAAAAAAATTTAACCCTAATTTTTAACAGTTTGACTTAAATGGAACATGTACTTTGACTTTCGTTGGCAGAAATATTGTATGATGACAAAAAATACTACCTTAAAAAGTTAAACCCCATACAATTGTATCTGTTCTCCAATCACAGATAATTTCATGATTTAAAAAAAAAGAGAAATGAAAAGAGCCTAAAAGTCAATTATAATCTAATGACAAAGTAAGCAAGAACTAATTCCTGAGCCGATGACATGAGTGAAATATATGGTAAAAACGAACAGTATTCAAGCTCAAAAGTCTTTAAAAAGTTTAATAAAGGAGCAGAGCAAACACGGGACTCCAAAACATCAGAGGTAAATAAGGTGCAATGTAGGAGTGAGCGACTCCTGCCCACCGGTCACACCCGCCCTGAGCTCCTTGTCATGATCGGGAAATAACGGAAAATCCATCGACAAGTCATTCTTGTTAAGAATGGACTAACAACTGGTCACTCTCTACCATCGGCTCATACATTCACCCCTGTCGTTGGCTCGCGTATATCACAGTGATAAACACGAGGAATAGTGCGTTAGTTGTAATTAATTATAATTCAATTTCTATGCTTATGTCTGAGTTTTGTGATAAATATTTACTAAATCAATCCAGAAATATTAATTTATTTTGAAATAATCCTGCAAATATCACATTTTTATAAGTTATGTCAAAAATCTTGACGTGAGCCCATTGCAGAGGTGTCTGAGAGAGGAACGAACGACAACTCTGCACGGGAGATTGAAAACTGGTATGAAACAACGCTAGTCAGCAATTAACTGAATGATAATTGTATTTGCTGACAAGGCTATTGTATCGATCACACATGTAGAACTTACGGAATGATGACTTTAAACGAGACTGCTGATATTCTTGTTTCATTTATCTAGCTTGTTTGACAAAAATTTACCCCGTTTTTTAATATGAACATACGCAAATCATTTTTTGCGTATCAAATGAACTGTGATATATACATGCATGTATAATTCCGTATGCAAGTGAAGAATGTATATTGCAGCATAAGTAAGGAAAGTTGACGATTGAAAAAATGAAAGTAATCACGTTATCATGGAGCTTGGTTTAAATATTATTACTAACGTCTTTTTCAAATAAAATATCAAAATAAGAAACAGATGTGTCAGACTCTGTGGTACCTTCTATCTCAAACTCACCGGGACATACATGTATCTATTCGAAATAGGAATGGAAATTACCATTCTTAATTGACAATACATTGTCGAAATATCGAAATATCATATTGAAGGCCATAGCAATTGTTCTGTTCTTTTCACACAGACGATTTTTGACAAATTCTGCTTCATATTAATATGAAATATGTCTGTGTGGAACGGGGCGCAATTTGTACCCATGGGAATTCCAAAAGATTGTTAAAGTTCTTCAAAAGTCATATATACATTGTCAGTCAGAAACACAAGCATCTTTTGATGTCAATTTCTACTTTTGTGTAAATCATCTTTTTTTAATCAAAATAATTTTGCAAATGACCAATGATAAGGTAAACAAATTTACGGGTTTCATTTTCAATGGTATCAAAATGCCTGTTCTCTTTTTGCGGGAATGGATGTGCATAAAGTTGAAAAGTCGTATCTTTTTAAGGCAGAACAGGGCCTTGGGCTGAAAAAAATCAATTTAATGATTTTATTTGGTCGTTGACTTTTAAAACAATCAAGTCATGAGATTTTTGACTTATGTAAAAGATAACGCCTCACTAATATCGCCCTGTATGTTTGTACGAAGTATCGATTCTACATGTGTTAACGGGTCCATAACGGAATCCATAATGCAATTTTCTACGCACAAACAATAATTATCTTTGAATATATGAACACTTTATACTCAATTATATCAGAATATTCATAGTGTTTAAATCATTTGAGAGCACTTGTTTTAATTTCACACTGTATTTGGGTGTAAAAATTTCCGCACATTTCAAGGCAGAATTCACGACAAAATCCTCATTTTGGAAAAAAAAAATTAATTATTAGCTGTATAAATAGTGCAGGGTAAAACAGAGAACATCGTTGAATAAGATGTAAGCATGATAAAGATGCTTAACGTTTACATTTTCCGAGTGCGGGAAATTAATTGTGACGTCACTCGTTAACAAAAATGCAGAGAATTTCTGCTACCAATAAAAAATGTAAATTAAAAAATCTGCTTCAGAAATTTATCACGATGCATTGACTGTGACCTGTTTATTATAAAATAAAATTGATCATGGCGGGTGAAACTAATGTAATCTTCATCTCGTTGCACTGAGAATTCAAAACTCCGTCACTGAAGTTATACATGTACTTCAGTGTAAAGAGAAATGGATGTGTGGATTTGTCAATTTCACATATCGAAGTATTGGCAATGTCTTCAAAAAGTCTTCAATATTTTTGGATAGATGATTATACAAAACATATTTAGAATAAAATTATACACAAGAACTGTTGATTTTAACAGAGTTAACATGTGCATCAAAAGCTACTATGACGTAAGCTGTCTGTTGAGTTATATCACAAGAAGTTTCGGAATCCAAAATAGATGTGGTATGTATTTCAAATTCTTTGTCGTTCTTTGGGATACAAAAAGTATTAAAAAGTGACGTATGATTTTAAGGGATTGATTCCACAGAAAAAGAACTATGAGTATCAGTTGATTACCACTTATAAAATTAAACCCAAATTCTTCTAAAATACAGTATATGTAATGAGCTATACAAGCGAAGACAATTTTGTTACCTGCATTGTCAGCAGGAATAAATAACTTTAGTCTTGTTCAAATTGCAAAAGCTAGGTATATCTGTTAAGAAAGCAGTTTCTTACCATTGTATTTGATTTTATGTGACCATCGCACATGTTTTTGATATCCTCTGAACAAACGCCATCTGATTGATGTAGGCCCCGAGTATCAAACAGTCTTACGCAAACATATCCCCCACCTTTCTTACGGAGAGGAAATGGTTTAAACTAAAAAAAAAAGTGAAAGAGTTCGATGATTCTTTAATAACACGAATGATTCTTTAATAACTACGGCCGAAATATAGCTGGGATATTGCCGACTCGGCATAAAAAACAACACTCAAACAATCAGTTATACGAAGAAGTTTAACGTTAACTATTTGCAAAATGGCTTCATGTACTCCTGTAACTAAATAGAACGAACTTCAAATTAAACAAGATGTGTTTTTGAAACACTGGTGCCCCATTATGGCAACAGAGAGAAAATAAATACCCTTCGTCACTGCAAATTAAAAATGTTGCTACCCATAGTAAGATCTTCTCATCACATAGAAAACTATTGTGAAATATGAAAGACCTAGCGTATTCTATTTAAAAAATATGGCCAAGGATAATTTTTTGAAAGGTAGGACAAACTTCAGGGTTAAGGTAAAAGGGCCATAGTTGTTTGTTTCGTGAGAAAGTGTCTTGTCACAAGGATTACATATGTGAAGTATGATAGCCCAAACTATGATACATGTAGTATGATAGTTCAAACGTTATGGCCAAGGTTGACATTTTTCTAAAAGTACATAAATCACCAAGGTCATTGCCAAAAGGTCAAAGTTGTTGGTATACAATAAAAGGTCTTGTCACAACAATTATGAGAAGAATAAGTCCTGGTATTAACCGTTCAAAATTTATGGCCAAAGTAAAAGTTGAGGATTTTTTTAGTTAAAGTGAGAAAAGTCAGAAAGTCAATTTTTTGCACATGTACTTACTTAAAAGGTTCTAATCACAAAAAATACACATGTATTAATATTAAATAAAAAATTATGGGCAAGGTTAAAGTTTTTGTGGACAAACAGATAAACAGACAGATAGACAGCTAGTGGGACGGACGGACAAGACTAAAACTATATACGCCCGATTTTCCATTATGCTGGCATAAAAAAAACTACACGTGCCTTAGAATATAATTGAATGAGAATATAAAGAAAAGTAAGGGATCTGAATATAAAAAAAGGTTATGCATAGTATGGCAGAACTGACTTCGTAATTTTGCACATTACCCTACATTACTGAACAGGATACCTTTGTCGTTAAGTTGAGGATGCACATCTCTTACAATTATAAGGGACATTTATGTGTAAGTCAAGTTAAATCAAGTGTAAGTGCGTAATGAAAACTTTTGCTCATAAAATTTAAATTTTTGAAATCAAATTAATTAAATGTTTATCAATATTCAACAGTAATAAAGACATCGATTATCATCATTTATCACAAACAAATACAACCATTAGCAACAAAAGTATTAACATCAGTTAGTATTATTTATTCATCAAAACAGCAAAATATTACATTAATATCATTTTAAATGTGAAACACTTCAATTTTGGTTTATAAATTTTGGACTTCTTTTGTATTTTGAAGTGCTTTATTGGTAAAAAGATAAATTGAAAAAGACGGAAAAAGTGAATCTGTTCTCTCTGGAAAAAAATAACTTTGCTGGATTGATTGATTGATTGTATATTGTTTAACGTCCCTTTCGAGATTTTGTCCTATGCTCGGCACTCAGTGTCATTGAGCAGGGAGGGATCTTTTTCGTGCCAACACCTACTGCGACACGGGACCTCGGTTTATACGGTCTCATTCGAAGGACCGGTCTTCCACGTCCCACAGTGGGATTCGAACCCGCGACGTATGAATTGACTCTTTACTTCGCGACTCTAGAGCAGACGCTCTAACCACTGCGCCACGCGGGTGACTTGCTTGATTGAAAAGCGGTATTAGTGCCCTTTATAAGAAAACTTGGAAATTTTCGCCCCCGTTTCATTTCGTCCTCGTGGAAATTAGGCGTATTTCGAACTGGACTAATTCAAGGTAAAAAGTTTCAAATCGGAGAAACAAATATCTTTCTAGGCGAATTTAAACCGGGGCAAACTTGTTTCCATATGTGAAAAAAAAAACACCTTCATACAGATAAACGGAAGGGGCTAAGAATATTAAAGCATAAAAACTGAAGAAAATGATTGATTGATTGTATATTGTTTAACGTCCCTCTCGAGAATTTTTCGCTCATATAGAGACGTCACCGATGCCGGTGAAGGACTTCATATTTAGACCTATACTCGGCACTCGGGGCCATTGAGCAGTGAGGGTTCTCTATCGTACCATCGCCTACCGTGACACGGGACATACGTTTTAAGGCAATAACCGCAAGATCTGTGATTTTCATTTCTGATGCGGAGAGCTTGGCGAAGGAACAGTAACTACCTATTTTTTCGTCTTAGGTTTGACGCGGCGCCGCAAACGAGAATCAAACCCTGGCCTCCCAATCACGAAGCTAAAACTCTAACACTAGGCTACCGTAAATGATCTGAAGAAATTGAAGAATAAAATCAAAAACAAATAAAATGAATGAAATGAAAATTGAATAATGTTGTAGATTCATCTAAATAATGAAATGGGTATCTGCAGAGAAAATGTTTCAAAGCACTTGAAAGATTTGGGGAAAACAGAATTTGAGTATATATAATTATAATCACAATTTGAAAATTGTATACTTACAACGCTTGTAACGGATTCAGTGCTTGCATCCATCACACCACTAATCTGAATTACTCGATTCTCGTCTAACAATGCTGTGGCACAGGTGTTAATGAAGGACGACTTCCCAGACGACGCCTGTCCTAGTAGCAAAATATTTAAATATTTTGTTTTCTCTTGACAGGCTGGCTGAAATTCTGTTACTCTTTTTAGGAACTCAGATTTAACCTGAAAAATATATCACACTAAAAAAGCAGGGACTGATATGTATATAAAATGTAAAGCACACACTTGCAACATGGGGTCTTGCACAGTTCTACTTCTGAGTCAGGATACGTTGATGCACACATAAAAGAGAAACGAACATGGACAAAGATGGAATCTCGATGTCTAAGTGAATTCAATCAAGTAACGCGCGGTATTCAATTTGGCGGCACGGCCAGGTGTATTATAGGTCCGAGGACAACCAAAAATATGAATTCCAAGCTTAAACGTATGTTCTATAATTTTCCCTTTTCATTATTGTTACCTTCTTTAATTTGTAATGTGAATTTTGCGCCCTTCAAAACTTGCGTGCTTAATAGACGTAAGAGCCGTTTGTGATGCTGCAAATTGAAATTAAATAACGCAAACGAACGTTGCGAGGAAAAAAGTAACTAATTAGTTTTAAATGCACATTTGTTGTATTTTTACGTTAATTTAAAAGGATAATAGTTTTTTTATTAAATTCAGTCAAACCATTCTACGTTTTAGTGTTCCTAAAGTATTGAAAATGCATATAGTTCCTACTGTGTATTTTAACGCACGATGAAAAGGTTTCGCGTGTGTTACAAATGTATAGGGATTTGAACGTCGTGGATTTCTAATGGATTTTGTAAAGAAAATTACACTGAAGGTAAATATTTGTTATGTGTCACATAGCCATGTTTGAATAAGCAACAGTCTGAAAAACATTTGCTCTTTCATTGGATCGAGAATTGATAAACATCAGCTATGTTGTTCGAACAGTTTGTGAAAGATGTAAATCTTCGCTATATTACTTTCAGGAAAATTGAAACAAGCACGATATAATGTGAAAAAAAAATATTTGCTTTGTTTTTGTTTAATTCCTTATCATCAACATGTTATGTGACCACGGAACAAACTAAACGACAATTTAATAATTCTATCTTTAAACATTTCACACAGTATTTCCATGTTTTTGTTTCTTTTTAACTTAATTATGCTTTCAAAAGATTAGTAGCTCTGAAGCGCCCATGTCTTTCCATTACGTTCCTACTTATAAAAGTTTTTGTTAAGATTTTTTTCAGTTAAGCCGTTTCTCAACAGATTGTCTTAGTCCGATACAGAGTCTCAATTACATGCATATGAATATGAACATATATACCGCCTGCACCATTTTCACACACGCATATGCAAGACAAATTTTTGAATCCAAAAATGTTTGTAGAGTTTATGTTATCAGGACTTTTCCGAAGTACGAAACAACATTGCATCGTTATATGCCATTCTGTGACGTTCAACAGCATTTTCAATTTTGCCGTTTTTAAACAGGACTACCTAACCTTCTCAAGCTCATTTTTATCAACGAATCAAAATATTAAGCGATAATTTGGAACATAAATTAATGTACCAGTACTTAATTTGAACATTTGGGATTTTTTTTCTTTTTTCGTGCTCAATTTTACACAGAATATGTCTAAAGACGTATTTTAGTTTATTTTTCGTGTATTACTTAATTTTGACCTGCTCCGCGATCCGATTTTTCCATTATAAAAATCGTGATAAGTTTTAATATATATATATATATATATATATATATATATATATATATATATATATATATATATATATATATATATATATATATATATATATATATATATATATATATATATATATATATATATATATATATATATATATATATATATATATATATATATATATATATATATATATATATATATATACATGCGTTGCACATAATTTTATATATAATGATATACATATATATATTGCAATTTTTAGTACAAATCTTTGAATTTATTATTAAAATATTTCTACCAATAAATGCAAATTTGGATAACATAAGTTGTCAAATAAAAGAATTATGACAGAAGTCTACGAACTTTCCGAACAACCCTCGTATGACTACGTAAAAATAAGATAAATTCATGAAAAGAACAAGTAGCTAGAATTGTTACCTCCAAATTTAAAATAAGACATGTTGTTTTAACCGATTCATTTTTGCCTGATAACACCTGGGTATCGGGGAGATATAATTTCTGAAACGAATTTATATGCTGGCAGACTGTTTCATATAGTTTTTATATTAATTCTTTAATGGTTTTGTCGTCCTTTAACCTAGCATTTATTTCTATAACAGTTTAAAATTTGTTGTTTCGTCACTTACTGAGGAATGCTGGACCTATATTAGAAACCAGCTGAAAGCCTAGAAATCCCAGAACCTAGTCGGCATTAATATTCTCAATTGTGTTAAAACGTTAACTCAACTGCTGAGCAGGTGATTGATGTACGCAAAACTCGTTCTTTTAAATTTCTCTTTTGTCTAGCTCATTGAATAGGAATGGAACGGTACATGTACGCTTATGTTTATCTTCGTTTCATCCAACACAACATCTTTTATTTAATGAAATCTTGAATAAGGGTTCGCTGAAAAAGCAGTGCTTGTCTTTCACCAATTTTCCTATGAAAATAGATGTCTGTTTGGGGGCTTATGTTTCTCAGTTGATTCAAGAGCATTCTCAACGTCTGAACAAACTGGCAAACAAGATATAAAAAATCATAAAATCAAATGCTGATCCATTTTTTTCATACTATTTGTTAGGCTATATTACACATTTTATTCTCTACGTTTTTTTTTCCTGATCATGGCAACTAACTTATGATATCTAACAAATATAAAAAGAAATGCCGGTTATAGAATGTAAAAAAGAATATTATACTGCAATTGACCTCCTTGATGTCTGCATTAATTCCCCAGTTTCGAAAGTTGATTTTTCTCCAAACCTCAGTTAGTAGTTCTAAAAATAAATTATCTGAATATTATACGAAAACATTCAAGGCAATAATAATTATTTTATCTTTAAGAATATGACTACAGATACATATATTATCATATTGATTAAGTATGTTGTATGCAAAGTACTAAATTTTGACCTGCTTAGCGATCCGATTTTTTGCAGCTTTTAAAACTTGATAGGTTTGAAATAAATCATTATAATTTCAACATTTTTAATACAAATCATTAAGATTTCTTGGTAAAATATTTCTTCCAAATTTGTATAGCATATGACGTTTAATAAAAAATATATCAGAGGAGTCTGACGTCAACACTGAATCTCGGCGAATAAATACTGATTCTCTTTCTTATACACTCTCACCTACAGTAATTTCTCATAAAAATTATAAAAATAAATCAACGTCACTGGTACTATTAAGTTTAACTTTTCAAAGTATGATATGATTAATATTGATAATGCCATTCTTTGGTACATCACTATCCAATACTACTATTATTATGCCTGTATTTTCTCTTAACATACACCAAAAAATGAGCTTCCTGGACTCCACCCCTTGGCCCCCACCAGGGCTTTGAATTGGACACACTTAAGACCTTAAGACGGCACAAGACGCCCTGTCTGAACAAGCTATCCACACACCCCAATCCCAAATCTTGTTTCTACCAATAAAAGTGTAACGTATCTTTTCATTTTAACGATATTTGTATTTAGAATTAAAGCCACTTGTATCTCGCCGTACTGACTGAGATGACGTCACAGATTAGTTTGACGTGCAATTTCTCTGAAATTGAAAGGTAGATGAAGCTACATGTGTTACTGTAGCTTGTAAATGTGAAAATTAGAATTGAATTATGAAATCTGACTAAACTCGAGTCATATCTTTTAATACATCAATCATGATCAATATTTTACATCATATCAAATTGAAAAGCTGCAGTAATTAATGAACATTTATCCAAAAACATACCACACTTAACGACACATCCCCTTGAAAATCTCAAAAGTTGAATGATATCCGCATAACAATAAATTATTATTTTTAAGACAGAAATAGCCATTTCCCTACTACATGTATTTTGAAAAGTTCTGGAAGCTAGGTGTGCGCTGTTGCTTTTTTCCCTTATCTTATCTAGAGACTGCTAAAGATATAATTCTATGAGGAATGGAGATATTGCTCCAAGCACGTTTCGTGTTTGTTCTAAAAGAAAAGAAATTTAATTTTGAAATATTATTCATTTCTCGTTTAACTTGTACGATCTTTGAACATAGCTGTACATTTTTTTGTAATTTTATGTCACGCGACAAACAGCTGATGTAAGTTACTTTGGCTGGACTCGACAGGGACCAAATACTAACATATGAAATAGTACAATTTTCATTAAATTAAAACCCATGCTAATAAAAAAAGGTAAAATTATATTGATTTTCCCGAATATCTTAAGGTGTGTTTCCTATAGACGACTTTAACCTAGTTATGTTTAGAGGTATTCTTTAGACTGGCTAAATGTATCCATGAACATAAAATGCGTCCTACCAGGATCTTCAGGACCTTCTTGCTTTTCGCTCTTGTTTGCTTCATCTTTATCCTCGTCATTTACTGCGTCAAAAAAATTTTCCTCATCTGTATCGCTGCTGGTGCCTTCACAAATTAAAATACATTTCAATGTTTAATGGAATGTCAACCATTTATATGCCAGGTATATTGAAATTATTCTCTTGCTCATTGATAACTAAACACCGACATTTAAGAAACTATATTGTAAAAGCAGGCCTTTATCTCTCTAATAAAAAAAATAGTATAATGAGGATGCGACTTATAGCTCTATGATTTATAGAATTTCGATTATTACTCGAACCCTAAGCAGGGATTCTTTTTTAGAGAACATTTGCTTAAAAGGATCTCAAATGAGAATATTCAAATTTCTAATATTTGATTTTGAATTGTTTAAATTGTTTAAGATAAAAGTTTCAAAGAATCAAATAGGACACATATCGAATATAATCTTTACCTTTATTCTTTGTCAAGCGACCATGTCCTTTACTTGACGACTTCTTCTCCATTTTCTTAGTTTTATTTGTATTTAAAATCTAAAAATGAGCAAAAGGGTACGTGAGTAAGATTTAGAAATACTAAAGCTGAATTAATTAGAATTAAATCAATTCCTTATAATTTTTTTAACTCACTTGAGCCGATAGCTCAAGTGACCTTTTTTATCAAAGTGTACAACAAAGAGAACCCCCGATACCAAAAAATTTTAAAACAAGCATGTATTTTCATTGCCTTATCTATTTAGCCCGCCCTAGCACCAGAACTCATGACGTACAGGCCATGAATTTCACTATTTAGGAAGAGAAATCAATGCTGATTACAATCGTGCAAACAGTCTGAGTGCTTGATAACTAGATGTTAGGGAGAAGGTTTTTAAAAAAAAAAGCAATTATGTGATGGTTTTTCCCCAATCCTCCAGTCCAAGAGGGGCAGGGCCATAAAATGCGCAATGTTTTCCCCCTTAAGTCATACATGTTCCTTACAAAAAATGCTTGCAATTTGTTCAGAACTGTAGGGAAGAAGCTGAAAATGTTTACATGTAATTGCACAAGGTACTGAACTAACAAATTTGAAACATATGCAAGCTATATTTTATACCCCTGATGTAGTACAGGCCTCAGAGAGCTGTCGAAGTTTTACCTAGGAATATTAGAAAAATAGTACAGAGAAGGGGGAGATGGATAGGGCATACTCTACGCAAATCACATAAGAACATCACACGGCAAGCCCTATCCTGGAACTCCCAAGGAAAACGTAAGAGAGGGAGGTCAAAGAACACCTGGCGGAGAGATTTAGAGGCAGACGTCTAAAGAATAGGGAAGAACTTGAAGAAGATAGAAAGCATTGTTCGGGATAGAGGGGCCTGGAGGAATCTTGTAAGCGGTCTATGCCCAAAAAAGGGTAGTATGCATAAGTAAGTAATTAACTGTGTAAAAACATTCTCGAAAACGATAAGATATAAGCATCAACTGAATGTCAAGTATTCTTCAGAACTGATTTTGTTAAATTAGTTCCTAGTGTAGTAGTTAGGATTAAGACATTCTTTTTCTATCTATCATTAGGGCCCAGGGGCCTAGGCGAAAACAGAGTGCAATCATAACCAGACCAGAATCCCGTAGATAGATAAGACGTTTTGTACTGTGTTATACTTTCGTACAGAGCGTCTCAATATTCATTCCAATCATTCAATCAAGCATGTAAAATGAAAACATGTTTTCCTTGTAAAAATCATAATTTATATATCACATAGAAAATGTTATTTTAAAAATCTTCTTAAGGATACACCAAAGTTTTAATTTCCAAAATTTTTGTCAATTCTGAGATATTTTTGCGAAGAAATAAATGCCAATCACTAGAAATTTCATCCCGATTATTGAATGGTTTTCTTATTATTTAACAAAAATCAAACATAAACGCTACCATATGTAAATGTGCCGTAATTGAAGCTTCTGATTTGATCTCTGGCTGCCTGCTCAAAGAACATTAAAGACCGTTAAAGAACAGTAAAGTCATGCTAAGTGATATTATTAGGAAAAAAAAGTACCTCTTGTCTGGAATTTGTATCAGCCCAGGACTATTTGCTTCATTTGTGTTTGCTTTGTTGTTTATTGTTTAACGTTCTAAATCAATACATTGTAGATCACACGATAAATTTTCATTATCATTTTTTATCGCTTATATAAGATATTGTTATACAAATAACATAGAGGACATATAGATAAACCACATAAAACATATTGTAATACAGTGAAAGTAAAAGTCAAATACAATTCAAACTAAATTGATAAATACTGAAAATTATATACAATTTTTAATTGTAATTACCGGGTATGATGTTTAACATAGCAATTAAAGGGATCAACTACCAAATTCTTTTTTTTAAATCAATTAAAAAAGGTATGTTATTGCTTTTACACACAAAGGAATCTTTTTTTAAATGTAATAAATTATGACATAATTATATAAAAAAAATATTTTTTGCTTGCATTTTAACTTACGTGAGTCTAAAACGTAATTAGTGTTCGGAGCAGATTTATCCTTCTCAATGGTTGCACCATCACGTGGTGCAATTATGACCTAAGTGTGAATGTTTATTCTAGATAAAGCAGGGTATAAATCAGAAGTTGTTGTATATGACACTTGTTACGAAAAAAAGGTACGTTATTATTATATAATTAGAAATGTATACAAAAAGGAATTATAAGACTTAAAATTATTTAATTTTAAACTCTTTAAATAACTAAAGTAGTTTTTCATTGCGAATGTTTGAAACATCGGGTTAAATATTTCTATGGAATATATTTTCAAAAGCTAATTTTCCTTTCAAACACTCCATTCGATAAAATTACATGTAAAATTGAAGTTCTTTTTGAAATGAATTGCCGATACAATGAAACAAATGGAGATAACGAACAGTATTCAAGATCAAAAGTCAATAAAACAATACAAAACAGGAGCACAGCAAACACGGACCTCCAAAGCATAAAGATTGAATCAGGTGCCATGGAGGAGCGAGCATCTTCTGCCGACTGGTCACAACCGCCGTGTGCTCCTTGTCATGGTCGGGAAATAACGGGAAAATCCGTCGTCAGTTCAGTGTATAAATAATGAACAAACAATTTGTATGAAAAATGTATGTCAGCATTTCACTCAATGATACATTGTATATATTGAGAAGGCCCTTGTATTGACTATAGAGCTTATGAAATGAATTTAAACCAAACTTCTGATATTTTTGTTTTTTCATCAATTGTTCGTCAATAATTTACCTCTTTTTACAAAATGTTCATACGTAGAGCATCGAATTTACTGAGATATATAAACTCCGTATATATACAGGTTATGAACTTATATTGCTGCATACGTAAGGGGAGTTGACGATAGAAAATTTCAAGTCGTTACGGTTATCAAAGAGATTGGTTGTTAGATTTCCATGAACGTCTTTTTCAAGTCAAATATCCAGATATGAAACAGATGTGTCAGACTCGGTGGTTTCTTTTATCTCAAGCTCACCAGGATATAAATATATCATATACCTAGTAGTGTATCAGCCCTGATACAGGCGTTTTGGACTAGGTGAGACAGCGCCTGGGAAGTAGCGCTGTCTCGCCCTCAGGGCTGAGATATCTCTGTCTCGGCATGTCGTCAAGGGGCTGTCTCGCCCTCAAATTTCAAAGCATTATTTCTGCTGAATTTGTATGAATTGAGAGTAAAATTCATATTTCAGTATTGAAGAGAAACATTATAAATCGAAAAATTTAACCAGAATCTTTATAAATTATTTATTTATACTAGAATTTTGAGAAAATTGTTTTTAAAAAGTGCGCTAAATGATAGCACTTGTGACGTAAGAGAGATAGAACTCTTGTTTACTTCTTGGACAGCAACAAACCAGTTTTGAAAAAAAAATGGACGTTTACATGTATTTACTTTGTCAGTAAGACAATACCAAGTTTTCATTTATAAAGTGCCATTTTTAATTTAATATACATCGTAAACGAAAGTAACATGTACAATAAATCTCAGATTTACATATTGTAACGATTCGTTGATGAAGTTGTAACCCCGGTTCGATCCAAAGTGAAAGTAGAATATTTTGAACCTTGGGACGTAAAATTTCTATCTATGTAAATTAATGTGCTTCAAAATGAAATGTTTCAAAACACCATGCAGGACTATTCTTTTTAATGACCAGACCAGGCAAATCTTTCTCTAGGCCTATATGATTATTCACCGTCAAGCAACATCTTCAGGAACATCGAAATAAAGAAAGACAACTCTAATTTTCTTACGACGAAATTTAATGAACTTTTTGATCGAAAAAATTGTTCTATTCTTTGTTTTTAGATATATGATATAAACAACATCACACCACTGTTTTGATCTCGTCCCTGGTATCAGCCCTCGCATGGCCTCGGCCCGCGCCCTTCGGGCTTGGGCCGATACCAACAGCTTGGACTGATACCAGGGCCGAGATCAAAACAGCAGTGTGATATTCTATATGTATCGTATTGACATAAAAATGGAAATAACCATTGGTTTTTTAAAATATGTTTTAAGTACATGTATATTTAGAAATATTTTGTTTTCCATTTATTTATATAAATACACTATCATACAAAACATTGTATACAAAGAGTATTTTAAACAGCAAACATAGTTTTAAATATTGAAAAACTCAAAATAGTAAAAATCTTATACAATAATAGCAGAGACACAAATATCTATGATCATTTTGTACGAAATAAACTACATGTATTGTAAATTATATAGATATCTTTGTTGTGAATGTCTAATTTCTGTACAAAATGAAAAACAAACAGTAAAATCAAACAATGACAGCAAATAAGCAAAGCAAATTATAGACTGAAATTTTTCGCATGTTTCTTCGCAACTAGGTTAAGGACTGCCAAAGGTAGATCAGACTATGCAGAGCTTCGGGAATTCGATTATGACGTCACGGTGAATCTGCACAGATGAATATCGGCGAATAAATAATAATTTTCTTTTTCATACACTTTTACATACAGTGATTTCTCCTTATTATTCATGTGTAACTTATTTTGTCATTACAACACGTTTTGAATGTAAAATCAAAGCCAACTTCATCTCGCTGTACTGACAAATATGACGTCATAGACTGGTTTGTCTACTAGTTTGACTAGTGTTGCCCTGCACTTGAGAAGCAGATCAAGCTATAATTGCAACTTGCAAATGCGAAATTTAAAACTTAATAAGCGTGATCTGACTAAAATTGAGTAATATTTTTCATAAAGAAATATAAAGGAGGTGCTTTTCAACATCAGGCTTACTACATGCATATGATAATTTGTTATTTATTCTAAGAGTAAGTTTCTAAAACCTTAATTGTTCGCCGCTTAAAAAGTTTTAGTAAATTATCTTTTTTTATTATCTCCCTTTCGTTGTCAGTTTGGAGGGACAAATAATTGTAAAGACAAATTGGATTTGATTTCATATTTTAAGGCAGCGTTTCTACTTTGATAATTTACTTTTATATCTTCATATTTAACTTTGTTTCTCGTTTTCCATATTCCCACTTGTAAATGTATATCAAAGTGTTAATAAATATTCCTGAGCTTTGTGGTTCTTTTACGTAGCCAAAAATTATTGTTTGTAGGTCAAGTTCCATATTTTTATTTAGTTCTAACACATTAAGTATTGTGTCTTCTAACAATTTTAGTGTTGATTTGACCAACCTACAATGAAAAAATAAATGTTGTTGATTTTCCCTTTGGTTTTTACATAAATTGCAAATAC
Organism: Saccostrea glomerata; assembly: GCA_003671525.1. NCBI lineage: Eukaryota > Metazoa > Mollusca > Bivalvia > Ostreida > Ostreidae > Saccostrea > Saccostrea glomerata. The sequence continues at coordinate 685,112 of PRKT01000255.1, read as the reverse complement.
CATTGGACATTTAAATTTTGCATAATTTATCTTCAGTGTAAAAAATATAATGGATCTCTTTCCATTGAAATTCTTGAATTTTATGTTTTATTTTTACTTTTGTTGTGATTTCCCAAACCAAATAATAACCATTGTTAATTGACAACGCGTCGTCGATATACAGTACCGACCAAACACAACCTAACATCAGAGCGAACCCAAAGCGGACCCCGGATTCGCTAGGGGCTTTGCTTCGGGTTAACTTTCAGAAATTTTTGGACCGCTCTGTGTGCGCCTTGGGTGCGCTCCGGGTGCACTTCGACTTTGCTCGGTGTCGGCTCTGGGTCCGTTTGAGCGAACCCGGTGTTCGCTTTCTGGGATCGCTTTATGCACTCATGCATGAAGCGGACCCCCACTTTAATCTCGGCGCAATTGGTACACATGGGAGTTAAAATAGTTTGTTGGAAGACCTGGTCACCAAAAACAAAATGCATGGAAAATGTCTTTTGTGCTTTTTCGATCGCCATTTGATTTTTTTCAAGCACATGTACTTCCTTGAGTATCCTATATTACCAGCATTTTCATTCTCATTCAGATTTTTGTCACTAACAGGCATTTGCTAATATATGACGCATATAAAAATTGTCAAAGTTCTAATGCAAGTATGTTTGTAAAAAAAAAAAATAGATAATGTACATATTGTGTATCTTTGAAGAAAACGGCAATTACCTTATCCTCAACCCCATTTTGTCTCGCCTTGACATGTAGCCCAAGTTTTCATGTTAAAGTAAATCGTAAAAAGTTAGCTCTTTTCGCAAAAAGTCCAATAAAATATCGAAGGTCTACTACTTGCTATATTAATGTTTATTATTTTAAAAATACTTGTACACAATTTATATATATTTTAATTAATACTTAGATAAATTCCATTTTCAGGCAAATCCAGGATGACATCGAATATATTTTATGTGAGAAACATTTTACGTAAGTATATGTAAAATAAAAATGGTTTAAAGTGATCTTTCTTCCTGCTTTAGGAATAAATGTGGCATTTAATCAAGAAACATATTATATCTATTTCTGTACTTATCCAATAATTTTCAATATTCAATATTTTAACCATAGAGACAACGCACCCTGAAAAATAAATTTGTATAAAACAAACATTTTGGACTGAGATTTTAGCATTTAATATACTCATTATTGCATTATATTTCTTTCGAAAAACTTAAGAATTGATCTACCCTCGTCGAAAACGAAGACAATACAGGTGGAAGACCCTACAAATCAATTTCTCAAAATTCTCACCCGAACACAACCTATCACCAGATCGAACCCGAAGCTGACCCTAGTTCGCAAAGAGTCCGCTTTCAGAAAGCTCCTTTGGTGCGCTTCGGGTTCGTTCCGCGTTTGCTCAGGGTCAGCTCTGGGTCCGCTAGAGCGAACCCGTTGTTCGCTTTCATGGATCGCTTTACGCGGATCCCGCTTTAATCTTGCCGACAGTTAGCCCCGCCCCTTGTATATTCCGTTAAAGTAATGGAATTGTGGAATCGATCATTGTTGTTTATTCGGTGATCGATACATGTACACTGTACATGAATACAGTGACGTTATGGAGAACATTGATAAATTTTCCAAATTTACATTCGACATTGATTTATAATTGATTTCTTTGATTTCTTCGCTCTCGGAATTCCGATCCCCGAGATATTCAACGCTACTAAACAGCGGTCAATTATTCGTTTTTTTTCTTGATTTATAACGCAAAAACAGAATTTGATGAAAAGGTGTTGTGTTGATTTTCAATTTCAATGTATCAAATTGGGTACAAGTGAAATTTACAAAAGCATCTGAACAAAATACTTTACAAGTTCATGCGTTATATAGTTTAAAATTATATTTGCTATTCCTTATCTTTTGCTAAATCGTATTTTAAATGTTTGACAAACACTTGAATTATGCTATACCATCTTTTGCACACGTAATGTGTTTAAATTCCATTTATAGAAGTTACCAACTGAAAGCTCGTGATAAACATATAATTTAATTTTGTTTATATTCTCGCCTCTCATTGGTTGATTTCCAAAAAAGGAAAGCAGACCATTTTGTATAATCTGGTTTGGTATGGGGACACACCCCCTTGACGACCAGCTTAATCATCTTATCCATGCAATCCCCTCATTTCCAGTCCTCGGAATCCATGGAAAATTCAAGATTTAATAACTGTATCTTTAACTTCAAACACTTATTCGATCTTACCTCATGTAAACACACAACATGGCTGCTAGATCTGTGTATCAGTTATTACCTCCCCACGCTTCACATCACTTCCGTTACTCAGGTTGTATTATTGCGCGGTAAGTTTGAACTCGTAAAAAACAACACAATTTTACATCCAAAGTTGTTTCATTATTTTAAAATTAAATTATAAGGAATGACTCTAATTCTTGGCCAGATTATCGAGTATAATCTGGTTTGGGTCAGTTTACGCTTTTTTATAATCCGCTTCGCGGATTATAAAGCGTAAACTGACCCAAACCAGATTATACTCGATAATTTGGCCAAGAATTAGAGTCATTCCTTAATTAGCAGACACTTTCTAAATAAAATTGATTTATCATATCTTTATTACGCTCAGAATTATGGATCGAGTATGATTTTAATCAGAATGAAAAATATATAATAACAAATAATACTGTTCCCACAATAAGAATATATCAGTATAACTTCACGTAGGCACACATAAATGAAATTTAAAATTATTTTTTAACGAAATCAAAATATTTCTAAATATTTAAATATAAATAAATACAGGAAAAATGAAGATCCCAAAAAAGATCATAAGTGTAAAATCTCATCATCAGACTAGATCTTAATAATAAAGCCTGTTTTTGTAATAGTCAAATCATATTAATTAAAATTTTAGTGGTTAAGAAGGGGCAGAGGGAGCGAAGCGACCGAGCCCCCTTCTTAACCACTAAAATTTTAATTAATATGATTTAACTTACTTAGAACCTATCGCGCTTTTTCATTGGCTAATTAGTCAGCACGCAGAGTTACTGCATAGACATAAAATCTTAACAATTAAGTGATCAACTTAATAGAAAAATTTAGCAGCTACTGATTGGAGGAAAAAGCGGGTTAGGTTCTAATTCGTTTTAAATTCTATGACTTGTCCTTCTCATCCTGTACTTGAATTGTTTCCTATGGGCCTGTTGCAGCTTTTTTTTCATATACTTTTTCAGACGATGTACATGGAATTTTGACATGCCTTATTAAGAAGATCAATAATTATGATGTGAATTTTGAATAATTTAAAGAAATGTTTAAATTGAGGGAATGAAAATAAAATGATTGAATGATGGCAGGTACATATTTCATAAACTGTATCTTGAGATGCTGAAATCATACACTTTGTCAAAGACCATGCAATTTGTCAAAGACCATGCAATTTGTCAAAGACCATGAAGTTATTTTTCTTAGGTTGTGTACGGTCGGCACTGTATTATAAACATACTCACAGCTGATATACAATTGATAAACTTTCTCTAATGAAATATGAGAATACATATCGAAAATAATTGAAATAAAATGAGATTGACTTTCCTTAAAAAGGCGACCTGTTAACAATTAGAGGCTATATCATTCATTCACATAGCGATAGCTAACTAACTATATTTTGGGAAATGTAGCATTACAAAATAAAAGAGGATGCAAAACAAAATTCATAAAATGAATACATAATTCAGTTTTTTTTGCCTCTTAATACTAATCAAATAAATCTTTAAAAAGACCCATCTTATTATGGGCGAATATTTTTTTTACATGTATATCAACATGCACCATTATGCTGGAAAAACTTTTTGCAAAGATAGACCGTGTCAAGGCATTTGTAAGCATATTGACCAAACTGTATACATCATTTTTCAAAGGGTGAGCTGAGATGGTCAACGTTAACGCAATTTCAAAAAATTTTCATTTTTAAAGTGTGTGTTAACTTTGTCCCAAATTTGAGACACCTTGATTTTTTTTTTTCTAAGTGCGTAATTTTTTCAAAGAGTATTGTGACAAGGGATATTTGCAGTGTGGCAACGCACTTTGAAAAAATTACGCACTTTGAAAAAAAATTTCAAAGTGCGTTAAAATTGGGACAAAATCAACGCACTTTGAAAAAAATTTTCAAAGTGCGTTAAATTTTGGACCAACTCAACGCACTTTGAAATTTTTTTTCAAAGTGGGTTAAAAGTCTACATTAATATATTTTAACATGGAGACACTTAACGCACTTTGAAAAAAAAATCCTATTTTAGTCATGGAAAGATTTTATTTGTTATTTATCTTTCAAAAAAAAAAAGCCTAACCCTTACCTCAAAACTGAATTGATTTACTCCCGTCGAAAAGAGGAGAGAACGGGTATAAGACCCCTCAGTCCAAATCTTTATATTTCCAATACATAGCTGTCGGTAACAAACAGGGGTGGGGAGCAATAAAACTAAAAAGGGTACGCTGCATTTTAAATGCTTATACGATGTATATTTCTTTCCAAAATAAATGGGGGACTTAGCCCCCACCCATCCCCTCCCCTGGCCCTATCGCCCAGTCTCGATGTGCATGCTAAACTCAAAGCATTCATATAATTATGTATTTACCTAACTGGTAAGACGTTGAAAACTTAATAATAAATGAGTTAATTAAAACAGATGAAAACAAGAAATTTAGAAAAGTACAGTAAAACGTATGAGAGAGAAAGAATTTTTTTAGTTTTGAACAATCAAATTGGCCAATTCTTATTATGATAAATGCTAAGTTTCTTGAAGCTGTATTCTGTTAGTGCCCCCTATACACCTTATACACCTTTACATCTACTTATCAAAGACTAGAATTAAAAAAAATAAAGCAGAAATGAATTAATGAACTTAAACAATCGTCACTCTTTTTTCAAGACCCTTTAATTTTCCCTTTTATTTTATCAAAACCTTAAATATTTAAAACGTCAATATCCCAGGTCCTACAGTGACTTATCATAAAAAAGTTATCAAACCAGGATCTGTTTTTTATCATACCGATTATTTGAAGAAATATTGATCAATCTTTACATTTTTTTCAAAGTGCGTTAACTTGGTCCCAAATTTTAACGCACTTTGAAAAAATTTTTCAAAGTGCGTAATTTTTCAAAGTGCGTTGTAACATTGCAGTCAAAATGGAATCAGCTATTATCCACTATTTCTTGCTTTCTTGTCTATCTATTTCAAAATAGTGTTTGAAACGTCTTTGTCCCCAACCACTGTCCATAATAAAAAAGATAATGTCTATTAAAGAGACCTTAGATATTAATCGAAATTAATCGAACTATGAAAACCCATGTATAAATATTTTTTTAAATATAAATTTCATCATTATTTTTTCACAGTTATTTTCATGATAGGATTTCAATCAGTGCAATTGAATGATTCATTCAACGCTTACAGGTAAGATATTTAATTTCATATGTTTCAAGGTTCTCTTATTTAACTTGTAATAAATAAAAATTTAATCAAGAATTCCAGATAAAAAGTAATTTATTTTTAGTATATTATGAAATAGTAGTCGGTTTTTAACCGAATTTTTCTAATAAAAATATACTACAGTAAGCCACTTAAAGGTATCAACATATTTTATATAATTATGTAGGCGTATAAAGTATCAACGTAACACTAGTGCAAATACACGTAATATTTATTCTGGACACCGTGTTTGATTCCCGACTTAGTGTCGCCGATCACGTGAATTTAGGAAATGTTCCAGATATATATTTCCGGTTTACATCCGAGTTGTTTTTGTTTTACTTTAGTTAAGCCTTACCTCGAGAATACGAAGCATTGAAACGTCTATGTATGCAAAATTGTAAATGCGTTTACCATGAAGGTATAGAGATATATCATAAGGGGTTCCGTCCCTCTGTTTTAGATATCACTAAGAACATTTAAAAATTCTAAAATTAACTTTCATGAATAACAATAACATTAGAGACAAATGAAAATGAAAAATAGTTTGAGGTATGAAGTGCCGCTTCTTCTTTTTTTCAGAAATTATTTTATGTCAGATCATGATATGAAAAAAAAAATTCAACACGGATAACAGAAACAGGGGGTAATTGAATAAAGTAATTGTAATTTATTGTACTTAATTACATTTTTCAAAGTAATTGGAAGTAATTTGTATTTGAGCGAGCCTTCAATTAAAATTAATTGAATGTATTTAAATACATTTCAAAAAGGTCATGTATTTTCAATTACTTTTTAATTACAATTCAATTACTTTTTTTTTCAAAATGAAAGTTTATATTTAAAAAGGTGTCTTATACTGATAAATAGTTTAATACTGGTGGGTTTATATTACTTATTCCCATGTTTTATGAATCTCAGTTCTCCCTATTCCCACTTGCAAATAACAATGATTGTAGATAGTTAATTTGTTTTACAGCAATTAGATTAACTACATCCCCTTTTAGATTTACATGTCTTCTATTCATTTTAAGATAGAAAATAATGAATGGAATTGTTATATATATTATTTATTTCCTTCAAAAATATGGATTTGAAAAAGTAACAAAAAAGATCTTGTCATACACCATACTAGTGTAGCATGGGCTTGTGTTTGTACAATAATTAATTGTCTCATAATGTTTAATTTGTTTATACAGTGTGTCACACTCATTATATGGTAAAGGTCTAATTTTGACCAAGTGTGAACCCCTATCATATCCAGGGACAAAAACACTGAATGAAAGTTCGAATTCGATCGCTATAGAAAAAATTATTTTAAAAAAATCTGTATTTTTTTTTTAAATAAAACTTGAAGTAATTGAAATGTATTTAATTACATTTGTCAAAGTAATTGAAAGTAATAAATTACATTTGAAAAAATCAATGTAATTGTAATTGCAAGTAACTGGCAAAATTATAAATGTATTTGAAAGTAATTAATTACATTTCAAAGTAATTGACCCCAAGCCTGAACAGAAAGAGTAAAGACATTGCACAACATAAAACATTGCTAATTGTTAAGAAAAATAAAATCTATTAAATTCATGTTAGAAAACATCATAAAGCGCTGTTTCCTAAATCAGTTTATCAGAATGTTGTATGTGGTTGTAAAAAATACATCTGTAATGAGGGGTTATCTGGTTATTTTTCTTCTAAATATTTCTTCAATTGAAAAAAAATGACTGTAATGATACCAATAAGAAATCTGCACTTGGTACGTAAAACATTAAACGATTTTAAAAATTGTCCGTAAAAAGATACAACTTATTCAATTTTTAAGTCTTTTACAATTTAAATACTTTTTTTTATAATAAAACATTTTTTTTAAATCACAAAGAAATAGAAGATATATACCGGGGGCAATGTTTTCATCTTATGTAAGATTTCATCGAATTGACTACTCAGAGGTCTCAATTAGAAACCTATATTGAAGAAAACTATGCGTAGTATTTTTGCTTGGAAAGTATCTCTCTTATCAAAGAGTCCGTACCCCGTAATATTTTTTTTATTTGAATCATCTAGGATTCTACTCTCAACGCCAAAAAGCTTATTCTTGAAAATGTATCCCACGATTCAATCAATGATTGGGTCATCAACTCAAAAGTTGAAAAGCTTAATATTACAAATTCCTTGCACATAACGGGTTTTTAAATTTAAAAAAATAGAATTTTAGTGTCTTAAATTGCATCAAAATAAATCTATGAAATCCCTCAATTCAATAAATCAATTTGAAAAAGAAAACTTGCCAGTGTTTGACACTAAATTCGATGTCCAAGATCTCCAATGATGTACCAGTTAACAAAGGAAATAATAATATTGTACCTTTTATTAAGTGTTTTATAATGACTAAACAGTAGGACATGCTGATTTATTATATCAATCATTACACTCGAATTCAACAGAGTTGAGTGCAATGCCTAAATCATGTACAGACAATAATATCAATATTTTATTTGACAAACTATCATTTCAATCTCACAAAATTCTGACTGAAATTACTCTACTTCGCGAGATTTTGAATTTCATAATATTCTTAATATCAAGTTATGAGACTGCCCCGGCTCTCTTCAACAACAATACTAGGTTGCATATTTATGCTAACGCAACGTTACAAAAAAGTATTAGTTTGAAGTAGATTAGTTTTTTAAGGTTTTATGAATTAATGACACGGAGTATCTCCAAAACGAAACTTGTATAGGAAATCTTTTTGAGAATCCTCCTCTATATTGAACTATTATAGTTTAATATATTTAAAATATGTTTAAGCATGGTATTGCATGTATTAAGTTACCTATAGATTGACATAGTATCAAATATTTTAAAGATGTATAACAGGTTTTTTCCTGTGGTGAATGTTATTTTTTTCACTAGGAATTTTATATTGTTATACTTCATGTTCTCTTTGATGTTAATAAATATGTTAAAACACAACTTATTCTGTTCCAATAAATGTATTGGATATATGTTTTCGAAAATTAGCAATTCATATATTTAAAAAAAATGTTTTAAATTTACGAAATGTTAACTCTAGGAATTAAAAACAAAAGACCCACAGGTCTTAAAGGTCACCTGAGTATTATAAAACAACTTTCAAAACATTGTATATGGTTCATAGTTTTAAAAACCAAAAACCATGAACTTCATAATTTTGAAAAATGTGCCATCGTTTATCATATTTTTACACTTGTGTCCTGCTCACACGGAGAGTTTAATTTGCAGTAAATTAATGCAAAGTAAACTAATGCGAATCAAACTACTGCGAATTAAATTGCGTTCACACGACAGCTAGTGCGAAGTAAACTAATGCGAATAAAAATTGTACATCTGCAGCCCGACGTCAGCACGGCTATTACATGTATGATGCCATTTGCAAATTACGTCACATTATGCAGAAGCAGATCCATTTGACATAATGTCACAGTGTCTGTACGTGTACACATTTTAATAATTAACAAAGTTTTCTTTTGTTTTTCACTTAAAAATAGCACAAGAAACTATAGCTGATCATCGACAAGTGGTATTTGACTTAATTTTGCCATTACGCATGCATCAGAATTTAATTAGAATTAGCTTCGTTTAGCGTTCACTCGGAGCTAATGCAAAGTAATTTATTGCGCAGTAAACAAATTCGAATTAAACTAATTGCATTAAATTCTCAGTGTGAACGCTAAGCGAAGCTAATTCGCAGTAACTTTACGTTTAATTCGAATGAAAGTCTCCGTTTGAACAGGATATTAGAATGTTTACTTTAGTTATTCAATACCCAGAGGTAGTTCAGAATAACAAACAGAAAATGTATTTCCAATTTATAATCACCAGTTGTGCAACCCCACCCCATAGAAACTGATGACCTTGGGGCCACATATTTCAAATTTTTAGAAATTTTATCATAAATTTTATTTCATCATAAATGGTTCATTAATACCAAAAAGCAGATTTCAAAGCATTTAATTTAAGACTAAGTTCCCCCTGACCCCCCCCCCCCCCCCCCCTCCCGGTACCCCTGACCAAGGGGTCCTGATATTAACCATTTAGAAAGAGGTACCTTTCTTTATAAAAAATATATACTTAGATCATTGGCATAATATCCACGAGGAAAGGAAAAGATTTTCAAAGAACTCATGCCTTTTTCAATATACTTGTTTAATCAATAGAGTCAGGCCCGTCCTAAACAGAACTCCTGTTCCAGGGGCCCTGAAATTTACAAATTAAGAATAAGCATCCTTCCTAATCATAAGTAAGCACTTAGTTAATTGGTTTATACCCAGAAGCAGAGCTAGGGGAGAAGATTTTTAAAGACTTTATGCATTTTCACCATATAATCAATAGAGTACTATCCTAACACCAGAACACGTGAACCTAGGGCCATGAAATTCACAATTTTGAATGAGCCATTATTGGTCATGAAAACTATGTACTTAGTTAGTTTCTTTAATACACAGGAGCAGAAAAGGTTTTCAAGGAATCAATGTATTTTCACGATATAATCAATAAAGCCCCGCCCTAACGCCAGAACCTCTAACCCTGGAGCCATGAAATTCAAAATTTTGGAAGAGGCAGTCTTATTCTACATAATTACAACTGTATATACTTGGTTACTTAATTTAATACCCGGGGTCACCCGCGTGGCGCATTGGTTAGCACGTCTGTTCTAGAGTCGCGGAGGAAGAAGCTCATCCTTTCGTCGAGGGTTCGAATCCCACTGTGGGACTCGAGACCGTTCCTTGGAATGAGACCGTATAAATCGAGGTCCCGTGTCGCAGTAGGTGCGGGAACGAAAAAGATCCCTGCTTGCTTAATGGCCCTGAGTGCCGAGTGTAGGAAAACTTTGCAGCTCTCTACCGGCAAGTGGTGGCGTCTCCAAATGAGTGAAAAATTCTCGAGACGGACGTTTAACAATAATTTGTATTTTACATGCAATCAATCAATTGATACCCAAGGGCAAAAGAAGAAGATTTGCAAAGAAATAATGTATGTTCACTATATAATCTATGTAGCCACACCCTAGCACTAGAAACCTAATCTTGGGGCCATGAATTTCACAATTTTGGTAGAGGACTCAATGCTGATTACATTCACATGCCAACAGTTTGACTACTTGATGTCCTGGAGATGATAAGATTTTTTTTAAGATTGTATTGATTTTAGTGGTTTTGGCCCCACCTCTCAGGCCCCGGGGGGGGGGGCAGGGACCATGAAATTTACAATTTTGGTTTCCCTTCACCGATGGATGCTTGTGCCAAAATTGTTTGAAATTCGTTGAGCGGTTGCAGAGAAGAAAATGTAAATGTTCAAATGTTAACACACGACGGACTATGGACGACGGACGACGCACGAAATCGGATAGCAATAGGTCGTTAAGTAGTGTCTCATTATAAATTAAAGTACATATATTCACTATAGTTAACCATTGTAAAGTGTAGTTAATTTTTTTTTAAGGTTTATGGTCGATTTTGCCTCGGATTTGCTCACAAGGATGCCGTTTTTCAGCAGTACAAGCATGGATTCTGCAAATCAGCTTATATGTGAGTAGCCTGTCTTGTCTTGAATCTTGTTCAGATCATACCTGGTGCATGTTCTTCGGAAAAGAGTAAGTTTAAAAAAAACATAATTACTACCATAACTACAACTACATAACTGCTACTTTTCGAGGATTGATTAAAAGATGTAGGTTAATATAGGTACATGCTTGAATCAATTCCAAGATCTAGTTTTCTTTATTAAAGGTACTATTTATCTTAAATTTTTTCTAAATTTATATGGTATGTTATTATATCAAAATGCAATTGTAACTGTTTATTATTATGTATCTCTTCTTGAATATGAGATTGAGTATTTGGTTAATTTCAATATGTATATTTAAAGGAAAAGGAAACGTAGGGAAACATGTGAAATTTTGTTTGATCGCATGACCGAAAACAACGACAACCGGTAAGATGAGTGTCTTGGGTACCAAACATAAAAAATAGTACTCAAAATTACTCAATCTTAGAAATCCTGACGTCAAGTAAAGAAAGTGCTAAAGAGAAAAAAGTGTATTTTCATAACGACAAGTTTATCGAGGGTCTTCTTGTACGTTTTGATGTGCTTGAGATATGCACGTTATTTTTAGTATTAACAGATCGTAAGATCGAAAATTCTATGGTCAATTCAATTACCTTGTCAGAAAATAAAAGTTTTTATTCAGTCACATGCTGAATGAAGTTTTTCATACTCATTGTTTATATTTCACACCAAATTGACGACGAATATTTTCGTTAATTCCCGATCATGACAAGAAGCACGGGTGTGAACGGTTGACAGAGGATGCGCACACCTCCTGATCCCACCCTTGATTCCCGGTTCGTGGCTACTCTCTCCTAATTTGTATTGATTTATGGACTCTTGATCTTAAATACTGTTTGTTATCTCCATATATAGCATCATCTGAATTTCTTGGAATCTTGAACCAGTTGTTGGAAGTTTCATGGTGTCTGACTTTTACATTACCTACGTACGGATAAAAGAAGCAATGAGTTACTGTGTATTCGCTTGTATTTTCCCCCATAGAACGTCTCAACTGTCGTCCGAGATGACCCTGAATGATTTATATTGCTTTGCGTACAGTAGGCTATAATTTTCATTACATTCACCCTAAAATTGAAAGAAAACGAGTGCGCGATTTGGATTTTAAGCTGGTCAACTTTGCGTTTGTGTTCCACTCACTGGCACATGTTCGTACCGCTTGCCTTTATTTTCGGCATGGTCAGCCTCGGCTCAGTAAATCCTTTTTAACAAGACTTTCTCGCAAGCAATCGCATTTACTTTTGTATCCACTCGAGCGGTCTCCGTAAAATACATGTTATTTTCTTAACCATATGTGGGACTGAACGAAAGAAAAAGTTTAAAATACCCAAAGCTGCTGTTTTTCCGTATTTGAAAGATAAACTCAATTATGAACAACATTGAAGAATCAAGGATGTGACAGATACGTTGAAGATAATGAGAATTTTTATTGTTCTCTTATGGGGGTCATAGTTATAGGAGTTACAATAACTAAAAAATTATGAATCAACACCAAACGGGATTTTTGTTACATTTCAGCTGGTATGGATAGTTGTGAATTTCACAAAGAAGTCTGCTTCAACGAAAGCCTCGTTGATAATAGAAATGATACATGTTTCCATGAGTATATCAGACATGATGATTTAATATTTTTGTCAACTTTGCATTCTTAGCGCCAATTACGAGTGTGGACCTAAATAATTAAACATACTGTGCTTATTATTGAAAAGGTTTCAGAATTCAAATAAAATATGAATGGTCTATGTGTTTGGGATTGATACATAATTATAGCAGTGCATATATGTCTAAGCAAGAGGCAAATGGGCTACATCGCTCAAATTTTTGCTAGGGATAAGCAGAAATCAGTTCGCTCGTAAAATGGTTATATATAAATTTGGTCTCAGTATCTTGAATTAAACAAATTTGATCAATATCAACTGAGGATTTTCTAATTATAAATCGTGATTTTATTATCACAGCTCTGTGAATGACACTTTACAAATGTACCTTAAGAAAAGTCGAAAGGTGTTTTCAAGCATAATTTGTTGATCAAATAGACAAAAAAAACATAGTACACACACTTTTTTCAATGAAAAACAAAGAAATTCAGGTATCAATTTCAGGGATCTTTTCCATGTCGGTTAAAAGATATAAACTTTGAGCAATATTGCTTAAAGTCTCTCAGAACACGGTTTTTCACTTTTTCCAAATCTCCACTTCAGAGTATTAAATTTAACATACCGGGGGTATGCACTGGAGTCACTTTTGACATGATTCCAATTTGAATACAATGATAATGCTTCATTTTCTACGTAATTCGTACATATCTGTAAAATACGCGAAAAATTAAGCTTAAATTATTTATAATATCATTATGGATCTTGCACCAAAAGACAGTCTTAAGTAATTTTTCTTGATCGTGAACTATTAAAGAATACATTTTACCATTTATATGTATATTCTGTAGTAGCACGTCTCTACTCCTGGGATCCAGAATTTAAAAAAAAGAATTTACAGGATCTGAACATGTTTCCATGCAAATATGACCAAACAAGGCTTTACTCCTCTTGAGAATGTTTTAAAGATTTTTCAATGTATTTGAATGAAACACTTGGATCGCAAATTGTAGTCCAACTTTACCTTATTAGGACATGATTTGAAAAAAACTTTAAATCTACATTACTCCAGGATACAACAATATCAATATAACTAATCACAACATTTCTTCCGTGGAAAAGATTTTTCGAACAGTTTTTCTGGTATGATATATTTTTACTGCATATTTCTGCACACCCTTCAACTGATCCAAGGTAATGACAAATTTTAATCTAAACTATCGGAGAAGTATTCCAATTAGCTGTTAATGGATTAGATATTCTAGAGTAGAACATTATGGAACATTGTTGCTATATACACGTTTACCTACGTCACACTATGACCCTCTGTTGTAATCTCGATATATCCCTTTGATATGACCAGACTTAAAATTACAGATTGTAACGAAACTTTAAACAGATTTTTAATGAATTGTATTCAAATGTTTTAAAAGAAGAGTTTTCCTTGTAAAACATTCAAACCTTCCTGTTTTTCTTTTTATCGAAATGCACTATTGAAAAACAATATTTAAATCATGACATTGTACATTTCACTTAAAATACTTCATGTAAATCAAATAGATATTGATTGCAGCTAAGCAGAAGCTAAACGGAATCTGCATTATAAAAGAACAGTGTGAGGGGGACTTGGAATGTGTTATTACAAAACAATGTGAAAAAGGTTACAACATGATAAGTCTCAAAGGTAATTTTTTTGGCAACTCTTTTTGAAAGCAAACAAAAGAAAGTATAATTTGACAAATGCTTTAAATTTTAATTTTGCACGAAGTAAGAAAACTTTTATATAATTTTTAACTGTAGTTCATCATTATTTGCTGTAGTAAATCCAAACAATTTCAGAAGTAATGATTTACATTTCATTGTCATTAATTTCTAAACACTTTGTGCATAAATTAATTCCTTTTAATTTCTGCATATCTAAAGTCACCAACACAATTTTTTGTTGATGATATGGAAGAATAAGAAAATTATTAAAGGTTTTAAAAATTTACGTGTACTAAATTACGGTATAGGAAAGTATGATCATCATCTCGACATTGAGATATATTGATGAATTATCAATTTACAAAGGTATCTTCCACTCATATGTCGACATAATAAAATAAATCACAGTGAGGTTGAAAAAAAATCTCACATAGTCTGACTCATCTGTTTCATGTGTATTTGGACATTTCAAAAAAACGTTTATGGTTACTGAACAATGCTTTTTGATGATGGATATGACTTCTTATTTTCAATTGTCAAATTCCTTTACTCATGTACCAAATTGAATAAACCCTTATCACCTGTTTATTGGGATAATATCTCTCATCTTGATATACGCTTATCACTTGCCTAGATGATTTTTATTAAATAATCAGGAATATTGATCTCTGATTGGTCTACACGCTCTTTCCTGAGATGTACCTCAGAGTGAGTTCACCTCAAATAAAAAACCTGGAGGTTTATTCGGGTTTTCCCTATTGACCAACTTTAGATTTGCTTACAGTTTTTTCGCCCAATTACATCGCGTGTTTTAAAACATGTGTCATTGTGAATGTGAACATGACAGACGCCAATACTGAGGAGATTAAACTACTTTATCAGTAAATGGTTGAGTATTTATTGTTTAATAGTATTGGTTTCCATTTTTAAGTAGTTATTAAACTGTTAAATATAAATATAATGTGTTGCTACACTATGCATTATATTATGAGAGTTATATTTGATGAAGACAAAAACTAAAGTGTTAAAAGTGTTGTAAAATTCCTGATCATTTAATAAAACATTTATTGACTTATGTATTCGGTCTTCTCCTGACTAAGTCTAGCTGGTACTGTAGCTTTTCAACTTTGTCTCATCTACTTATTACAGGTATCCACCATTATAAAGAATGTTTGCAATAATAGAATTATATAATTAATCAATTTGTATGTTGCGTTTATTGAAAATTAGCCGGAAATCACCCAGACGAAGAATGTTTTATAGACTGCAAAAATATTGGAACAGCAAATGTTAGCACATGTCTCAAGCAAGGCAGAAAAAGAACTACTGAATTTTTTGGTAAAGGATTTATCAAAGGAGACACAGAATTTTTACCACTTGCAAGTAAGATAAACGACACATCTTCAATATCAAAATATAACCAATACATGAAATATACTGTACAAAAAATTTAGGTGAAGGTCTCATTACTTTTTGAATTATACATTTTTTATAATTGTTATTTTTAATGCTTATTGCATCTCGGAGGAGCGGGCTGCTCTATGCATGTAAGATAAGTGTTGGTGTATGGGGGTTGAGGTGGGAGAAGTTAGATTATGTGTACGGCAATGTACACTTATATCCAGAAGTAACCTTTTGTATACATCGCATAAGATATATTCGTTACAAAATACTGAAACATTTATGCCTTTAGTTCAAACCTTTCAAAATTTCGCTGAAATGAACTATTGACTTTTATTGCGAAGTTTCTGCAAACATTCAATTTGTGAAATATTTCAAGCAATATTGTTGCGGAGAACAGATTGGCTTGAATGTTTCTTGCGATGTTCCTGCAAACATAAAGAGTCCCTGCAATATCTTCCACAATATCATTTTTTTACAATCTTTGAAGCCGTACATATTTTTTAATCATTTTACGTGACACACAGCTGAGGTAAGTGAAGTAGCTCTGTTTAAACTCGGCTGAGACGCCATACATACATATGTAATGCAAAAGTATAATGTCCTTTTAATAAAAACTCATGCTAATACAAATATCAACATTTGGGAATAATTTGAGGCAAATATCCCATGGACGTCCTTAACCTAGTTTCTAGGCTATCATTATCATTACATTTACCTTAAAAAATTTGAGAGTTTGAATTGAATACTTTTTCTATATAATTTTTTTTAGTGTCAGTAGGTACCAATGAGTACAGATGTGAATTCCACAAAGAAGTCTGCTTCAACGAAACACATATTGATTCTGATTACAGGAATTATACATGTTTACGTGAGTATTCCAGATATGACGATTTATTTTCTCAACTCGGCATTCTGAAACGCCAATTTAGAGTGTTAACCTACTAAATTAAGATTATTGTAATTCTTTGTTAATTGAATAAGATTCACAGTTCAAAACAAATGCAGTAAAAATTTTCAAATGAAATATTAATGGTCAATGTTTGACTCAAAGTTATGGCAATATAAGGTTGTCTAAACAAGAGTCACATCGCTCAATTAATCATTCTTGCTAGGGGAACGCAGAAATCAGTTCATCAGTGAAATGTATGTTTAAATCTGGTCCAAGGGTCTTGCATTCAACAAATTTAATCTATTTCTACCGAATTAATTTGATGAATTGTGGTTTTCCTGCTTTTAAGAAGAATACATGTTTTTATTCTGCTGCAGACGTATAAGGTTGAAATTTGAAAATTTGAATTTACATTACATGAAAATGTTCCTATAAAAATATGACCAATGAAGGCTTTGCTCTTTTTGAGACTGGTTTCAAAGATTTCCCTATGTATGTATGGAAGAGAACTATCTAAGTTTTTGGAACTTGTGTCCAATCTCTTTGATATGTTTTCAACAAAATATGTTCAAAATATGTATTCGAATGAAAAAAACTTGGATTGCAATTTGTGGTCCAACCCTGCCGTCGGGGGAAATGATTTGAACAGACTTGATTCTACACTACCTGATGATGCTACAAAATAACCATGACCAATATAACAATTTTTCCTTAATAATGGGTTTAATATTCTTGGGTAGAATTTATCAGTGGTTTTTTGCTTTGTACATGTTTACCTTTTTTAAAATTATGACCCACTTTTGAGATCTCGTTTTAATCCCGAAATTGCATGACATAACAAAACTGTTATATAGTTTTCACATACGTTTCTTATTTCCTGGCTCGGTTGTTTTTGTTTTTTATAGTATTTTTAAAGATGCAATTTTTCAAGACTTCCTAGTAATATCCCTTACTTTGAACAAGTTACTTGAATTCATCTATTTCTCAAGGATGCCTAGTTGAAATACTAGGGGTAATTTGTCAAAAAAATTGTAGAAGTCAAAAATGTAGAAAGCTAACAAACGAAAGAGGACAATGGATATACGATAGGCAGACGACGGAGACTCTTTAATCAGAAAAATTTAACTTGAGCCTACGACTAATGATTAGATATGCTAAATATATAGAGAATATACATATATCTGAATAAATGGGTTAATCTGATATGTACATCCTAATTTTTATTTTATTTCACCAAAGCAGGGTTTACTTATTTACGAGAAGAAAGTAAAACAAATAATGTATTTGCTTAATTTTTTTAAGTAATTGGCCTTGAATTTATGAAATACTAACCCGACGTTCAATAATTTTTTAATTTGTATTCAAACGTTTAAAAGAAGAGTTTCAAAACATTAAAGCCTAACTGATAATCTTTTTCTTTCGAAATGCACCATTGAAATACTAGACTTCATCAATATATTTTGATCATAACATTGGACAATTTATTCAAAAGATATTTATTACAGCTAAGCAGAAGCTAAAAGGAATATGTGTTATAAAAGAACAATGTGGCGGGGACATGGATTGTGGTATTACAAAACAATGTGAAGAAGGTTACAGCATGACATGCATCAGAGGTAAAATGTTTTGTTTGTTTTTGTTCTTATTTTGTTTTGCTTTTTGCATCGCCTTTTTAAGCAAAAACAGCAAAGTAAAATCTTACAGAAGCTTTAAATTTTAATTTTGCAAAACTTTAGAAAAGTTAGAAAAACTTTTGATATGATTAAATGTAGTTATTTATTATTTACAATAGAAAATCCAAACAATTCCAGTATTAAAGATTTGTATTTCATCGTCATCGATTGTCTTATTTAAAACATTTTTGTTAAACACTATTAAGTTTCTGCATATCTAAAGTCACCAAGACAAATTTTTGTTGATGATGTGGAAGAAGAAAAAAAGTCTTTAAAGTTTCAAATACAATTCATATATGATTAAGGGATGGGAAAATATGGCCATTATTGTGACATTAAGGTACATGTAAATAGAGGAATTAACAATGGTTTTTCCAATCATATGTCTACATTATCAAAAAAAAATCTAATGGGTATATCTTTCATATCAATATATTCTTATCACTTGCATAAATGTTATATATTTTTTTTATATATATTATATCATATATGTTTTTTTTCAGTTGATCTAATACGAAAATGCATGCTCTATATATGTATACCGGGGTATATATTTACGGACAATTTTTTTAAACGTGGCAATATATTACATGTATCATGCAAGCTTACGATTAAGGAATATGTAAAGCTTTGTGTACGAGGGCTATTCATTAAATAGTGAGACTTTTTCAGTAAAATCAGAAATAACATATTATTCTTTTTCTATTTTAGTAACATTCCTTCAAAATAAGTCCCCATTACTTCAAAACATCTTTGAAGTCGTTTTATCAAGCTTTGGTACGCGCCTCTTTACTCCGAAAGAGGTATACTCTTTAGACACTGATACACAGCTGAACCATATGGAGAACGAAAATGGAAACTCTGTGCACATAGAATTATTTGAATTAAGGGAATAAGAAAAGTCACATGGGGATAAATCTAAAGAACAAGGCGGAAGATTCAGCTGCTGTATTTTTTTTTTACAAGAGAAATGTCCTGTGTACTTTGCAGTATGTGTAGGAACATTATAATGCAAGAAATTGATCCCCCTCATTCAAGCTTTTGGTCTTCTGTTTTGTAATATTTTTGAACTTCAGACAGATTTGTTATTCATGTAAACATATTTAGTAACACTTTTGCCCATTTTGAATGGAATTTGAGCGAATACCCTGTTAGAATAGAAGAAGTTAAGATTGCATACAAAATACTCCTTGTTTTTTTGCCGCGTTAAACAATGGTAGGTCGTGTACATTGTTTATCAGCCATATTTTGTTTCCAGTTTATCTCTCAGGTTCTAAAGGTTTATGCCCTGTAACAGTTTCATGTCGACGTATTTTATCCAATTTTCCGTAAATTTCAAAAGTTTCTCCGAAATGTGCAATAGCACCTTTTTGCATGTCATTTAAAATATGTGGTATCCACCTCGAAGATACTTTCCTGACTACTAACTTTTTTTTAAATCTTTAAAAAAAAGTTACCCGATGAAATGTTCAGCTTCTTGGCGATCTGGTTTGCGGTTACTCTGCCCTCTCTGTCGATAATGCATGTACTGCTGTGACCGATATTTCATTGATAACCGATGTTGGCCTTCCTAAGTGTTTGATATTTTCATCTGCATCCTTACCTAGATTAATGTGCTTTATCCGATGATAAACAGCTTTGATATATATTACAGTTTCCGTATAATGACACAAGATGTTTGAAAATTTCTTTTCTGTTATATTCATCAGAAAACGATGTTTGATAAATGACCTGATATTCAAAATCTCCTTTCGGGACTTTCCTTCTGTCTTCATGTTAACAGTGTCCACAGGGTGGGTCAAAAAAAGATGTTCCCTTTCTAAATCCCTTTATAGAAAGTTTGTGACCAAGTTTCAAATCAATACTATGGAAGACAATAAACATTTCATTGGGTGTTTCGATTCAATCAGGTGTAAAATTTAAAATAAGTACATGTAGTGTCATTATTTGATAAATAACCCTCGTATATTCATAATATGGCAAGATCAATCTTCAATGCAATAATTACCAAATGCAAAGTACCATAAGGTGAATTGCATGTGGACCTTTATACACTATATAATGGGCCATTATTTCCATTTTGCCCTTGATCGTGACATGGAGCACATGTACCAGGTCCGCAGGTAATGCTAAATCTTTCATGGAACCTGATCCTATCTCTGATGTTAAAGAAGTCAGTGCATATGCATGTGCTTATAGGCAACACCCATCAGCCACGCAATCCTAAATTTATAGGACCATACACAGTGTTGCGATTTTTCTTATATCTTTTTAATATTGACATCGGTTTAAATAAGTTATCGCTTATTGATATTATTGTGTTTACAAAAATGTGTTTCGGCGGTTTTATGTCGTATTCATTTGGTGTAATTCTGTGTTTGTACTCAAAGTTGTTTACTACCATAAAAACACATGGATATAACGAACAGTATTCAAGATCAAAGATCCATAAAACAATACAAACAGGGTAAGAGCAAACGCGGACCTCCGAAACACTTCGAAAAATCTTTTTAAGAACCAGTAGGTCAGGAATCATGAAACTCATGTGGAATCATTGTCAAGTAGTGTTTATTCAAATTTGTTCAAATCATGATCCCAAGAGGTATGATTGGGCACAATGGAGGATGAAAGTTTTATCTAAGGATTTTATAAGAAAAACCTTCAAACATCTTTGTCTCAAGAATAACGAAGCTAGAATTGGTCACGTTGATATTGAAGTATTATTTTGTTGTGTAGATTTAAGTTTCTTCAAAACATGATCCCTGTTGGTAAGGTGAGACCACAATGGACGATCAAATGTTTTCATAGAAGTATATAGGAATAATCTTCAAATATATTTTCCTCAAGAATAGTTTAGCTTTGTTTGGTCATATTTAAATGGAAACATCCTCAGGTCAGCATCCCCTGCCGACCGATCACACCTACCGTGTTCTACTTGTCATGATAGGGAAAATCCGAAGACAATTCAGTGTGTAAATAATAACCTATAAGTGAGTATGAAAACGTAAGTCGGCATTTGACTCAATAATCAGCTGTATTTGCTGACAAGATGAAGGTCATTGTATTGACCATAGAATTCAAGAAATGATGACTTTAAACGAGACTGTGATATTCTTGTTTCATCAATTTGTTTATCAATAGTTTACCTCGTTTAAGGACATACGCAAGCTACCTTACCCACTGATAATTTTCAAGATATTTTCAATTTAAGATTATAGTGCCATCAGAAGTTCATAGAAAAAAAATCATCATGCATTAAAAGGGATTTTTGGAAGATACCAAATAATGAAAAATTTAGCATTATTCAAAAAAAAAATATAGAAACATTACAAAGCATAAATTCCAATTTTTCAAAATTTGTTTTAGAAGAGGTGTAAAAATCCATATATAGACATTTAAAGTAATGCTCACAGGCCCTTCAGTGGAACTCTTCAACTTCAGGAAAGAATCCAACAGAGTTCAAACTCTGTTGCTTATGACCTTAAAAATTGTTCATACGCAGTGCAGTTAAGGTGCGCAATGGAAATATCGATACTATTTTATAATCAAAAATATATTCATAATAGGGATGGCGATTATTTTTAGTACATTGTTTATATCGGATAATTGTAATTATAGTCAATACATATTGACTGCATATTGAAGATGTTCAGATTTTATATATATAGACTTGTCATGTGATGCGGCAGTTGCGTAATTTTAGCACATCTAGTCTGCTGTATTAAGGTTACCTATAAATTTCACTAGTGCAAGGGCATAACCAAGTTAAAATTTTAAGTCTAGTTATTAAATATACTCACAATCAATAGAAACGCAACACCCTAATTTTAGAGTGAAAATTATGTACGGGATATAACTATGTACCAAAAAAGTTAGGACATCTTTAATTTTGCAAAGTCAGTTATTTAATGGTTGAATGATGTTCACTCCTTTACCGGAAGTTGATTTTTAGTCCTCTTAACAGAAATAAAAAATTAGCAGTTTTAATAAAGTTATTGACACTATTTTGGGATTTCAAGGTATCGTACCTGTTAATCATAAGTATTGCACCAAAATTCCGGAAAAAAATATCCTTCTTTCTTTTCCGGATGTGATGCCTGTATTTCCTCAAAATAACTGAAAGCAGGAATTTTAATTGCTAATGCTGGAAATTCTCAAAATAAAGAATAAGGAGAGCTACAGATGCAAATATACACTACATAACGACTTTTCGGGCTCATGTGTTTCAAATGACACTTCCGAAGAGGCCAAAGTGTGCACGAAATACAATCCGGGGTAAAGCCCCGTGCACTATTGATTTGATAAATAATATTGTTGCTGTTGCTGTTGTTGTTGTTGTAATGTAAGTATTATTATTTATTGATGCACTGATGTAATCATTTAAGACACCTAACATAGCTCTTGTACTTAACCACCGCCATTAAGATAGGATGTAGCAATAAAATTATATTATTTAATCAATCTGTATGTTGAGTTTATTGAAATTCAGGCGGAAATTACCCAGACACAGAATCCTTTGTAGACTGCAAAAATATTGGGACAGCAATTGTTAGAATCTGTCTCAAGCAAGGCAGAGAAAATACTACTACATCTTGTGGTGAAGAATCTCTCAAAAGAGAACAAGAATGTTTACCAAGTAAGTTTAATCGAACACTATCTATATTAAAGTATGTACCAATGCATGAAATCATGAAATATAGCGTACAAAATGTAAAGGTACTAACTGCACTCTACTTACAAAATGCTGTAATGGCATATGATTATAATAACAAAATCCATGTTTTGATTTGGGAGATCAAAAAGTAAAATAGGAGGGCACAATAGCATTATGTGAAAAAAGATACTTAAAAATCCACATAGAAAAGTCCTTCTGCGGTAAAAGTCTATAAAAGAAAAAGGCATATTGTCCGTGATTTTATTTTTCTTTACTGTATATACAAAATATTACTTGATTTTACGTACAGAAATAGCACTCACATTCGCATTTAACCTTTAAAGTTAAAAAGTTCCATAGCTGTCACGCATTTCCAGTAACATGCTTTTATTTTCAAAAACAATCTGTAGACTGCGATAATTATTTGACCTAGTTATGTAATGTCTGTTACAGGTGATATTCGTTTAGGGGATCAATGTGAAATAGATGCACAGAGCAACTGGACCGGCACATCAAAGCAAAACAAAACATGTCGTTGCAATGATGAATTATTCAGAAATTCTTTAATGTGTATTCTGGGTAAAGAATTTGTTTTATTGCTTTCTGTTCTTATAAATACATGTAAACATAACTTTATTCTGGAATACATTCTAAGAGAGAACGTATAATTTTGTTCTTGAAGGAATCTAAAATTAATATTTTAAAGCATATTTTTTTAATATCAATATTATTCAAATTCAATG
The DNA here is from genome assembly GCA_003671525.1 of Saccostrea glomerata. NCBI lineage: Eukaryota > Metazoa > Mollusca > Bivalvia > Ostreida > Ostreidae > Saccostrea > Saccostrea glomerata. The sequence goes on along the minus strand of PRKT01000255.1, from coordinate 661,381 downwards.
AGTAGTGGTGACTTTTTGATAAAAGAAGTTTTTTTTTCTCATCGGCGAACAGTTGTCGCTTAACAGTGTAAACACTAGCACGCTAATATGAATAACTCATAAACAGAAGATCCTATATACCTAATCCTCACTGGAGACACTCTTGATAAGTCCTCATTTTAATATTTTTTCTTTTTTTATCAGTCATTGTGTTAGTCTTTTTTTCTGATTAAAAAAGAAAAAGTTTTGATAATGATGTACAGTATTTTGAAACTGTGATGTACATCAAATGAGTGTATATTGTATTTTCTATTGATGTTTCCTTGGATAATTTTCATCTTTCAATAAACCAGCATTACAATCGCAATATTTGTCAAGATACTCTATGCTGAAAAGACACGACTTTCATTGTCCCCCGCTTTCGCGAAAGCGAGGGGACATTAAATCTCATTCGTCTGTCTGTCTGTCCTTCTTTCCGTCTGTCCGTCTGTCACAAAAACTTTAACCTTGCCCATAACTTTTGATTTAGTGGAGCTATGATTTTCATATTTCATATGTGTATTCCTTGTGATAAGATCTCTCTTTGGGTACCACCAAATTTGACCTTTTGACCTTGACTTTGGAGTTCGACCAACTTTTACTCAAAAATTCCAAACTTTTACTTTGGCCATAACTTTTGAATGGTAGGTACTAGGACTTTCATATTTCAAATATTTATTTTTTGGGACAAGACCTTTCATTGGATACCAACAACATTGACCTTTTAAATTTGACCTTGGAAATTTACGTACTTATGAAAAAACTATAACCTTGACCATAATTTTTGAACAGTAAGGGCTATGGCTTTTATGCTTCACGTAAGTTATCCTTGTAAAAAGACCTTTCAGTGGATACCAAGAACTTTGACCTTTTAACCTTGACCTTGGAGTTTTAACTACTTTTTAAGAATTATAACCTTGGTCACAACTTTTGAACAGTAGATACAAGGACTTTTATATTTCACATATGTATTCTTTGTGGTAAGACCTTTCATTGGATACCAACAACTTTTACCTTTTAACCTTGACCTTGGAGATTTACGTACTTCTGAAAAACTTTAACCTTGACCATAACTTTTAAACGGTAAGGGCTAGGTCTTTCGTACTTCACGTATGTAATCCCTGTGAGAAGGCCTTTCATTGCATACCAAGAACTTTAACCCTTTGACCTTGACCTTGGAGTTTAAACTACTTTTTAAAAACTTTAACCTTGCTCACAACTTTTGAAGGGTAGAAACTAGGACTATCATATTTTAAATATTTATATTCTTTGTGGCAAGACCTTACATGTGATACCAATAACTTTGACTTTTTGACCTTGACCCTAAAAAATAATATTTCGCCTACAAAGACACCGAAAGCGGGGGACCACAATTCTTTGAATTTGCTTGTTCCTATTGAAACTCCACTGTGACACCAGGTGTCATGTTTTTTTTTTACAGATGTAGCCTCATCCTAGCCCCTTTGTTAAACACCTCTATTTATTTTGATCATTTCATCATTCTACTACCCAAATATTTTGGTGGAAGAAGTTTATCAGAAATTAAGGTTAACAATATATTTAAGAGCATGTCTACGAGAAAATCATGCAAAAGGTTATGGGAGCAAGGTTCTCTGATCAACTTCATGTTTTGTGTGTAAATTTCTTCTATAATATGAAATATTTTGCCACAAAATTTTTTTCAGTGTGGTCTCACTTAAGGGGGTAAATCGACATTGTTACTAAAAATAGAATTCTTGGTCCTTACACAGGGTGAAAACAGGAATTCTATAGAATTTTATATTTAAAAATTCAGCATTTTACTTAATAATGATATAAAATATCCAAATATGGTTGAAAGTAACAAGATACACTTGTTTCGGGAAATTTTTCATAATCACAAACTGTGCCCCCGTTTAAGTGCAAATAGGTCACAAATCTGGCATATTTCCAGATTTTTGAAAACTGGTGAAAATACTCACTTTTCAAAAACCTATAACTCAGAAAGTGACACTTAGAATCAACTCAATCATATACCAATTATTAGACAACATGTCTTTCTACATTATATAAAAAATCTGTCTTTGGACTCTCAAATTTTTGGCTGTACATTTTACTTAAAGTTGGACATTTTTTTTTTTCAATTTTCAAATTATCTCATCCTTGAACTTCAGCAAGGAGTTTTTTGCTTAGTTAAATATTTTCAAAAATTTTAATTTTGCTGTTGAAAAATACCAGTATATTGTACATTTTTGTTCTTAATCAATTTAATTATTTCTTTGGGGTTAATTGGGGTTAAAAGGGGGGGTAACTGAATTGGATTATTTTACAGTGCTTTGAATAGGGTGATATTCACATACTGCTTAGCACCTGTTTGTCAGTCAATAGACCAAGTGTGTTCTCTCTAATCTTAGAAAAAAAATAATAAATTTGCTCAATAGATAATAAACATAGAACACTGGTACCTACAAATAAGTAGATGGCCCCTTTTAGTTTGAAGTTCACAAGGTCAAAGGTCAAGGGTTACAATTCTCTAGATATACCAGAATGTAGATTTTAATCATTCAAAATCTTGAGGACCCATTGCTTCACAGACATCAAATTTAGTATACTAGTTTCTTGAAAAGTAGAGGACCTCTCTAGATTTTGAGGTCACAATGTCAAAGGTCAAGGGTCAAACTGAACAAAAAGGAATATCAGAGCCATTTTCTTTACAGAAATATTGACATGGCAACAAACTCAAAATGAATGAACACCAAGTTTTTAAATTCAACAAATTAGGACATTTCTAATTTTTAATTTCATCGCAGATTAAAATTTGAATATCACTCAATAACTAAGTACATTCAACAATAAAAAAAAATTACAGTGCTTGACTGCTTCCTGATATTTTATATTTACTTCCAAAATTAAAATGACCTTGAAATTTTGTATGCTTGAAAAAATTCTACTTGCTTAAGTATACATCATGATTCTAAATTAAGATAAGATTTAAAAGAAAAAATCACAGCTTCCCAAGTCATATTATGAATTATTTGCTATACCTGTACACAGGACGTTAGTCTTTATAGTAGTGTTATATTTGGTAAAACAAAAGCACTGTTGACCTTGATCTTTGACCTTATCTAACAAAACAAACACTGAAAATTTACTCTAAATTTTTGTGTATTCCTGCAAGTGAAACCTGATACATATTAAATATTAAGATGTTAACAATGTTGAAGTACATGTACCAATAAAATTGCACAAGTTAACATACTGTAAACGTGGTTATATTGACGAGTTGAAAAATTGACGATTTTTTTTTTACGAAAATTGACGAGTGTTAATTTTGATGAAATATTTAATCAAGAGTTATGTATCTTTGAATTCACGGGGATACAAATTAAGGCAGCGTCGGAATCGCTAAAATTAATTTTTTGTACAGATCATATACAGTGTTTAAGATTGTACAAACTATCTACATGTAAGTGTGTCAGATTTGATTGAATGAATAATTTGTCCTCTTGTAATTTGTTTTCATTATAAGTGGTCAATTGCCTGAGGTGACAAACTAGGTCAAGCACGGCGTTATACGCATGCAGTATTTGATACCTTAATTAGATTCAATGGTTTTAAAAAGTGTGGTTATATATCACTATGTTTTCATAACTAATTACAAAAGAAAATTAACAGTAACTTTGATCTAGTTATAATAAGGGAAACCCGAGAAAATTAAGTGGTAATGTTGTACAATGGTCAATGTCTGTTGTGATGCTATGTATATGATTTGAAGTTTGACGAGTGTAAATTTTGACGAGGAAAGAAAAATCGTCAATGTAGTCAAAATAAGCACACCATCAAAAGTTCCACGTTTACAGCATATGAAATACCCTGAAATATTGGTCACTATGCAAGCTTCTTCAATTATAAACTGTCTTTTTTTCATGTTCAGTACACCATTTGGGTTGATCTTGAGGTCTAAAGCTTTCAAAATCTATAAGGTGTATCCAAGCTATTCTGTTCAGTATGACCCCATTTTCTTCCTAAGTAGCATCCAATAAGTTCTGGAGAAAATTTAACAAGCACTGAAATTTCCACTCCTGGTTTAAAGAACAACTGGACTGTCTCCAAATACACAAAAGTAGTACTCAAAGCAGGTACCTGTGAAAAAGGACAGTTTTCAGATTAAATTGAAATAAACCATACTTGACATATTCTAAGATTTTTAAAATAAATGTTATGTTTATGATAATGCTACATTTATATTTTCCAATTTAAGAAAATGTCATCAAATGACTTGGGTAAGATTATTCACAAATTCTGCTGGCTATCTTTGAAAAAAAACAAGAGCCTCTTATCTTCTTGAAGTAAAGTAACAGAATAGGGAAAAATGCATGTGGCAAATCGACAGACAGACAAGGCAATTCCTATACTATAGTATATCATATCTTTACCATTTTCTCAGCAGTGGCAGGTAATTGGTCATGCTCATGCTGCAACTGCATTGTCCCTCCTCTTCTTATTTCTGGATTCTGTTCACAAAACTACATTGGAAACCCTACATAGTAATTCTTTATAGCTCCACAGCTGAAAATCCCATTGTAAAGCCCAGGCCTATCCAAGGAAATGAACATGAATAATCTGAAATTGCACGAGAAATATAAGAATGAAATGAAATATTCTTTACAAAGTACAGTTTCCCAGTCTTATATTTATAATATCAGTTGTTTTAAACACAAACCTGTCAAGGAACACATGGTGCCCTTTGAATTTGAAAAGTCTGCAGTCTGCACAAGTATTTGACAACTCTTTTTTCCAAATAAATGTGATCTCCCATAAAGAAAATTCTACTATTCCATGAAGCCAAAAATCATAACTGTAGCTATCTTCATAACATCTCATAAATATCTGAAAAAAATATTGTGTTTAATGAGATTCTTTACAATCATGCATCCCGCAAACGAGGCAATATTATGGTGATTTAATTGACAGTGAAGACCCACCTATCCAATTCTTAATTAACCCTATTAGTAAACAGTCTTTGAAAACCCTGGACCTATTCAACTTTTCCTTCCCTTTTCACCACCTCACAAAGGCTACTTAGATCTCTATGCTATTTATAATCCAGCAGATGTGAATATGTTGCATACATGTATGTATTTTGCAATATTGTTGAATTTACAGATATTTTTATTGCTACATGTACATGTACCAACCTTAAATTTCTCTTGACATGTTTGCTAGGTCTATATTCAGGTCCAGTACAATCACTAGATTAAGCTACGTAGGTAGATTTTTTTTTATAAAAATAAATAACTTTGGTAGCTAAATAAAGCTACTTCAGGTAGCTAAATAAAGCTAAGTAGGTAAATCAAGGTACGTAGCTAAATCTAGTGATTGTAGTACCAGACCTGATATTGTCTTGTAAAAAATCTTCTCTCGTATATAATCAATTCCCAATCAACATTGTTTATTTATTTATTTTTTACATATCAATAAGCCTTTTTTATAATGTACATAGTATTATATTAAACCAAGATCCAACTACATGTACCTGTTTCACTTTCAAATTCACATGTTGTTGATTCGGTATCATCCTCACTACATCCGTCTCGCTACCAAATGAATGTTCGCTGTCAGAATCATATTCATCAAAATCAGAGCCAGAATCTGGACTCGTTGACAATTCATGCACCTGAATCTTTTTCTGTGGACGTACAAAACGTTGCAGGAAGCCATAATGTTTACACATGGTTACGGAACTGTACATCGATCCCGATGGATTTCATAATATTACTTAGGCCACTGGCATATATGTAACAAATTAAATTCACAGGAAGGGCAATTTTCTTAAAACCAAACATAATGTATGGCTTAAACGATAAAATGACAAACATCTCTTCATAAACATAATCATTATCTACCTTCTCTACAGAAGAGTGCAACAGGGGAGATAATTCTTACAAAATCTAAAATAACTGTAAAATACGTTTTTTTTCACATAAAAAGCAGAGGAAAATTAATTTATAGCTTGTATAAAATTGAAAATAATTTTCATTGTTTATATATGTAAATATATTGCACAAAATTCATTCAAATTACTGTAAAAGTGAAACTTATAAAATCACCATTTTTTCTATCATTTTAATTTGAGATGATTTTATTACGATGTAACTTTTATGTCCTTGAGAGTCCAAAGGTGGATTTTATATATTGTTGAAATATTATCTTAGAGATTTTTAAATGAACAAAACTTTGAAAAAAGAAGCGTCACTTTCTAAGAAATATATCCCTAAATATTGACAAAAAATGAACCCTTATCATTTCTTGGCACCATGCCAATATTTGTGCTCTTGGGGCAGCCTTTGATACAGAGGTATTACAAAAATTTTGATTCCAACTTAATCTTATTACTCAGTTCTGTGAGAAAACATTGCCCTTTTCTTCATATATTGTTTTTTTTCTTTTTTACTTTTAAATATAGAAATGGTCGTTTTTTCACCATTTTTTTGCATTTTCCCTTTAATATTGACCAAAATGAATTATTGGCTGTTACTAAAAATAGAAACAACCGATGCAAAAATAAACAACATATTTCTGACTCTCAATGGGTGTCCTTTAAGTTAATAATAAAAATTAGTTTGTTCTTGAGACTGCCTACCAGAGCATATTTCTATATATCTGCATGGTTTTCTCGTAGACACGCTCTTAAAAGATTATACATCAGATTTTTTCATCATGAATTACGGGATACATTTTTTATTATATAGATGAATACATTTGATGATTTGATCTTATATATATTTTTTCTTGTATTTCAAACTAAAATGAACCAATGATGACAAAAATGCTTGAATTTAAAAAAAATAATTTTTTTCAGGCAAATTTCTCCTCGGAAATCCGTTTAAAATATATAGTCAGTTAACTGAAACGGAAGATGCCGTGGTTTGTAAAAATGACCAAACTCTGGAAAGTGAGACTTGCCAATGTAATGCTGGGTTCAAAAGAAGTGAAGATTGGTTACAAGGTAATATTATAGTGTTTCATGCACTTTGACTTAAGAAGAGGTTTAAAAATACAAAATGAGTTTAGTTCAGTACATTCAATATTCATGTAGTGAATGTTAGAAAATAACCTTCGAAATCAGATTTTTTTTAAATGAGCCAACTTATATATTTTCGAATATTTATGTTATTTCAGTATCTTGTAGATAAGAAAATCCACATATTGCAAAATCCACAAAACATTCATGATACTGATGTCTTCACTTTTTAGATATATCTTCTTATTCTATGATGGGCTATAAAATAGTTGCTTCAAAATATTATTATATAGGATGTATGCAATCGTAACAAAATATCGAAAGAGAAAGAAACAAATATAAAGGGGAAGGGGGAATTGTGCCATTTTTGAACAGTCCTAAGTTTCGCTTAAATGCCATTTAGATTTTTTACAATTTGTCATATGTTAGGTTACACTTTTTCTAAGCTGTAGCTGGCTTAGGATATTCAATGTAAATAGATTACGTAAAAGCTAACATAACATAATCTGTCCAAGGCGTACTTGTGAGCAACTTTATTTAAAAGAATATACGCTTTTGCTGAATTTTGTTAGATATCACATGTAAGAATGATATTGATAAATACGTTCAAAACATAAATATACTGCTATCAGTCATTGAGATTTCAATTTAAATATCTGTATTAAAAAAAAACTACAAAATCTGCTATTGAGAAAAGCAGTGTGATTGAACTGTAAATGCGAACTTTTGGTGAAACAAAAAAAAATGCTTCTGTACAGTTGGAAGGTACGCTTTTGCAGAAAACTGCTTTTAAAAGGGTAGTTTTACATGATTGTATAGATAAATATCCGTTCTTATTTTGTTGAAACTGTCATGTAAGGGCAATTAATGTTATAATAATATTTTGCTAATAATTATTTACTTTGATTTTTTTATTTAACTCACAGGTTCAACTGCCTTTCTTTTCAACATTCTTTCCGGTCTAGTGTTTTTACTGATATTAAAAATTATCCTAGGGTCTTTATATCAGTATTTCAAACCTGAAAGGGACATTGAAAAATGTAAGTTTTATTTTGCGCAAAACAGTTATAATATTGATTAATGAAGGTTTGAAATATACCAATTCAAACAATGATGACATTTACACATATCTTAAAATAATGTTATATACATTTTTGATATGCATGCACTAATATTGCAGCTGGTTTAATTCTCACTTGATAAGATACCAACGAAATTTAATCATTCAGATGTGGATATTGTTCATCATAATTTCTTTGATTTTTAATGTGGTTTTAAAAGTGTTAGCTATTATTAAACCATTTTTTTTTAAAGGCATATTTGACAAGGCATATTTAAGAAATAAACAACGTTATTTAGTGAACATGGCGTTATGAATAGCAATTGCTCTGCTGGCATATTCCATGATGCGCGCTAGCGCATCATGGAAAATATGCCAGCAGAGCTATTGCTATTCATTACGCCATGTTCACTAAATAATCGTTGTTTATTACTTATATTTGCATTCTTTGATGTTGTCAAGAATATCAGAGGAAATCCTGACTTACATAACCTTGGACGCAGCTTCTTCTGTCTTCAGTAAAGAAAACCATACAGCTTTAAAATCAGTACACCTGATCAGTACTCCTTTCTCTAATAAATCACAATTTATAAAGTATTTCCCTCTCAAACACAGTTATCTGGATATAAGCAGCGCCGTCATCGCATTCTCTTAATTTTTGTTTTGATGCAGTCGTGACGTCATCGATCAACGTTATTGAAATCCTCTGACAAAAATCAATAATTTAACACTATGATAAATATGAGAATGCTTTTATAATGATTATTGCTCCAGTATGCTTTTCTGTGATTTTTTTGGTACGTTTTCTTATTTTTTTTTCTTGATATAGATCTAGATCTAGATCTACCAGTTAAAGAAATTTTCTTTTTGAATGTTATTACCCAAGTGTAAAGAGTTATCGTTCTTTGTACAAGTATGCATGATACGAAAAAATAAAAATATGGAGTTCTATACATTTTTAAAAAAGTTTCATATTACAATTAAATACATTGACCAAAATTAAATTTTTAAAGATATCAATCAGCAATTTTAAATTGTTCTGAATTCCTTTTTTTCCAAAAATATTATTAAAAACTTATATTTAGTGCTTTTACAAAACACTTCATATATATACTTCTCAACACGATGTATAAGTGTATTAGAACTTGTTCTACACGAGTGAGATAGAGCAATTGCACTCATAGCAGAAGCTGTTGCGTCTATAGTCCTATGAATGCAATAAATGGCTGCATGTTCATAGTGGGAGAGAGCAGTGGAAATGCAAATATAGAAGTTTATTTTCAAATTCAAAAGGTAGATAATGATGACTGCTGATTTCAATTTATCTAAGTCTTCGAAGTATAGCACAGACGCCCTTCAATCTATTCATTCTATCAACACAAATGCAGTTGCATTTTTTAAAAGCCTTAATGTTCAACATACAGACAGATTTGATTTATTTTCTAGATTTGGAGATGGAAAGCAAAATGTCGAAAAGATCTGCAGACAAGGTCTCCCGTTTATTTTAAGTGAATTGAACATTCTTTTCAATAGATTTAACAAGTTTGTTAACCGCAAAAATCAATTTTCTTTTTTCTAATTTGCAGCAAGAGTTGTGGAACAAAACTAAGTACCCAAATGAAAATGGTAAGAAAAAAGTACTAACAGTTAGAACATAATAAGTATGCTTAATTATAGATTTGTTCGAAAATAATAAATTAAGGGACACCTCTTTAACCAACAAACAGATTTATCGATCTTGTATTTTTTTCTAAAGTTTTAAGACTGTACGCCATTCCCCTAATTACATGTAATATACGCATTTCTCTTGTTCCTGTATAATTCAGAAAGCCAAAAATTAAAACAATAAAAACAAGAAAACATTGAAGTAACCATCAATTGTCACCCGGGATATAAATAAAGTAAACAATAACAATGATTCTTGACCGCATCTAACCGCTTCGATATGTATGAAAAAGGCATGCGTCTAAATGATGGGAACGGTAGTCGAGAATATTTTGAAAACTTACAATCGGATAAAAATCGAACTAAAAATCAAATCCTTTTTAAACTTCAATTCCTCAGGTAAAAATAGGCTGCATAAAATATAAATTGAACCAGACACATGCATCACCTATATTCAAAAATGTATATCACTTTAAGAATTAAAAAAAAAACACGAACTGTGTAGAGTACGTTTTTATGCGATAAGTAAAATTAGATGTTCTAAAAAAAGTGACCTGTCTTTTTTTTTCGATAGTAAATGATAAGCAACTTTATTTGTTAAATATGAAAAACATATATATTTTTACAGATTCACTTTATGAAAGTAAATTACATTATGTATCTCGTAATTTATAAAAGGAAAGAACATTCTGATTTACAATCTTTTTAATGTTTAGAAAACCATTAATTCTGAATACCTTCTCCCACGTCAAACCCCATACACCAACACTTAAACTTATATGTATAGTGCAATAAAAACGTAAAACTTTGAAATCGTAACTCCAACTTTTGACAAAAAATATTAATCTATTAGTTTCTTTTTTTATTAAGAAAAGGGGGAAACAGTTGTCTGTAGGGCAGAAAAAAATTGTCCTTCGTTTAATGTGGCGAGTTGCTGTAAAAAATGTTGAATGAAAGTTAACAAGAGGCATGATTACAAAATCTCTATCTCTATTTGAATAATATAAACATATCAAATAACATGTGTAATAACATTTTCATTAACAGCCCACCTTAGTCCCTGGGTAACATGTAATATTTATTTGCCTCGTTAAAAGAAGCCAATTTAAATATATTATATAAAAATAGCACGTAAATGGGTGAGGTTTTAAGAAATATTGGATAAAGTAAGATTTAACGTATAATACATTTTCTTACACATGTTATAATGTTTAAGATCTACAGGAAGCTAAATTCATTTTCTTTAAATTAGTTTGTTTATTGTAATATGATATTGAAATTACTATTATTGAAAAAAGAAAACAATTACAGGCTTGTGAATACTTAATAAATGAATGCAAATAAAGCAGAAAGTCAAATTGAATACATGTAGTTTATACACTTTTCATAACACCATATTATCCCACAATTTTTCACCTAAACATACAACTTGATTACAACTCTAAAAGAGGGATAAATCATGCAAGCTCCTTGAGTAAGCTCTCAAAGAAATTATTTATTTATACATATAGTAAATATTGAAACGAAAACATTAAGCCAAACTATTATATGGTCTTAATTCATAAACTTGAATCTAAAAATATTACTTCATTTTAAAATCTTTTCTCGAACATGGATAAAAGAAAGACAAACAATTCCTTTATACAGCTTTATTTCCATCATTAAGGGATAACGCCGTAAAACTTTTATTAACGGACTATGTTGTAGGTTATAAGGAAATACTTGAATAGTTATATGTATTGAAACACGTATCAGAGTTGGTGATTTCTGGATGAAAATCTGTAAGAAAAAATGTGATATGAAGCTTTTGTGCATTATGCCTTATATAAAGTATTAAACATACAGTATCCTTTTTAGAACATGAAGAAATCATTGACAGTAAGGTCTAGAGATTTGATAAAAATCATTGTATTTTTGTTCTACAAGGAAAGAGGAGCATGATGAAAAAAGCCCACTGTATAGAAGTTGATGAAAAATCAAAGTCCAAATTGGAGATTTTCTTCAGTAAATACATGACTGATTATACACTATCCTGGGAAAGAGCAGCTTTGACACGAAATGCAGCTTTTATAATACCGATTTTAATCATATCTCGAATGCAGGATGACTTGAAGAAGGTCAATGAATATTTAGATAAATATGGTAAGTTAAATCTCATTATGTGTTTTAAAGATATCAAAATAAATTAGAGACTATATCTCACATATGATATGATATAATATAACATATACGATATTATATTTGCTAAAAAAAATGTTTTCAAGGATTCTTATCAATGTTAGTGCATTTATAATTTTATTTATTATTTTAGATTATAAGAAACAAAGGATCATTTTGATTGCCATCCACAACTGTCATAAAGATCATATCAAAATGCGTACATTGTGTAAAACACCACCCAATCAGAAAATCCATTACACCATAAACATTTTTACATGGAGAAATGAATTCTACACATGTGATGCAAACGTTGCCGCAAGTAAAACATTAAAAAACTTTCTTAACTCTGATGGAAGTTCTTTATAATGATAGATGTAATTAATTATGCCTTTTTTAATTTGTATCTTTAACATTTCATTCTTATGAAATGTGTATACCAAAATGCTTATGTATTTAAATAACAGTCATAACTGCAAAATATTTTAGATATACTTTTTCATCTGGTAATTTACTCATTAGTTCATACGGAACTATTAAAAAGAGCACTGGACATCTGAATGTTACATATCCTAATAACTTCCAGCATACTCTCTAACAGCTTCGCCAAATGGCAAAAGAGGTCCTTGGTAGGATGGAGCAACTTGGGTCATAAAACTTTATATAAAGTAGTATATAGGAAAAACAGTCTGTAAAATTTTCTTCTCAAGAACATCAAGACCATTATTAGTCATGTTGATATTAAATTCAAATGAAATAAAATTAAATAACTGCTCAAATGACCTCAATTTGGCAACTAGACTTATAGATGTAAGTAAACCACTTTTTTGAATCTTAAGTAAAACAAAAATTACCAAATCTTCTTGAAGTGTTAAAGCCGAAATCCTACATACAGAAGTACCAAAGTGACAATTAATGATGACATAAGATTAGGCCTAATCTTACAAATACCATTCCAAAATCTTATCATTTTACTGTTCATCACCTGTACCCTCAGTGTGGACGATTTTTAGATAGAGGTTGATAGCACTATACCTATTGTGATGACCAGGAAGTTATAAATGCATGTGATTTCAATATTGATAGGCTCAAATACCCACTATAGAGTCTTCTGTAGTTGTGAATTTAATTTTGGATTAACACAATTCATAAACACACCACAAGAATTACCACTGCTTCTAAAATTCTCATTGATCATTTCTACACTAAACTAGAGGTACTGTGATCAATGAGCTCACTAAATGATACCCCCGCCGCCCATATGGTTATAACTGATGACAAAGTCCATGATTTGCCATGGCCGGGCCCAAAATATGTGTAAGATCAAAAAGTAAAATAAGAGGTGCAGAATGGCAATATGTAATAAAGATTCTGTGAAAGTTTCATTAAATTTCACTCAGTGGTATAAGAGGAGTTGCGGATAAGAGGTAGGTACCCTAAAGCGTAACAGACGGACGGACGGACGGAATTAACGATTACTATATACCCTCCCGCTTTTTCCATTGTTATATATCGAATTTGATCATTCACAATTGAAGGCAATTAAGAAAATGAAGCTATTTTCAAGCAATCTTGACAAAAACTACACCAAAATTGAATAACAATTGAGATGTTTCAATTTGAAAAATATTTTTTGTTCGTGGTCCTTTGAATTTAATGTTGTTCTTAATTAAACCTTGTGTCTTTTTTATCCAATTTTCAACCAGGCGTGTAGCCAATAGCTGATTGAAATGACCACACACCAGATATATTTCAGAAATTGATATTTGACTTTAAAAAGTCATTTACACAGTGATTTCTTTATTCAACATGCAAATTACATTGTTAAACATGAAATTTACATTGAAGGAGACTCCAGAATTATTAAGCAAAAAATATGTTTATTCTTATACAAAGTTAATTCGCCTTTTCAAGAAAAAATGTCACATAGAGTACAATGTTTTGTATAAAATCAGATATTATCAATGAAATACGATAGATAGAAGAGAAATTGTCAATACATTGACGCATAACATGACTTTAACTGATATTAAAATAATATATATATATATATATGATATATATTTGGCTTATCTAATATAACAAAAGCCCAGGGGCCACATCGCTCACCTGAGCAATTGGCTAAGAAAAAGCACATTTCAGATTAGAACTGAAAGTTTACTGAGGGGGGGGTGGGGGGCGAGGGCTTGAATTTTAACCCCCCCCCCCCAGGGGAGTCATGATTTGAACAAACTAGAATCTACACTACATGAGGATGATTCCCTATAAATATCACTAAGCATGGCTTTGAAGTACTGGAAAAGAATATTTTAAAAGGTTTCCCTATATATTCCTATGTAAAACTTTTATCGGCCATTTGGCCCCACCCTACCCCTGGGGGTCATGATTTGAACAAACTTAAATCTACACTACCTGGGGATGATTCCAAAGGAGTTTCATCTTTCCTGTCTCAATGGTTCTTGAGAAGAAGATTTTTTTCTATATATTCCTATGTAAAACTTTGATCGGCCATTTTGGCCCCACCCTACCCCGGGGGTCATGATTTAAACAAAATTGAATCTACACTATCTAAGGACAATTCCACATGAGTTTCATCTTTCCTGACCCAGTGGTTCTTGAGAAAAAGTTTTTAAAGATTTTTTTCTATAAATTCCTATGTAAAACTTTGATCAGCCATTTTGGCCCCACCCTACCACCGGAGGTCATGATTTGAACAAACTTGAATCTACACAACCTGAGGATGATTCCACATGATTTTCATTTTTCCTGGCCCAGTGGTTCTTGAGAAGAAGATTTTTAAAGATTTTTCCTATATACTCCTATGTAAAACTTTGATCGGCCATTTTGGCCCCACCCTTGCCCCGGGGGTTATGATTTGAACAAACTTGAATCTACACTACCTTAGGATGATTCCCCATGAGTTTCATCTTTCCTTGCCCAGTGGTTCTTGAGAAGAAGATTTTTTAAAAATGCAATTAATTTTTCTCTAATTCATAATTATCTCCCCTTGGAAAAGGGCGTGTCCCTTTATTTGAACAAAAGTGAATCCCCTTTACCCAAGGATACTTTGTAGCAAGTTTGGTTGAAATTGGCCCAGCGGTTCTTGAAAAGAAGTCGAAAATGTGAAAAGTTTACAACGACGACGACAACGACAGACGACGGACAAATTTTGATCAGAATAGCTGACATGAGCCTTCGGCTCAGGTGAGCTAAAAATGATAAAAGATATATATTATATATGGCTTTAAGAAATATAAATGATCTTCTCATTTCAAATGAAGTCTATGTATCATGAAATTGTAGGTTAGCCAATCTATAAAGAACAGATTAGTAAACTTGTCATGCAAAATTAAATGAACTGCTTGCGGATATTTTTGGCAAACCCTTTATAATTATAAAACGTCTTCCCTATCAAACATTTAAAGGAGTGCGTACTTATGCGGAATTTCATCATTCACGTCTTTTCCTGTCAAAATTTCAGTACATATATTTCTGTTCACTCGTGAATTATTTTTGTACAGTCGTCTTAAAATTTATTCTTAAATTTTTCCCAAAACTCAACCACCTGGTTTGAGTACTAGTCTTTCTCCTTTCTTCTTCCTTCGGCGGCCATTTTATCCAGCTGTTCCTCCAAGTAGTCGTCTGCAAAATCTGCCGTCTGCTTCAACGCCTTTAGAATCAAGATGTCAATATTTGGATCCAGGCTTGTTTCATTCTCGTAGTTTTTGATCGGCAGGATATGGCCACGTGGTAGTCCCATGACGTCAGCAACCTTATTGACTGTGTCACGGACAGCTGGACTGTAAAACATATTCGACGTATCCTCCTCGACCTTTGGACAAACTTTGTCCAGTTTGGTCAAATACACCACCTGGGGAATATCTGTTTATGAAACAAATAAACAAGTTGATAGTAAATTGAATAGACTGTTCAAAGAACTCATCATCAAAACGTCCTCTAAGAAGATATTATTTTACCATTTTTTGGAGAAATGTGTGTTGATTTCCGTGATGCGTTCAATACCTAGAATTAACCAAACTATTTTATGATTAATTAAAATTCATTCACTTCTCTGATTCATCCTCCCCTGTAAATCTTTAAGCTGTTTGAGAATTTGTTGGGGCATAACGTCAATTGTACTTCCGTCCACTACAAACGCCACACAGTGAATTTTGTCTCCAAGTCTTGGATTTTGAATGAAACCAAAGGTTTCTGTAGTGAATGGTGACGATGGATTAAACTGGAAGAAAATTGTTTCATTTAATTTTCCTTTTGTAAACTTTATACAGTATTTCTTGGATGTTCGCTAATCACATTACAAACCCTAAAGAACAATTCTCAGATTAATGGAAGGATAGGGAGATAACGAACAGTATGCAGCATCAAAGTACATAACAAAATACAAAATAGGAGCAAAGCAAACATGGACCTCTAAAACATCAGAGGTGGGATTAGGTAGGAGTGAGCATCCCCTGTTGACCGGTCACATCCGTCTGGATTAAAGTTTTAATATTTTCCATTAATACACATAAGGTCAAGATTGCAACTTTTCCTATATAAGTATTATATTAAATGTAAAAGAAGAAGGTATGGTTTTAGCTTTCTGGCGCCCAAAAAATGTAATGACATCAAAAAGTTTTGAAACTGGCTTAAATATTAGTTGAATAAATGACTCTGATAAATCAGGAAAGAATATGGCATGAATGACTACCATTCTGCAAATATGACGTCATTAATGTGAAGCATTTCACTATTTTCAACTGAAAAAGCCTCAAAATGGCACATTTCAAGGGTGATTTTCCTTTAGAAAACAGGGTCCACAGACGTCACCCACGATAATTTTTTGATATTTTGGGCAAAATTCAATAACAAATCACATATCTCAAGATCTTTGTGGGCAATGCCTGTGGACAAAGTTATCTGAAAGAAAATTCCATTGAAAATTAGTGTCTTCTGCAACTTTTCAAGAAAAAACGGGAAAATGCACATGTTTATGAGGTCATAATGAGCATTTAGAAACACATGTGAGAAAAATGACTTGTATGATTTTTTTGCATTGAATTTCTTTTATTTAAAAAGCATGAGTTTTCAACTTTCACACCAGTTTCATTTTTAGAATATCACAGGGCAAAATTTGTATGGAAACCATACCTTCTTCTTCGTGAGAGTGCAAGGTCGTGTCAATCAAAACCATCCAAAAATTTGAAGTTTCAATAACTTTAAGATGAAATAAGATTTCAATATATTTTTGTGTGAAATATTATTTGAAAAATATGCTATTATGTAGGTCGTGATATTGTAAAGAAAATATTAACTTTAAATCTGTGTCAATGCACCCTTAAAAAGGCTTATTAAAAACAAATATTGCAGAGAAAGCATATTTCTATCATACCTGGCATACTGGACGTTATATATATTTTATCATACCTGGCACCTGTCTGGTACGTTACCGTCCATTATGTAAGCTATCTCCTGAGCGTCTATTGGTTTCTTTTTTATATTTCAAACATACCTGGTACCTGTCCGGTACGTTACCGTCCAGTATATAAGCAATCTCCTGAGCATCTATTGTAAAATCCTTCTCCAGACCCCGTGTATCACACAAACGGATCTTCATGTTATCTCCAGAGTTCTGGTCCTTGATGGTGTACTTCCGAAACTAAGAAAAATGTGTACAATACAATGTTCTTTTTAAATTCAGAGGTTACATTATATACCACCAATATTATAAGTTCCACTGAAAATGATATCAATATATTCTATTCAAATTGCAAGTTTTTAACATTTCAAGCAGTGGTATGATTTCACATATAATGATCTTAGCTTATATAAAGTAATATATAAGTCTGAAGCACCAACCTACAGTATGCAATATTTTTACACCCACATAAAAGATTTTTGCAATTTTCGAAGTAATCAAATACTTTGCTTCTTACCACTGTTGTAAGACTGTGTTCAAAACTACCACTCCGAGCCTTACTGGTGATTTTCCCGCGGAAAATGGAGTTGACCGAGTTAAAGAAGCTGGATTTACCCGCGCCAATCTGACCAATCAGAAGAACGTTGACGGCAGACAAGTTAGCGTCACTCTCAGGTTCAAAATCAGCAATCAATTTCTTCAGCTGTAGAACTGCCTGATATTTGCAGAAAAAAACATCATCAACCATACAATAACCGAGAGCTGTATACATATGATTCAAAACAAAGGTAGTTGAAGTCATTATGGACAACAAATATATATGTAAAAATCACATTTATAATGACAAACTTAATCTACTTGTAGAAAACTAAAGAAAAACATACATTTTATATTTATCTTGATATAGTAGATTTATGTCGATTTTTCCTTTAAAATTAATTTGAAAATTTTGTTTTGCTTTTTTGTTTGTTGTTTAACGTCCCTCTCAAGAGTTTTCACTCATATTATGGAGAAGCCATCACTTGCCAGAGGATATCTGCAGAAGCAGAACTCTAATCAATATTAATGCAACATGCCGGTGTAAAGACGAATAATGACCCCCATCGAATAATGACCGGGGGTCATTTTTCGACAGCGAAAAATGACCCCCGGTCATTATTCGACGTAGAAAAATGACCCTTTTGCCCGTAGAAAAAGTGTCACTTCCCTAAAAATTTGCAGAACCCACGTGAAGAAAAATGACCCCCGTAGAAAAATGACCCCCTGTAGATTAAAGCTAAAATTTTTAGGGGGCAAAAAAAAAAATTGGATAAAGAAGCATATTGGCCAAAATGCTCACCTGAGCTTATTGGGAATAAACTGATGATATGTTGATCTCATAACATTATACAATTATAGCTATATTTTAAGGTAAATGCAATGATTCAGAATCTAAAGGAGTAAAAGATTTATCAAGCCTTAAGGGTTAGGTAAACATTGTTTTTTGATGGTGGAAATCATCGAACTGACAGAAAAAATCAGCAGTATTATATATTATTATATCCTCCGCTTGAAAAGCGGGAGGGTATATAGTGATTGGGATGTCCGTCCGTCCGTCTGTTACGCTTTGAGGTATCCATCTCTTATCCGCAAATCCTCATATATAAAAAGATGTGTTTGTGAAACAGCTATGCCCCTGTATGGCAACATAGCGAAGATTAAACTTTTCTTAAATGCAATTTAAATATATTGTTACCCAAAGTAGGGTCTTCTCACAAGAAATACAACTGCAAAATAGGAAAGCCCTAGCACCACTTGTTCAAAAGTAATGGCTAAGGATAAGTTTTTGAAAGGTAGGTCAAACTCAAAGGTCAAAGTTGATGATTTCTTAAGAAAATGTTTAATGTAACAAGGATTACATATGTGAAGTATGAATACCCTAGCCCTTACCGTTCAAAAGTTATGGCCAAGGTAAAAAAAAATCATAAGTA
The DNA here is from genome assembly GCA_003671525.1 of Saccostrea glomerata. NCBI lineage: Eukaryota > Metazoa > Mollusca > Bivalvia > Ostreida > Ostreidae > Saccostrea > Saccostrea glomerata. The sequence continues at coordinate 642,089 of PRKT01000255.1, read as the reverse complement.
CGGAAAACTCCAAGGTCAAGGTCAAAAGGTCAAGGTTTTTAGTATCCAATGAAAGGTAATGCCAAAAAACTACATATTTGAAGTATGAGAGTACTAGTATCTACCGTTTAAAAGTTATGGCCAAAGTAAAAATTTGGCATTTTTGTGTAAAATGGGACAAACTCCAAGGTAAAGGTCAAAAGGTCAAATTTGGTGGTACCCAAAGTAAGGTCTTGTCACAAGGAATATACATATTAAATATGAAAGTCATAGCTCCAATAAATGAAAAGTTATGGTAAAGGTTAAGGTTTTTGCGGACAAACAAACCGCCAGATAGACAGACGGACATACAGACGAACACGATAAAACTATATACCCCCGAATCTTCGATTACGGGGACATAAAAAGAAATGGTCTTCAATTAACTTTTCATATTAATATACATTATAAAGAAGACGTTACAACAATGAAAATGTTTGTTCTGATTTTCATATTAAATTCTCTGAAAAATATACTCAGAACTGAGTAAAAGGGTGGAGTAAAACAAGAATTAAGGTAGAACCTATGTCGGAAAAGTCTTTGTCACAAGATTTTCAAACTTTTCAAAATGATAAATTAGTACTTGCTTATCAATCAGTTAAGATATCATGATATGTTTCCTTGTTTTTTAATCTAGAACAGGCTGTGAAACTTGGTATGGTATTTACATACTGCGACTTCACATTTTCAAATATTTTTAGGGGTACTTGTCATAAAGGGAATATGAAAAATCACAAAAATACTTCTTCAAACATCGTCGTTTATAAACTTTTTTAACTGAATAATATTAAACAATATTTTATCAAGAATAATTTCTTTTTTATTCAATTAACATAAAAGATAAGTCCACCATTAAAAAAAATAGTCAAATGAACTCTATTATTTTTAGTCAATTATTCACCCTATATTTGTAAATATTTTTTAGACGTCTTTGTCACAATGTTTTCAATCTTCAATATGATGAAGAACATAGCCAAATGATTACAAAAAATGATTAAAATATATACCTTTCCCCTCTAACTAATGAAAGATAGGCTATTTACCGATACTCATATTCTTGACCTTTTTGCACTTACACGGGATTTAATAATTAAATGACTGTTTGGGGTTACTTTCAGATTAAATATTTATCAGAAATTGTACTTTTTCTTTAAAAAGATCATATTTAATAGAAAAATTGTAATCAAACACCAAAAATATGAATAGGTAACAAATAATTGTTAAAAGGAATGCACATCATTTCATTATAGATATCACAAAAATGTACACACGATCAAACGATCTACAACACGTACATCTTTGACTTAGACACATTTCATCAAGATATTACACTATATAGCTGGCAACTAAAGATTTCTTACGATTTATGCATTCCTTCAAAATGGTTACATACCATTCAAATTATTACGAAAGTTGTATGTACATTGTAATTTCATTACACTAGATAGTCTTGGGTTTGTCAACTTCAGGTCTAGATCTAGTAAATAAAAGGTGCCTACATATTTTCTCTTATTCCAGAAATATATTGCCATTAAGCATTATAAACCAAAAAATATATGAATTGAATCAAGATTATGTTGGCATGATTGAATTCTGTGAATTTCAAAATGCAGTATTTTCTACCATTTTTATTGAAGCTGTCAAGTACGGGAAAAAGTGGCATTGAATTAATTATGACGTCTTAATGGGTTAGCACAGGTTTAACACATTTACAAGTTATGATGTCATACGAAGTAGGTTCTACGTTAAAAGAAATGTAATGAATACTGTGTGCTAAATCAAAAGTTTATGTCTACATGTATAGTTTTTGCATTAGAATGACTGTGTATTTTACACTAGCCCATAGTTTACAGAGCATATTTTTAGGTCTTATACTTACCCCACCCCCTTTCTTATTTAGGAGGAAGTCGATATTGAACAAAAACAAAAAAAAACCACCCTACCTTTATTTTTCTATAAGAAAGGAATTAAAAATAAGCTAAAAATAATCTACTATTCTACTAATTTTTAACTGTTACTTTGCCACAATACTTTCAAGTATACCTCCACCAACATTTAAAGTATGCTTTAATCATGGCGAAGTAAATTATGATATGATAGTACTTGTGTGAAGGCTTAACTTCATTTCAATATTTTATCTAGAGCCTCTTTCAGAATTATTGAAAGGTATAGAGTTTTATTTATATTTCTGCTTTTCATTTATTATTATTATTTTTGTTTTGATTTAACGTAATGTTTTTTTTTTTGGGGGGGGGGATAAAAATTTCTTCCTCTTTCATTGTCAAATAGGATTTGCCAAACTTAAACAAACTAAAAGTTGAAATGACGGAAAATTTAATTTTTCCTATTAAAGAGTATTTAAACCTGATTTTTGCATGGTTTGATTTCTAAAAACAAGTGGAATATCATTCTTTAAGCAAACATTATAAGGAGGAATATTAAAAAGAAATTTTATTTACTTGACAATTAAAGAATCTCTTTTCAAACACAATTTTAGCATTGAAAGACTACGTGAATCTCTTAATTATTTCATACGACTTTTTGTATTTTTCTGGTTACAGAAAATGTAAAAATTAGTTTCGCTGTAAAAAAGATATCAAAGAGTGTATATTTTGTATCACTTTAAAGGGGGTCATTTTTCAATGGGGGTCATTATTTTATAGGACTAACAGATAAAATAATGACCCCCTAGGACCCTTTTTCTACAAAAAATGATTTTTTTCTACGGGTGGGGGTCATTTTTTGTCGTTGAAAAATGACCCCCCGGTCATTATTCGATGGGAGTCATTATTCGTCTTTACACCGGCGACACGGATATTATTAGTTTTCATCGAAGAAACCGGGTTGAATTGTATTCTTCCTCGTATGTCTGTCTGTTTGATTGTCTTTCTAGCTGTCTGTTTGGCTCTCCTAATTGGTTTTCACGCATTTCTTAGGTGCATGTGCTTGCAGGTATTGAGCAATTTTATTGTGCTCGTATCCCTTGGGGAGTTACAAATCAAGTTTGTACTACTTTTGATCATTTTTACGAAATTACAGTCTTTTTTAATTTGTGAGGGTTTCTCAACTCTTTGTTTCTAAACGCTTTCATGCAGATACTTTGCTAAATTTTTGTGTCTGAGTCTAAGTTGAGTCATAAATCAAGCACGCATTTTGTTCCTCTTTATTGAAATTGACGTAATTATGGCATCTTCAATTTTAATTGGATTAAGATTACAATTTTCGGTAAGGGACTAGTTTTATTAATTTTGCAATTCTCGCAGAATAATTACTTACAAAGTTATCTTAAGTCCATACTTATATTCAAATTCACTTTAGAGTAAGCACAATTTGAATATAATGCTCTTTATTGTCTCTATCTCTTGAATAAATAAATATTCAGAAATTAAAAAAGAACCTCCTCATTAAACTCTGGAAACTTTCTCCAAGGGTTGTCCAGAAGTACTGAACCTATTTCCTTTCCTGTAGATATGTTTGGGTCAAAGCCATCTAAAATAACAAATTGACAAATGCTGATTAAATATGGTACATGTAATAGTTTGTATTCAAAATTCAAGATACCTTTTATTCGAAATATAAAGATACCTTTTACTTGGTATACTTCTAGATCAGTCACATGAAGATGACCATTTGTTATAGAATTCACGTTTTGTCCATTTAACAAATAAACATTTCCCATATTCAAAGAGCCATTCAAAGGAAAGTACTTTCCAGACCTGTTGATATTTCCACTAAAAGACTGAATGTCATAATCACCAAATGTTGGTCCGTAATTTGACTTCCCATAACCTGCATACGTGTAATAATCGTGGGAAATAGGAAACTTGTGTGGATTCGATGACCCATTATACTGCAGGCGAAACAAAAAAGCATTAGGATCATTGATATAGTCGCTGTGAAAATCCCAGCTCTCGCTGTGAGAATGCCAGCTCTGTGACAGGTATCCCCCGTAGATAGTGTTGTTAGTGTTGTAGAAAACCGTCACTGTGGGTCCCTGCCCGTCACACTTCTGGTGGAATGTTGTAGCTGAACATCCATCTCTGCTGATCTTGTACAATAACCGGAAGTGGCAAGTCTTCCCTATCCAGATTGCCAACTGATCTCTGTATACCTGCTCCAGAAGCTCCGTCATTATTCTTATTGTAAAAGAGAGGAAGTAATGATTGCAAAAAGATAAGAATTTATCTGTTTTAAAGTTCAAAAGAATTCATGTATTTGCATATATTTTAGTTAAAACATAGTCTTAAACAAGAGACCTAAAAGCCCCAATATTCATACTTTTTTAAATGAACCTATAGATTGATTATTTATGTGATACATGTAGATGGAGAGTTTCTTAAACGTATCCGTGAAATATATAATGTTCCAAGTTTTCAGTACTTAAAGGTACAGTGTATATTGTTTAGACTTTGGATCCATCTTACAAATTACAGTGTTCCTCTATTTTTAGAATTATAAACTAAATACTTGAACATTTTACATAATAGACTTTGTTTACTTCCTTTAAATCATTTTTCTCCTGTTAATTGGGACACACTCAAATTTAGATCTTTTAGGCACTTCTGCATGGTTATCAAATACCGATCGACTAAAAAATATTTACGTGCCAGCCCCCGGGTCACTGAGGCAAGGGACCTCCATTTATAGGGTTTCATCCGAAGGACTGACAGATAGTTTGACAATTTATAGTTTCTGAACCTTTCATAAGGAACAAAACAGCAGTGCACATGAGCTTACCTTATTTCAGTTCCACGTACACATGCAGCAGACTCACTATAATAGAAAGACCCAAAATGTTTTAGATAGTATTAGTACACTTGTATATATCATTTGGTTTTTTTTCTTAATAGTGATTCTTGGAAACTAAGAAAACGAAACTTATTTTCACAAAACGCACAAATTCAGGTTTTCTATTTCAACATGTAGAAATTGTTCTTTCTAACTTCCTTTTTTTTGAATTTCTAAAAATACCTGGTCTCACAGGTGCAGCTTACCTGTGGTTGTATAAGAATGTGCATGTGGAAAAAAGAGAAGCCTTTTTTTTTCTTTGTTTACATGTATAAATTCCTTACTGATATCATGCATAAAAATTTTGAATGTGTTTTTATTTAAATTGCAACGATGCTGATTGCGAAAACTAAGAAGACTGGGGGAAAAGGCAAACGAAGTGCCTATAGCGTCGGATATTAAGAAATCATCTTTAACATGTGAATTGAGTATTTAAATTAACTTTTCATTAGTGAAAGTTATGAGAACAAAAAAGTACTGAGAGAAAAAAATTCTTTTATAAAAATATAAAATGATATTCGGGGGATTCTAACCCTAGCAATAAAAATCCGACGTATCATACAGATGTGATACTAACGCGCTAACCACTATGGTACATGACTCATGATGATTTTGGGCAGTTAAATCATGTTTGTGATATGACCCTTGACCCAATGGACTTTTAGTATCTTTCGGAAGTTAAAGTGAGTATTCGCTCCATGTTTTTTTGTAAACCATCAAATGTATATTTTATTGCAAACTTCAGGATTATCTTTCAAAACATGGGGCGAAGATCCACTCATATTGAAAAAAATGTTGTTAAGTATGAGAAAATGATCGTTTTTGTTCTTTTTAGTGTATGTATGCTTTTTCATAGGCAAATAATTTCAGTGTATGTGAGATTGAAAATCGTACATTGTACAGACTTTACATTGAGTATACTTTAATATTACATGAAATAGCAAATAAAATTTGGATTTAATTGAGATTAAATTTTCCACTTCTTATCTGTCTGAAGTTAAACATAATACTTGGTAACAACTCTATAAAAGAGGGATAGATCTTGATAGCTCCCTGAGCAAGCTCTCGGAGAATTTTTTAAATTAAAAGTATAATAAATACTGAAATGGAAACAATAAACTTATAATCTGTTTCATGACCTTGATTTATAAACTCGAATTTAAAAATGTAAAATCATATCAAAATCTTTTCTAGATATGGATATAAAAAAAATGAATTACAATTCCTTTATATAGTTTTATTTCGATCATTAAGGGATAATGCCGTCAAACTTTTATAAACGGACTATGTTGTGAGGTTTATAAAGAAATTCTTGAATCGTATTGTGTATTAATCCTTTTGAAAGAAAATCTGTAAATAATGTGATATGATCCTTTTGTGCATTGTGCCTTAAATAAGTATTCAAATACCCCTTTAGAACATGAAGAAATCACTGCCAGAAATTCTAGAGATTTAATAAAAAGCAGTGTATTTTTGTCTTACAAGGAAAGAGAAACATGATGAAAATAGCCAACTGTATTGAAGTTGACGAAAAGTCAAAGTCCAAATTGGAGATATTCTTAAGTAAATACATGACTGATTATGTACTATCTTTGGAAAGAACAGCTTTGACACGAAATTTATCTTTTATAATACCGATTTTATTCATATCTCGAATGCAGGATGACTTAAAAAAGTCAATGAATACTTGGATAAATGCATGTATGGTAATTTAAATTACATGTGCTTTAAAGATATTAAAAATATATGAGACAATATTTCATATTTGATATGATATAATATTACATATATAAAACATGTTTGTTAAATAATATTTTTCAAGGATTCTCTCATCTTCCAAAGACAAGAGTTTCTGATCCGCTACGCTTCACATACACCCATGACCGAATAGGCTAAATTTGATGAGGCTTACTGTCACGCCATCTAGTGAGGTTGCACATTTTGAACTCTACTGACCTCTGCTATTGGTCAATCAGAGTAAACGAATACAACAGAGAATTCGAGATAATATTGGATGTTTGTAATAAATTCAATATAATGCAACGAAAAGCTGAGTCAAACATTTAACTGGGCTATATAATAATAATGACGTTATCCTTGTGACTAAAACTGGATTGTTTTTTCTGTTTACAATTTAGTTTTAGCTTAAATAAAACAATGATTTTTATTGATTCATGCAGACTTGGATGAGGCCCATCAGAGAACGCATTTCTAACCCCCTCAAACTTAGCCTATTTGGTCAAGCGTTTATATGGAGCTGAGCGGATAAGAAATTCTTTACTTGGGAAGATGAATTCAACACATATAATGCAAACGTTGCCGCAAGTAAAACATTAAAAAACTTACTTAACTCTGACGAAAGTTCTTTATAATGATAGATGTAATCGGTTCAAAATCTTTTTTGGAATCTTTTCCATTTTATTTCTATATGAAATCAGAAAATCAGAGGTGGATATGTATTTAATCAACAGTCTTATGGCAACATGTTAAGATATACTTTTTCATTCGGTAATTTACTCTTCTCTTCATGTGGAACCATTACAAAGAGCAATGGTTGGAAATTTGAAAGTTACACATCCTTATAACTTTTATTAAATGAACTTCATTTTTTCCATATACGAGGGTTGGTAACAAAGTTCACTGAAAAGATTTATCCAAAGAACCGGTCTCTACCTACCGCAGCGGGATTCTAACCGGCGACTTAGATAGGGCCTAATTTTACAAATGATTTGAACATATTTTATTGCTTATATTTTACAATTGGGATTGGGCAAAAGTTCTAAAAATTTATCACGCCCTCTCCCTAATGCACCGCTTGACCTTTTGTAACCTGGCGTGTTACTCCATTTGACCTAGTAAGGTTCGCCGGCGTACGCCGATCCCGATGGTCTGAAATGACCGGTGAGGAAATCGCCGGTCTAAGAAATATGGCGGGAAGAGAAAATAATACTTTTTACCTAATCGACATGTTCTTTATTTGTTTGCATATTTTGAGCAAATCTCTATTCATATGTTTAAAAAAATAAAATTATTCATGTGGTCCATTATTTTTTTTTTTAATTGAATTTCGAATCATTTTACTAAGACATAATATAAAAGTGATAAAAATTAATTAATTTTTTATCATTTCGCGTAATCATTCTTTTTTATGTTTTCGCCGGTTTAATTCATTTGCCTCTTAGCCGTTTTACGCGGCGCAATTCGGTGTACGCCGCTCATGCAGTGACAAATGATATTGGCCCATTATCATTTTCCTGTTCACCACCTGTTCCCTCAGTGTGGATACTTTTTACAGAGAGTTATATTTCACTACCTTTGGTGATACATATGTATCCAGAAAGTGATAATTGCATGTAATTTCATTATTGATAGACTCTACGACCCTATTACTGCAGAATTGGTTTTCTGTAATCGTAAATTTTGTATTTACACAATGCATAAACACACCAACAAGAATTCTTAATATCTCTAAAACTCTTATTAATCATTTTCATACTAAACAACGCATTTCTATAAAACCTGCAGTTAGCAAGCGCCCTCGGGTGATAACTCAGACCTGATAATTGGTGATGTCTCCCATTTAAACAGTCCATAGTATTGTACATTTTGTCGAATCTTGAGGGGAAATAGTTTTCATTATCCTTAGAGGGGTAATACGGACATATGTGGTGTAATGTTGGCCTCTCGGCTGATAGACATTATTTTCTGACTGACATAAAACAATGGTTTCAATGCACAGACTCATTTTATTACATTACTTCCGGTCAACAAAATATAATAGTAAAACCAAACATACACACATATTGATATTTCCGGAATACTAACATCGATAGATACTACATTCCTCCCCTTTTCAGAATAAAATTATCTATTACAGTTTACTTGAATAGATTATATAAAACATTGTAACATCTAATTAATGATATAGAGTCAAAAGTGTCATTGGATTGTTTTCTCATATTGTAATATTTAAACACAACAGTACTTCAACCCCTGTTGAACACAAAATAAAATTCCCCACAAAATACATGACATTTAAGTAACCACACATGGCAAACCAAAAATAGCAAAACACATTCACAAATTTATATTGATTCACAAATTTACACGTTTTCTCTTTTCACTTTCATTTTTTTTACTTTTTGTGATGATCATTTACACAGATCACTAAGTCACCTCAAAATCATCAAATTTACTCGGAAGCTTGCGACTCCTAACTTGACGTGAATTCACTGAAATATCGGGCACATTTTCACTGGTGCTGGTTTTTTGCGATTCCACATTCACATCATTCGGATCTTCAGAATCATCAGAAATTGGTTTGTTGTACTTTTTCAGATGAGTAATGTTGCGTTTATAACTTGCGCCGTTTTTCTACACAACTACACTGTTTCCATTCTTGGATACAACTTCGTATGGTTCTGATTCAAAGTTTGATGACAGTTTGTTTTCAATTGGCTGCTTCAGAAGAACTTTGTCACCTTTTTCGACATCACTTTCCTTCGCATGATACTTTTCATCGACATGACACTTTGCGATTCCTTTCTTCTCCACATCTCGTTCTCGAATTCTTGTTCCATGTCATCTGGATCATAAAATGTAATCTCCTAGGTTGGTAACCTCGTCCGGATTTTCCGCTTGAATAGCAACTCCGATGGACTGACTCCTGTTGAAGAATGAGTTGTTGTTCTGTACATATGCTGAACGCACCCGGTGAATTGTAAATATCAACAAATACGGAACTCGTGCCCTGTTTACAAAATCTGTGTACATAACACGAGTGTGCTCGATTTGCTAAACTCTGTACGCAACTCTTAGTTCGGAATGACGATACTTGTGAAGGTGTTCTGCTTTTCTACCATTTCTACTCTGAATAAAATTGTTTCTCTGGATAAAAGTTTTAATATTTCTCATTAATACACATCAAGATTGTAACTTTTCCTAAGGATTAAGACTAAGGTTAAAATTTGTGAAAGTGCAAGGATGTGTCAATCAAACCCGCCAAAATATTTGAAGTTTTAATAACTTTTAAATGAAATAAGATTTTTAATTAATTTTTGAGTGAAATGCTATTAAAATATGTAAGTCGTAATATTATGGAGAAAATATTGACTTCAAATCTGTGTCCAAGTACCTTTATTAAGGTATCAAATCCCTAAAAGGATCAAATTCAATGAAATTAAATACATAACAGATAAGTAGGCATTGAATACTCAGTTTATTTAGACATACTTCCCATTTATTACTATTAGTATGTACAGTGGGATGTGTCCTAGTTTATGACCTTGAATTTTAGTAAGAGTTGTCTCCCCTTTTTTAATTAATAAAAAAAATCAATTTAAGAAATTGTAACCGGTAAAAAAATTGTTTTCAATTGTCATTCTATTTTTAATGTTTCGATGCATCTTTCCACCGCAGGATTTATTGATATTCAAAATATTTAAATTTTTATTTGAAAAAACGCTTTTCCCCATAGACTTCAATGCAGTCTTTGTCAATTAACTACTGCTTAATTAATGAAATTTTTGAAACTTTCTCGCAGTTAATCCTTTTCATTTTTAAAATACTTTAAAATAATATCAGAGTATTATGTACCTGACGGACATTTAAGGGAAGGAAATTTGGTCCCATAAGGGATGGAAATCCTTAAGAAAGCATATACATCATTTCTAGGGAAATTAAGACTTTTAAAGAAAATTAAGTTTGATAATTTAAACAAACCACTGATAAACGTAAACTATAATTAACTATTGAATAAAGATGAAAGAGTGTCTATCGCAAAGATGTGCACCACCACCACTGCATCTCGTGACTTCTATTTATAGCGAAATGTTCCTTAATAAAAAAGCTAAAAGAATAACAATACCCTGGAGTTAACTAAATTCTTTGAGGAAATAATATACGATATTAGAAAAACAACCATTTTGCATAAAAAGTGCTGCTAGAATCCCACTGTCCTCTCAGTGAAATAATTATTCCACACATTCACACAAAGCTTAACCCGATGTTATGCATTTTATACATAGAACCAAGATTTTTCGTAAAACCATGCCTAACTCGGGATTCTAGCAGCACTTACCAAGTATTTTAGAAGGCAAACCTTCCATCCGTACAAATCTTACGTTTTGAAATATCCAGCTTATTGTTGTAGCTGCATTGTCTTTGTCAAGAATGACAGAGGAACGGCCGACCGGGATACTTTTATGTCTGACTGTGTCTGAAGAGAATATGATCGATGAAAATAAATTAGAATACATGTTGAATTAACTGAACTCCATATGAATTTCACATAATATTCACGGTATTTGCTTTAAACTCCATTTTACGTATCTTTGTAGAGGCCGTTCTTAGCCAAATTCTCTTTACTCAACATGATCAATTCCCAAGTTACTTGATGTACACATATGACGTCATCGGTGGTAGATTTTAATCAAAATGACAGATACAGCATAACAAAATAATTTTTTTTTCTTAATGTTTAGACGTTTCCATTCATTTTCTAGAGTTAAATTATATCTCTAATTACCAATATTACGAAAACTTGTGTTGTAAATTTGACATCATATCGCCTATTATGACGTCATAATGTATCACTGACTTAGTCAAGGTAGAATATTCTGTATGCTTCCTTATCACCCCTGCGAAATTGATATGGTTGTAAACGTAACACCCATCTACTAATTCTTGCACTTGGTTTGCACTTTGTTGAGTACTCCAAAGACTTCTGATCTGTAAAAAGTTCAAAGTCAATGACTTATAAGTACATGTGAACACGTTCACAGGCCCATATGATACTAGAGCTTCTTCTCTGTCTGAGAATAACGTTTCTCAACATCTATGAGACTACGACTCGCATAGGAGATGAAACGTTTTTCTCTGTTCTGAATTTGTAGCAAAACGGCTCCTAAACCCACAGGACTAGCATCTGTTACGAGTTGTGTTCTCGCTTCAGTGTCAAAGTAACCTAGAGTCTCTGCATTTGTTAACATTTTTTTCAATTTCTTGAACGATCATTTCTCTTGATCCTGTCTCCACGAAAATCTCACATTCTGTCTCGTTATTTTTCTCAGTGGTTCGGATAAATTAGCAAGGTCAGGTATGAACCTACTACAAAAATTCACTAAACCAAGAAAGCTTCTCATCTCAGATACTGTTTCGAGACGTCTAGCTTTGACAACCGCTTCAATCTTGGATTTGTCAGGACCAATACCTCTCGCGGACAACAGATGACCCAAAAATTGATTTCGGATAAATCAAACTGACACTTGTCGAGATTAAGAGTAAGGCCATTTTCTCTGAGTCTCTGTAACAGTCCTTCCAGGTTTCTGTCATGTTCTGCCTTGTTTTTACCATGAACAATAATGTCGTCAAAGATATTTCGGACACCAGGACATCCTTGAAGAGCTTGAGATATAATGCGTTGGTACATCGTGCACAACTAACTCCAATCATAAGGCGCTTATATCCAAAGAATCCTTTATGAGTCACAAATGTCGTGATGCTCCTGGATTATTCACTCAACTCTATCTGGTGAAATGCAAGTTTCAAGTCCAGTTTGCTAAACAACTGCTTCGGTTCAGGTTCTGAAGAATTTCATCTACTGCAGGTATCGGATGACGTTCCGATATGATTGCTTGGTTGGCCTGTCGCACGTCATCACAAAGTCTGATATCGCCATTAGGTTTTGGTGCTACGATACGACAATTGGAGTAACCCACGGAGTAGGTCCTTCGGCTTTCTCAGTTATGTCCATATCTTTCAACTCCTGAAGTTTCTTGTCGATTTTCCCTCTAATACTAAATGGTACGGGTTGAACACTCTGAGCTACAGGTTTCACTTTGTTGTCAATGGGAATCTCCAACTGAAAGTTCTTAAGTTTCCCTTGTCCACTGAATACATCACGAAACTGGTGTAACAAGTCTTGTCTTGTTATACTGTTGCCAGTTCGGGTCCTAGTCTGAGTACGTTCAGTAATAACGCAGTGTCTTTACCCAAGAGATTTTGTACACCACCTCCCACAACAATGAATTCAGCCACATGTGTTGTTTTGCCAACTGAAATTTCTGCTGTGTAACTTCCTGCAACCTTCATGGGAGTCTTACTTCCATATGCAAATAGTTTCTTTGTACACTGGCGCGAGTCACACTTCACTTTGGAGTTCTTCGGTCTTTCCTATTCAAGTCGACTGATCAGGTTACAGGTTGCTTCTGAATCTGTATCATTTCCGTCTGCACTCCTATTGTCACAGAAATACATGATTGTATCTCGGCATTTACAATAAATACATAAAGTTCATCATCAGAGTCCATTAAGTTCACTTTGTGCTTGTTTGGCGGATGTTTCTGAAAGTTCCCATATTTTTCTGACTTTTGTATAGTCTTGCAACATTTAGTAAAGTGACCTTTCTTACGACACCTGTAACATTCCGCTTTTCTTGCTGCACAATTTTCGCTTTTCGAAATATGACCGGTTCCATCACATCTGTAACATCTCCTCTCTAACGTATGCTGATTCTGTTTTCGTTGTTTCGTGTTTCTAGTTTTAACTACATTATTCACACTTTGTCACTACTCCCAAACTCGATAAACTTTGCCTGCTTCTCACTCGACTCAAAAGCTCTCGAAATTGTCCTTATTTGTTCTAATGTCAAATCCTTCCCTTTTCAAGAAACTTCTTTCGGAGATGATGAGAAGTACATTTCTCTATTACTTGGTCCCTGATTTGTTCTCCCCCTTGTTGTCCAAATTTACAGAATTCTACTCATTGCCGTAGACGTGTAATAAATTGGTCGACAGTTTCGTCTGTCTTCTGTACCATATTTCTAAACAAATGTCTCTCATAAGGTACGTTTTCCCGAGGAACGAAATAAGCATTGAACTGTTTCTTAATAACCGAATCTCATTTCCACTTTGTTCTACAGTCTTAAACGTAAAATACACATCTTGTAGTTCTACGCCGCCACAGTGTAAAATTAAAGCCTTTCTCTGTTCATTATCTGTCACCCCTTTACCGGTGCAATAAATTTCAAATGAACGAAGCCACTTTTGCCAACGTGTATTTATAATTGTAGAATCACCGTGAACATCAAAACTTTTCACTGTCACTTAAGTCACTCAAAAAAGAAACCATATTCGTTTACTTATAGTTCGTTTCAAATTCAATTTATCCTTGTCGCTAATTGTAATGTTGGTCTCTTAGCGGATAGCCATTATTTGCTGGCTGCTATGAAACAACCACATGGTTCCAATGCACGGACTCAATTTATTACATTACTTCCGGTCAACATAAATATAATATAAAACCAAACATTTACACATATTGATATTTCTGGAATACTAACATCGATAGATACTACATATGGGGTCCTTGAAAAAAATTACCCCTCTACGTATCTACATAACGAATCTATCCTGTCGAAGATTTTTTAATATATACAGTTCTTTTTTTAGGTAGTAAATCGATCTGTAGCAAACCTTTACATTATGACGTTGTTTAATGTTTATTTGACGTCAGATATTAGGCTTACTGTGCGTTCAGCGCAACGGATCTGTGCATTATATGGCACGTGGAGAGGGCACAGAATTATATGGCACACCGCTGCACAGAATTTCGTCAAACTTTGCAGATATTTAGGACACAATGTGTAGATGTGCATATTACCAGGATATTTCGATTCCATTATTTTTTCCGGGAATTTCCGCACTTATTAACTTAGGCATTTGGCCATACCTTGAATATAGAGATGAACAGTTTGTCAGTGCAACTCCTTATAAACCGCTGCACAGAATTTCGTCAAAACTTTGCAGATATTTAGGACACAATGTGTAGATGTGCATATTACCAGGAAATTCCAATTCTTTATTTTTTCCGGGAATTTCCACACTTTTTAACTTAGGCATTTAGCCATACCTTGAATATAGAGATGAACAGTTTGTCATTGCAACTCCTAATAAACCGCTACACAGAATTTTGTCAACCTTTGCAGATATTTAGGACACAATGTGTAGATGTGCATATTACCAGGAAATTCCGATTCCATTATTTTTTCCGGGAATTTCCACACTTTTTAACTTAGGCATTTGGCCATACCTTGAATATAGAGATGAACAGTTTGTCAGTGCAACTCCTCATAAACCGCTGCACAGAATTCTGTTATACTCCACGCAACTAGTTGCGGGAGGTATAATGTTTTTACCCGTCCCTCAGTCAGTCAGTCAGTCAGTCAATTAGTCAGTCCTCTTTTTTTGTCAGCGCAACTCCTCCGAAACCGCTGCACAGAATTTCGTCAAACTTTGCAGGTATTTAGGACACAATGTGTAGATGTGCATATTACCAGGAAATTCCGATTCCATAATTTTTTCTTGGGAATTTCCGCACTTTTAACTTAGGCATTTAGCCATACCTTGAATATAGAGATGAACAGTTTGTCAGTGCAACTCCTCATAAACCGCTGCACAGACTTTCGTCAAACTTTGCAGATATTTATGACACAAAGTGTAGATGTGCTATTTATCAGGAAATTTTGATTCCATTATTTTTTCCGGGACTTTTCGCACTAAAAACTTAGGTTTTTTGGCCATACCTTTTACATAGAGATGAACAGTTTGTCAGCGCAACTCCTCATAAACCGCTGCATAGAATTTCGTTAAACTTTGCAGATATTTAAGACGCAATATGTAGATGTGCATATTACCAGGAAATTCCGATTCCTTTATTTTTTCCGGGACTTTTCGCACTTAAAACTTAGGTTTTTGGCCATACCTTTTACATAGAGATGAACAGTTTGTCAGTGCAACTTCTCATAAACCACTGCACAGAATTTTGTTAAACTTTGCAGATATTTAGGACACGATATGTAGATGTGCATATTACCAGGAAATTCCGATTCCTTTATTTTTCCGAGAATTTCCACACTTTCTATCTTTGACGTTTTGGCCATATTTTGAATATAGAGATGAACAGTTTTTCAGCACCACTCCTCTTAAACTGTTGTACATAGTTTCGTCAACCTATGCAGATATTTAGGACATATTCCATTATTTTATCCCAAAGAGTTTTGCCTATTATTCAAGAAAATTTCTCACCTCCCCCCTCCCCCCAGCCACTTCAAATTAATCTTTGGATTTGTATAATGCCACGAAATTTTGATTCCATTATTTATCTAGAAACTTCATTCCACATTTAAATGTCCTCATATGCAAGACTTTTGATGTGAAGATTTTTTTGCAATTATTGCCCTTTTTGATCTATACTATGTATTTAAAGTGCACTGTGCCTTTCATTATGTGTTTCACCGTCAAGTTTTGGGGGAGCGTGGGGTATGTGAGCTAGTTCACTTTTTCTTTCATTTTTTAAATGTATTCCGAGTTTTATCTGCCAAATTAAGTTATATGAACTGAAATTCATTTTATTAGCTTACACTGTGTAAACCATTTTAATGTACTCTCTCAGATTGAATATTCTTACTTTTAATTAGGTGGAAAATTAAAAGAATATATTTCAAGCCTTATGATGATGTTAGACAAGCCGTTATTCTAGATATAATAATCCAAGAAAAATCAGTATTTATTTCATACTCGTGTGAGATAGTGAAATTCCACTTGGGGCTCAGATTCACGGTCTAGGGCTCTGCAAAGCCTCGTCCTAGACTGTGAATCTTATCCCCTCTGTGGAATTTCACTATACCACACTCGTATATAGTAATGAATGATTCTATTATTCTTCTCGGCCGATGAAATTTCACGGTTTTTATCAAAAGCAGGATAAGGAAATATGTGGAGACCTTGAAAAATGCATTTTGGACGATACGTAAGGTAATAAAAGCTTACGACGTTACCCTGCTGATGGTTTCTCTGAAAGATATATTCTTGATATTTATATTCATGAGGGAAGAAAACCGTGTTGCATCCATTGCGTTGATGTTGTTGTCTGAGGCAATGTGATGTCAGTTATGAAGTTCCATGTAGGGTGAAGTTTAAACGAGCTTAAAAGATTTTTAATTTCCTTCCTTTCTTATATATCGAAATTGATAACTCACAATTAAAGGCAATATAAGTAATATAGCTATTTTTTTTATCAAACTGATCAAAAACTTCAGCAAAATTGAAAATAACAAATGATATCATGCTTCACTTTGAAAAAAATACAACTGATGTCTTTCGTTCGTGGTCTTTTGAATTTCATGTTGCCCTAAATTAAGCCTTGTGTCTTTTATCCTATATTCAACCAGGCGTGTAGCCAATAGATGATTGAAATGACACGCAACATGTATTGTTTGTTAAAAGATGTTCAACATGCAAACTGCGTTGTTAAACATGAAAGTATCATTGAAAGTAGACTTCAGAATTATTAAGCAAATAATCTTGTTTTTCCAATATAGAATTAATTCGCCTTTTCAAGAAAAAAAATCTCGTACAGTATACTGTTTCTATGAAATCAGGTAATAGCAATGAAAACGATAGACAGAAGAATTTTTTTCAAAACATTGACGCATAACATGCGATTTTGGTCTTGACAGCAAAACTAATATGATATACACTGTGTATGTGATTTTAACTGATATTAAAATAAGATATATGATATATATTTGGCTTTATCTGTAATAAAAATGATATATAAATGCTTTTCTCATTTCAAATTAAGTCTATGTGTTATAAAATTGTAGGTTAGCCAATTTATATTCTATCAAAAAGAAGAGATTAGTAAACTTGTCATTCAAAATTAAATGAACTGCTTGGTGATTTTTTTTAGGCAATCCGTTTATAATAATAAAACATCTTTCCTTCCAAACATTTAAAGGAATGCCTACTTCTGCGGAATTTCATCATTCACGTTCTTTTCCTGTCAAAGTTTCAGAATATACATTTTTGTTTATTCGTGAATTATTTTTGTACAGTCGTATTAAAATTTATTCATAAATTTCCACCTCCTCTCCCAAAAAGCGACTTCGTTTCGTACTAGTCTTTCTCCTTTCTTCTTCCTTCGGCGGCCATTTTATCTAGCTGTTCCTCCAAGTAGTCGTCTGCAAAATCTGCCGTCTGCTTCAACGCCTTTAGAATCAAGATGTCAATATTTGGATCCAAACTTGTTTCATTCTCGTAGTTTTTGATAGGCAGGATGTGGCCACGTGGTAGTCTCATGACGTCAGCAACCTTGTTGACGGTGTCACGGACAGCTGGACTGTAAAACATATTGGACGTATCCTCCTCGACCTTCGGGCAGACTTTGTCCAGCTTCGTTAAATACACGACCTGGGGAATATCTGATTATGAAATAAATAAACGAGTTGATTGTAAATTTAATAGACTGTGCAAACAACTCAACATGAAAACATCATCCAAGAAGATATAATTTCATTAACCAGAAATGTTTGTTGACGTCCCTGATTCGTTTAATATCTAGAATTAGAAAACATTCATTAATTTGAATTTAATTTTAAATTCGCCTACTTCTCTGATTCATCCTGCTCTGTAGTTCCTTAAGCTGTTTAAGATTTTTTTGGGACATGACGTCAATTGTACTTCCGTCCACCACAAACGCCACACAGTGAATTTTATCTCCAAGTCTCGGGTTCCGAATGAATCCAAAGGTTTCCGTAGTAAAGGGTGACGATGGATTAAACTGAAAACAAATTACCTTAGGTAATCTTCCATGTTTCGTATATTTTATACGACAATTTCTTGCACATGTTTCGTAGAGTGACACGTTAAAAACCCTAAATATCAAACTTCGAACAACTCTTATGTCGATGAAACATGCATTGTATTCTTTATCAGTTTAACTTTTACCTTTTCATTGTTTACTTTTGAATTTGTAGATGTTTACATATTTCTGTAAGCAGTAGAGGAATGCAGAAGTATATCATCTTCATGCTCAAATTTAAGGAAAAGTGTGTATTTACATAACTAAATGTTTAAAAAAAATACTGAGAATCCCCGCCTTATACAGGTAGCCCTTATACAAAAACAAACTATATTAGATCTCGGGTTTTCCTTAATCTTGTTAATTAACCTAAAAGCAAGTAATTCCTACACTTGTTTACAATTCACAAGAGAACATATAAATTTATGTAGTCTTGCGACCAACCATTGCCGAGCGTAACAATTTTTATTGAAAATGTTCTTGGACAGGAAAATCAGTGGTAAAATTTACGCAATGTTCAAATACATACATTTTATGAGTTAATGGGTATTTACATGAATCGCAATAACTTACTGTTATAAGATAAATGAAATGATTTTTTTATGGGAAAACAGAGGATTTTTTTTAGGAAAATTGATCGTTAAAGTGCCTGACGCTCTTTGCATCAGGCAACAAAGATAACTGCACTATCCTCCAGATTTTCTTCATATCTAAGGTATAACTGTACGTTTTGAGTTTTATGCCTATCGATGAACCAGTAGATTTGTACAAATGAAGTATTTAACTATTTGTAATTTTATCTCGAGCAAAGATATTTGAAATGTAGATATTACAGAATAATCAGAAACACTAAATACCCTGCTATTCTTCATTAAAAAGATTTGTATATCTGCAGTCTTGATGATATGCTCGATGATCACAAAAATAGGTCTTCTAGAATAAGATTTTTTAATCATACCTGGTACCTGTCCAGTACATTACCGTCCAGTATATAAGCTATCTCCTGAGCGTCTATTGGTATCTTTTTTATATTTGTATCATACCTGGTACCTGTCCGGTGCGTTACCGTCCAGTATGTAAGCTATTTCCTGTGCGTCTACTGGTATCTAATTTTTTTATTTTTGTATCATTCCTGGTACCTGTCCGGTACATTACCGTCCAGTATATATAAGCTATCTCCTGAGCGTTTACTGGTATCTTTTTTATATCGTTATCATACCTAGTACCTGTCCGGTGCGTTACCATCCAGTATGTAAGCTATTTCCTGAGCGTTTATTGGTATCTTTTTTAGATATTGCTATCCGTTTTCGTCCGTCGTCGTGCGTCGTGCGTCGTGCGTAACATTTGAACATTTTCAGCTTCTTCTCTGCAACCACTGAACCAATTTCAACCAAATTTGGCATAAAGCATCTTTGGGTAAAGGGGAACA
The DNA here is from genome assembly GCA_003671525.1 of Saccostrea glomerata. Taxonomy (NCBI): domain Eukaryota; kingdom Metazoa; phylum Mollusca; class Bivalvia; order Ostreida; family Ostreidae; genus Saccostrea; species Saccostrea glomerata. The sequence goes on along the minus strand of PRKT01000255.1, from coordinate 622,213 downwards.
AAAATTGTGAATTTCATGATCCCAGCCCCCCTGGGGCCTGAGGGGTGGGGCCAAAACCACTAAAATTAATGCAATCTTTAAAAATCTTCTTCTTTATGGTGAAAATACATAAATTCTTTCAAAATCTTCTTCTCTGTTCCTGGGTATTAAATAAACCAACTAAGTACATAGTTACGATGAGCTAGAGTGCCTAGCTCTACCAAAATTGTGAATTTTATGGCCCCAGGGTCAGGGGTTCTAGTATTAGGGCGGGGCTCTATTGATTATATAGTGAAATACATGAATTCTTTGAAAATCTTCTTCTCTGCTCCTAGGTATTAAATAAACTAACTAAGTGTATAGTTCTGATGAGCAAGAGTGCCTCTACCAAAATTGTGAATTTTATGGCCCCAGGGTCAGGGGTTCTGGTGTTAGGGCGGGGCTCTAT
>PRKT01000255.1:609655-620233 GCA_003671525.1 Saccostrea glomerata | reverse complement strand
AGTGAAAATACATTAAATCTTTGAAAACCTTCTTCTCTGTCTCTGGGTATGAGGCAGATGAACTACCTATATAGTTATGATGAGCAAGGGCCCTAATCTTGCAGAATTGTGAATTTCAAGGCTTCAGGGTCAGGTGTACCATAGATAGGGGGGATGGAGTTGTACTTATATACTGAAAATGAATGAATTGTTTGAAATCTGCTCCTTGGTATTAATCAAATATTTTTGAAAAGCAAGGAGGCCTTTTCAAAAATTGTGCAGTGTGTGGATCTAGGCCTAAGGGTCAGGGGTTCATGTGTTGTAAGGGCACTACTGATTATTGCTGAATATTACTGATTAGTTGAAATGCATTTTTTTGTTCCCCTACCCTGCCTATAGGTATTAAGTAACCAAGCTAAGCAACTGCTAAGTGTATTGTTATGATGATCAATGGTGCCTCTTTCAAAATTGTGAATGCCATAGCATCTGGCTTAAAACATGAATCAAATTCAATAACTGGAAAGTTGTTACATAATGCTCAGGTGACCTATAAGGCCCATGGGCCTCTTATTTTGTATTTTTATCATACCTGGTACCTGTCCGGTAAGTTACCGTCCAGTACTGTAAATGTATTACATTTGGCGTGAACGATTTTTGGCGGAAATTCAATTTTCAACATGTTAGCGCAGATCTGATTTAGCGTTATCTGAATATGCTAGTTATAAATGTTTGATATACAAGACATTTAGCGATGTACTTGAATTAGCGGACCCTGCTTACCGCCAAAATGGCTAAATAGAAAAGACCGCTAAATGTAATACGTTTACAGTATGTCCTGAGCGTGTATTGGTATCTTTTTATATTTGTATCATACCTGGTACCTGTCCGGTACGTTACCGTCCAGTATGTAAGCTATCTCCTGAGCGTCTATTGTAAAATCCTCTTCCAGTCCCCGTGTATCACACAAACGGATCTTCAAGTTATGTCCAGAGTTCTGGTCCTTGATGGTGTATTTCCGAAACTAAAGAAAATGTGTACAATAGATGGTGTTTTTAAATTCAGCACACTGACAGGCATATACAATTAAATTCAATTTTCTAGATTTTAAATATTTCAATACTGGCATAGTATGACTTTACATTATCTTAACTTACAGAGTAGTATTATGGTATTTGTTTCTGCAGCACTACAGTCCTACAATCATGCAATATATTACACTGACATAAAAGATTTTTGCAATTTTCAAAGTCATCAAATACGACTCTGCTTCTTACCACTGTTGTAAGACTGTGTTCAAAACTTCCACTCCGTGCCTTACTGGTAATTTTCCCCCGGAAAATGGAGTTGACCGAGTTAAAGAAGCTGGATTTTCCCGCACCGATTTGACCAATCAGAAGGATGTTTACGGCAGACAAGTTAGCGTCACTCTCAGGTTCAAAATCAACAATCGATTCCTTAAGTTGTTGAACTGCCTGATATTTGCAAAATTCACATATCACCACCATACAGTGTATATTGATTACAGGCAAAGGCAAAGTAAAGGCAGTAGAAGTCATTATGGACAAAAAATGTTAAAATGACGTTTATATTAACAAAATTAACGTCATCGAAATCTTTAAAATAATACTTATTAGAGGAATATAGACACAATGTCATGTACATGTATTTTATTCGACTTGTGTAACATTATAGCCTATACAAATTACATTTTCATGTAGCACTCTTATCCCTTTAAATTACATTTATTTTGTTAAACTTTTTATTTGTTGTTGTTGCTGTTTTCTTTTTTTTTCTTTTTTTTTATTTGTTTGATTGTTTGTTTGATGTTGGACGTCCCTCTCGAAAATTTTAACACATACGTACGCCACCATTTGCCGCGGTTGAGAGCTGCAAATTGATATCTATACTCAAGACCACTGAGCTCGATGACATTGTGGCATTTTCAAATTTTAATGGGAATACGATTACACTTACAGGTACATGTAGGCTAATTTTAATTCTTATTCTTTGAATGCTCGTTTACACATTTATCCGAAGCTATCATTTTCCTTAAATATCAAAGTTTACTTAGTGTTAGAAATAAGGAAATCTTGTTCTTTTTTATTTTTTCCCTTGAAAACAAAATATCCACATTCATTGTATATAAACCTCAATACCTCATCATTAAACTCCGGGAACTTTCTCCATGGGTTGTCAAGAACAACATAATCCACTGTCTTTCCTGTAGATTTGTTTGGGTCAGGGCCATCTAAAATGACATTTTTGACAATTTACCGACTAGTATTTAAAATACCGATTAAATTTGTTATGCTTGAATATCTTATAGTTTGAACAGTTAAAAATGTAAAGATACTATTTGATTTATGAATAAAAGATACCTTTTACTTGGTATACTTCGAGATCAGTCACTTGAAGATGGCCATTTGTAATGGAGTTCACGTTTTGTCCATTTAAAGTGTACGAGTGCCCCATATTGAAAGAACCATTCAAAGGAAAGTAATTTCCAGACTTGTTGATGTTTCCACTAAAAGAGTAAATGTCATACCCACCACCAAATGATGGCCCATAATTTGGTTGCCCATACCCTGCATAAGTTGTGTTGGAAGTAGGAAACTTCAGAGGATTGGATGACCCATTATACTGCAGTCGAAACAGAAACGCATTTGGATCATTGATGTATGAGCTGTTAGAATGCCAGCTCTGTGCCAGGTATCCCCCGTATATCGTGTTGTTTGTGTTGTAAAAAACCGTCACTGTTGCCCCCCGACCGTTGCACTTTTGGTGAAATGTTGAAGCTGAACATCCATCTCTGCTGATCTTGTACAGTAACCGGAAGTGACACGTCTTTCCTATCCAGGTGGACAACTGATCTCTGTATTTCTGATCCAGAAGTTCCGTCATTTTTCTAATTTCTAAGGAATAAATGCATTTTCACTATAAAACCAATAGAGCCCCGCCCTAACACAAGAACCCCTGACCAGGGGGCTATTAAATTCACACTTTTAGACGAGAGTAGTATAAGCATCCTAGATAGAGCGGAAGTGACGTCATAACCGGAAGTGGGCTAACCGGAAGTGGACGGAAGTGAGCTAGCCGGAAGCGGAAGTGGCCGGAAGTGGTCTAGCGGAAGTGGGCCCTAGCGGAAGTGGTCTAGCCAGAAATGTCCTAGCCGGAAGCAGGCTGGATGACCGGGTCAACTGAGTGGAGTGCTAACCCTAACCCCCTATCCCTAACTAGCCCTAACCCCCTAACCCTAACCCTAACTAACCCTAACCCCTAACCCTAACTAACCCTATCCCCTAGCCCCCTAACCCTAACCCTAACCCTAACTAACCCTAACCCCCTAACTAACCCTAACCTATTCCCTTAAATACTGGAGTTGTTTACACAGTGTTTTTACATTGGTACGTAGGTACTACGTTTTGTTTATGCTGACTATACAGGTAAATGCGCCGTGTGCAAAAACATTTCAAGAATGTGGTTATGACGTCACGCTTCACAGTCTAGACAGTCCTATAACCGGTTTGAACTGGTTTTACTGAAAGACAAGAACAACCTGGATTTTTACTGAAAACAAAACACAAACAAGACAGATTTTGATTTTTCATTTTTATTCAGAATGAAAATACATACAGAATTTTCCTCTTGTGGGTGGACTCTCCTTTATTTTTTCTCCTGGTCTGCTTCCCTTCCTAGATCACGGATCTCTTTCACCACTTCTTTTATTTCCTCCGTGATACTGGTCATTTCTTCCAACATAGAAGATAGTAAACCATCTGGCTTAATTTCCTCTTGTGAGTGCTGGGTGGACTCTTCTTTCTTTCTCTCCCGGCCTACTTCCCTTCCTAGTGTCAGCACTTCTTTCTCTAACTGGTCTAGCTCCCTTCCTACATGACTCATCTTTTCCATCACTTCTTTCTCTAACTGGTCTAGCTCCCTTCCTAGATCACTAATCTCTGCCATCGCTTCTTTCTTTTTATTTAGGATAAGGCACAAATAACTTCTTTCATCTAGATCTAAAAGATCCTGTGTTTCTGGTACAGTCTCCTTTGTATTTTCCTCTGCCATATTTTACCTCGAGTTAAAAGTAATCACACAGAATGATCGTCTATGTTCAGCTCTGGTTTATATACCTTTATTTTAGGGCCGTGTGCAAAAAATACGTTTTACCTGCGTTTTCTTATATATACCTGTTTGCATCACCTGTAAAGAGGCCGTGTGCAAAAAAATATGCTGACTACACAGGTAATACTTGGCAGCGATTCATTTACAGTTTTTTAGTTTATATACCTGCTATGTGCCGTGTGCACCTTTTTACCTAGGCTTTATATACCTGTTTCATCACCTGTAAAGTGCCGTGTGCAAAAAACTTAGGGGGGCCGTGTGCAAAAAATATGCTGACTACACAGGTAAATACTTGGCAGCGATTCAAGTCAGGGGCCCGTGTGTAAAAAATATGCTGACTATACAGGTAATACTTGGCAGCGATTCAAGTCAGGGGACCGTGTGCAAAAAATATGCTGACTACACAGGTAAATACTTGGCACCGAGCCAAGTTTGTTTAGGGCCGTGTGCAAAAACTTACCTATGCATTATGACGTCATCCACTGTATATAAATACGGTTTTCTCCGACTTTCGGGTCATTCTTCAGTCACAGCCATCACCTGATAGACATGGATTCTACTAGAGAAAAACAGGTACAGGCTCGACGAATATTGAAACGAAAAAGTACCGAGAGAGAAATAGATTTACCACCTAAACCCATTTCTGAGTATTATCACATGAGACTAGCTGAAAAAAGGACCTCTCCAAAATTTAAAGCGCATGAAAATAGATATGTCGTTCATTTCGATGAATTTCCAGAAGAAGAAGAAAGCACAGCTTTCCTTCGGCGATTATTCACAAACATGTTACAAGACTTCAAATCGAAAATGCAGTGTGATCCTAACGATTACCTTCGCCTGAACATAAGTCACCAATCTTTGGATTCAGACATTTCTTACAAGTTTATGCAATGTAAAGAATTAAACGAAGACGTCATTTTAAAAGAAATACAAAATGTGCAACAATCCAAAAAGGAGTTCAAAATCGGCGACGGGTCCACGGAATTCGATCTGTTACACATCGAGAATCCCCAGGGGAGTGGTGGAGACAGAACCAAACATCTACAACTGGATAAAGAAACTTTCAAGAAAAATAAACGAGCCATCGTTCGGATCGTCAATCCCCATGATAAATTTTGTTTGGCTAGAGCCATCGTCGTCACTCGATTACACAGTCAGAAACCCGATCATCCAGACCCGGAATGGGAAAAACGATGGCTTCGAATGAGGTCAGGAGATCAATACTTAGACCAGAAAGAGAAGCCATAGCTCTCATGGAACAGGCCGGATGTGATGTCACTCAAGCTTGTGGAAATGCAGAGTGGCCGAAATTACAACAGGTATTAGCTCCTCAGTATCGTCTGAAAATATTTCAGTTCAAATCTACTTCCACTAAACTCTGTTTAGAGCGCATCTTCAAAGGCTGGGGAGATGGAACTTGTTTGAACATTTTGTTAGACAACCGTCATTGCGATGCCATCATATCGATGGCCGGAGTAACGGGGAACCAATATTACTGTGATCATAGCGACGTGGGGTATACGAGTTTCACAGACCATCGCTCCAAATGTCCTCATCGCTGTACCTTTTGTTTAGGACCACACCCTAATTGTCCCGATGAAGGGATCAAGATTAAATGTCGGGAATGCCATGGAATGTTTAAGAACAAGACCTGCTACGAAAATCATTTAAAGCCTCATAGTAAGAAAACCACCACTACTGTCTGCAATTTAATGGGGCTATGCGAGAAATGTCAGTCCTGGATACCTAAGAAATTATTTCCTCATCACAAATGCGGAGATCAGAAACAGTGCAAGATCTGTAAGAAAATCGTCGATGCCGATCATCGGTGCTACGTTCGACAGAAGCCCAAGAAGAAGAAGAAGGGAAAAGGCACCTTAGAGTTTACCATTTATTTCGATTTCGAATGCACTCAGGAATCGGGCATTCACGTCCCTAATCTGTGTGTGGCACATCGCGTCTGTCAACATTGCGATGACATACCCATAAATCAACCTTGTCCTCATTGTCAACACATGGGACCCCGTCAGCACCTATTTCAAGGCCCAGACACCTTAAAGAAGTTCATGGACTGGTTATTTCAACCCACTACAGGTACTAAGAATTCCACTTTAGTACACGACGAGGCCATCGTCATCGCCCATAACTTCAAAGGATACGACGGACAATTCATTTTGAATTACATAGTGCATTCTTCTCCCCTGAAACCTAACGTGATCATGAACGGGAGTAAGATCTTGTCCATGGAAATATGTGGACTCAAATTCATCAACTCGTATAGTTTCTTAACCTTTCCTTTGGCCCAGATGCCCTCCGCTTTCGGACTCGACGAAATGAAGAAAGGTTATTTCCCTCACTCTTTTAATACGGAACAGAACCAGAATTACGTGGGACCTTATCCACCGGCAGCTTTTAGCCTTAAAAAGAGTTCTTCCAGACACTTATACACAGTACCTGTATTGTCGCATCCCCTTTACCCAGATTAAAGACTCGATGGAAAAAATGAAAGGACTTGGGGTGTAGAAGAAGAAGATATGTAAATCATTGAATAAATTTTTGAATTTTTTTTAAAAAAAAATGTTGTTATAAATAGAAGGGGTCACTTTATTTTTGTTGCTAAAGTATCTCACTAAAGTATCTCACTGAACATGGTTATCCATTTAAAACAGGTATAATTTTTACTTCTTCAATTTTAAGGTATAAGGTCAAAAGGATTCAATTTCACATGAACAGAGTTCAAAGAAAATAAGTCTGTCTAACATAAAACTGGAAAAAAGTCATAATTTTTTTCTAAAAGGTGCTGCTTTTATTGAGATTGTGCTAGTGGTTACAGAAAACTTAAGGAGAGGATAGTCTATTATTTTTTAATTTATTTATTTATTCAATTGGAGTGGTACAAGTCACACATATAGTAAACAAAAATAAGATTAAGAATGCAAACCTGCATGGCTTTTCAGTTTCACTCCTGTTTATGTATGGCTGAGGTTTATATATATATTATCCCATTATTAATGCATTGCCATAAAAAATGCATTCAGTTTTATACAGTTCACCTATTAGACAGTCTGGTAATCAAAAGGAAAAAATTTAAATGTTCAAATTTAAAAAAGAAACTTTAAGATTTATCTTATTAATTTAATTCAATTTTATCATTTATTTTTAAACTTAAAAATTCAGGTTTTACTTGGACAAAAAAGAAAGGGGTTCAACCCCCTCCCTCCCCTCTCCCTTGGGGTGATGGGTGAGGCTAACTTTACACCATCCTTTTTTTCCATAAAGATTATTTTACACATCATAGCCTCTATCTGCATGAAAAGTCATGAGTTATAAAGGGAAAAAAAAGGGGGGGGGGAGGGTTCTTCCAATGTTCCTTAATTTAAAATGTGGATATATATAGTTTTAAAACATTATGACTACTAGGAAATGTTATGGATCTTTTGTCTTTAGCATCCCTTAGAACAGAGATTCATCAAAACTGCATGAAGAATTTCAGGAGTTTAACTTAATATGGTAAGAGCATTTCCTTAGGTTAACAAGTGTATGGTTGATAGCTAATGCTGAATCATTATATTTTGATATTTATGGATATTCAAGAGTGCATGTTATTGAAATTCTAAATATGTATAGGTCACGCAGTTTGTCTTTGAATTCAGTTGGAAATTTCCATCATCAGAAAATTATATTTGACTGTATTAAAATCAGTAATTCTAGATAAACATTAATAAGAAGATTACACAAACACTGTAAATCATTCAAAAAATAATAAAGCATAAAAATAAAATGTGTTTTATTTTTTTTTTAAATGTAAACTGATATATTTCAATAAAAACCACACATGTAGACTTTCCCATATTCCAATAAAGTACCTTTTAAACTAAACACATTCTATTCATCTTAAATATTCACGCAGAATAAAAGGTGTTTTCCTAGAACATTTACTAATCTCTTCTCCAATGTTGAGTGAATGTGTTCAAGTACGACTTAATTTTCTATGTAAATTAGGCGGCCATGACGAATCTCCGCAAGACTTTACCCCAGTGAAAAAAGGCTTGTAATCCATCGTGTAGGTCTTTTAAGTACAGCTATTTGTAAGAACCAGGCAGGGGGTGATTCATGACCAATTCAGATTTTTACAAAATTTTAATATGTTGCTTCATGGACCAAGGGAACATCATTGGACAACATAATTTTTTTGGCCAGCCTTTGTTGCCATGGAAACAATGCACCATGTAAATGCACATGGCAACCAAGCAAAAAATTGAAAAAAATGTGAATTTAGCTATTATTGAACACAGGAACAGAGCTTTTTTGATGATAGTACCATAAATAAATCTTTTTTTCCTGAGAAGTACATACAAAATGATAAATGATTACCATAAGGATAAAATTATATAGGATTTATTAAAGGTGCTGAATTTCAATTTAACATAGGTCATTTCATAAAATTCACTTTTCACAATATTTCTTCAAATCCAACATATTTTAGAAGCATATTAAGAAAAAGGCCCGCATGTTCAAGAAATCTGATAACATGGGATAGAAAGAACACATTCTTAATTTTAATAAAATTAAGTAAAACCCATGGGTTTTTAAAAAATATTCTGTTACCATGGCAACGAAATGTCACAAAAATTCATTTTTCACAATAATAACGGTTTTTAGGAGCATAGTAAGAAAAGATCCCACATGTTAAAGAAATCTGATCATGTGGAATAGAAAGAGCACTTTCTTAATTTCAATAAAATCAAATAAAACCCATGGGTTTTTAAATATCATTCTGTTACCATGGCAACAAATGTCTTAAAAATTCATTTTTCACAATAATAACCATTTTTAAGAGCATAGTTAGAAAAAATCCCATATGTTAAAGAAAACTGAAAGCATGGGATAGAAAGACCACAATCCTAATTCTAATAAAACAAAACAAAACCCATTGGTTTTTCAAAAATATTCTGTAACCATGGCAACAGAATATCACAAAAAATCATTTTTCAAGAAAATACCAATTTGAAAATACTTCATTTTCAGAGTATGTTGTGGAAAAAATACCACAAGCACAAAAAAATTGATAATATAAGATAGAAAATGTTCTCCTTAACCTTGCAAATGTTAGATAAAACCAGTGTATTTCTCATAAATTTTTGTAACCATGGTAACAAATTATCCTGGAAATGCTTTTTTAAATAAATTGACTTTACAAAATCTCCATAAAATACAAAATAATTATTGACTAACATACATGTATTATTTTCACAGTTTATTGTAAATGCATGAAAATATATTTTTTTAAATATGCTTTTGTGATTTGTATCTGGTTACCATGACAGCATCTCCAAAAATATTGTATTTGCCTATACAATTTAGTCAGTGTGATTAGCTTGTATGAAGAAAACTGCCATTAGCTAAAATACTGAAAGACACATTTTTTTGTACCTAACTTCTTTAAAACAAATATTTGGTTTCTGTGGTAACTGTGATTAACCATTTATGAGACATGATCTAAATATTTCAATTGTATTTTTAAAGCAATTTTTGAAAAATCATCTGTAAATGTACTTTTTGCTGAAATAAATAGTTTACAGTAAAGAAATCTTGAAAAAATGTCAATATAACATTATACATGTAAAGTGTATCAAATGTCAAAAAATCCATGTTCTTGACTAGAGAGGCAAACTAAAATTCAAAATTTTATGTTGAAGGGGTGTAATATTAAATATCCTTGGGTGTATCCTGGTCTTGGTTTCAATAAACCCTTTTTACATTTGGAGGAGCTTAAAAATCAATATCCTTTGTTTCTGGTCTGGATTTCTTTCAAAAAGTTTTAAACTGAAAGTGTCTTTATTAGATTTTTTGGCCATCATTTAGAAATGTGCTGTTGAGATTATCTGTATCAACTGTACAGGTACATCTATGTGTCCTGGCTGCTAAAAAGGTGCTCCAAGTCCAGCTAGATTCCTCTGACATAATGCATGTGGTTCATTCATCAATCTGGAAAAAATATAATTCAAAATTTGAACTTTGTTAATGAAAATAGGCATTCCGTAAAGCAATTTTTTCTTGTTGCTGTTGAAGGAGGAGAGTATCTATGGTTCGTTTTCTCTATGATCATGATCATGAATACAAGAAGGCCATGGTCCATAACACTAACCAGAGTAACTGGTCATGCTGTTCTACACCAGATTTTCCTACTTGACATACCTATATTTGTGGTTTAGGTCTATTCTTAGGGAGAGGGAGCATGATTTAAACAATTTAGAATCTACACTTAATCCCTGGATGCTTTAACACAAGTTTCAGCTTTTCTGACCCAGTGGCTCCCTATTTTTTCTCTTTTCCTGATTATCACCCCTTGTAAGGGGTCTTAGCCCTGCCAAGTTTGGTAAAAATTGGCCCTGTGGTTCTTGAGAAAAACCTCAGCTCTACAATTCTTCTCTAAATTTTCAAGTGATGTAACCCCTTCTTTAACCCTCACCC
>PRKT01000255.1:565901-607439 GCA_003671525.1 Saccostrea glomerata | reverse complement strand
TTTAAGTTTTAAACCTAAATTAGACGAAAACATTGGCAGAAACCCATTCATATTGTATGTGCTCTCATATTTATAAATCTCTCTCTTTCTATGTGTGTATATATTTGCTTGTAGGAATATTTGGGAAGCCCCCCCCTCCCCCATTCAGATAGGGTTATATGGCTTTACACCCCCTCCCACTGTTTCAACTGATAAAACCATAACAGTATTTTATTGATTGTTTTGCTTGTCAATTAAATTTTGTAGGACTCCCCACCCTTATATATAATTCAAATAAAAGGAAATGCATTTGAAGAATATTATACACATATAAGTTTGGAAATATACAGTTTGAAAGGGCACAATTTTAAATTTGTGTAAATGAATAAGAAAAATAGTAATTATGGTTTTGCCATAACATCTGAGTTTTTTCAGAGCTTAATTAAATATTCACTAGTTTAAGAAGGACCCATTGGCCATTCCGAAAACAGTGTTTGAAATAACAGTGCGCCTGACCGCCCGAGACGCACAAATTTTGCTGTGGGCTTACCAATTTGCACATATTGATGCCCAGCTGGACTTGTTTAAAGTTTTCATTAATTAAAATTTAATAATTTGATTAATCGCTTCCGAATCAACTAATGGTATCATGAGCAGTACAGGATTTGTGATTAAAAGGGAGGGGGAGGGGGGGCGTGGATAACTTTGTTCAGACAAGGGGTCTTGATAGTGATATTCCAAAGTACAGTCATATGTTTAGTCATATCATAGTTTGAATGAAGGGGGTCCAGGGGACAAAGCCCCAGAAGCTCCTGAAATTTTGTGTGTTTAGGAGTAAAATTAGGCAAAAAAAATTGTGGTATTGTACGAAAGTATGGCATTATTAATATATTTTCCTACAGCAAATTATGGTCACTATTATATTCATATGGGGGGGGGGGTATCATTTGCTCATTGCTCACAGTACCTCTAGTTTCAAAAATCAATTTTACAAAAGACAATTATTTTCTCAGCTAGGCTGGTAGATTTTTACCAGAACTGATAACTTTTACTAGCAGTCAGCCTGTATGTTTGCTATCAATTTTTCTGACTTTCCCCTTTTTCAATTTGAAAAAAAATAGTCAATATTGCCTTTGTTTAGACATTTGTCTGTGTTATGTATTAAATACCTGATCTAAATATGACATCCATAGAGGCACCGATACATAGAAAAAATTATGCTCCATTCAATCTCTGCTGTGGCTTTCACTGCTTCTTGCCATGGCTTCATGTATGCTGAGGTCGAGGATTTCTTCCAGTCAACAGAACTGTGTATATTGCAGTACTAAGGGAGTATCGACGGAAAGGAGAGATACTCATCATACTCTAATCCCCAGCAGCGAGCTACTGTTCAAAGTCCAGTACAAAATTAAATGTTTTTTCCCCAAAATTAACTGAATTTAAGTAGTTTTGATGTTATTGTTAAACAAGTTAGCCTAAATCAAAACACTCAAACTCATAGCATGTTTAGGAAATAAAATTTTGTTTTTGTCAGATAAAAAAAGCAAATTGCAGGCTGTTATTTTTTTTAATCCTAGGATTATATTTTTCTAATGAAAATTTTAGACTTACATGCCCCTTGGATGTATGAAAACCGGCAAAACTTCCAAAATGAAGATGAAATCACACACATTTCTTAATCCTCCCCTTCTAAACTGAAGAGTTAAATACACTCTTTCCAACTCCTTTTACTAAAGAGTGCCAAGGGAGATAACTAGAATTTCATGTTTTTACATAATTTAAAATCACAATATCTATTCGTAATTAAAATAACCCATGGGTTTTTTAATTGTTTTTTACTCTTTGATACTAGATGTTCAATATTTTATAATTCACATTCAAGGAGAGTGCGGGCCTTCTTAAAAAATCACCTGCACGTACAGACACCTTTCAATGGATATTGTTGACTGTTTCAGTATATATTGAATTCATTTTTTAATCAACTATGCATGAAATCCATTTATAACTGTGATCAAGTATTTAGTTTGATGTATCTTAATGTAAATATGATAGTTTTTGAAAAATCTATCACTATCATGAATCACTTATTTTCATTTCTGCCTGGTTCTTATAAATAGCTGTACTTAAAGTTGTTTCACATTGTTTATGATTGTGATGAAGTTATCCCTCACCTATATGTTTAGTGTCAGCTATGCTAAATAACCCATTTCTGTGTAATGTGAGAAAAATGTTTTGACATGTGGTTAAAGTATGGCGTGCTATTCATGTCATCGTTTAAAGTCTATAGTAAATAAATCTGTCTTAAAAAATACATTTTTTACGAATGACATTTAATATGATTAGAGTATAGGTATCCATATATATATATATTAGAGATATTATTTTGTATTACATTTACACATGTTTTTCTGTCCTGTTTGTCTGTCAATTATTGCTTTACTTCCTTTGTAAAATGAGGTTAAATTAAGTATCACTGAATATTGTATGCTTTTTTTGTGTATTGTATGTGTGAAGAGAATGTAGACTTTGATTGGTGTTAATAACAGTCTTTAATAGATAAAAATGTTAAATTAGAATACAGCGAAATAAATAACCATTGGTAATTACTTAAATACTGATACAGATTTGAACATTGACAAAAATATTATTTAGTAAAAAATTATGACAATAAGAGAAGAAAAAGTTAACTTGATGACTCTCTGTCCATAAAATATTTTCAAGCCATTTCTTGTACTTTATTATCATATCAGGAAAGAAGACATTTTAATTGGTAAATGAAGGAGAGAAAAATTGGAAGGGAGGAGGTGTATAGTTTACATGGTGCATTTTAAGTACTATGACTAGGGTGAAGAAGGTGATTTCACTTGGATAACTGAGGCTTGGTTAACTGAGGAACAGAAACAATACAGCTCTGTGGTATGGATTATTTATGAAGAGTTATCACAGGTAGCATTTAATTTTTTGGAGAGAAAAAAAAATGATTCTAGATGTACTGAGATATCCAGGACTTTGAGATTAATGTTCAAGATAGCAAAGTTAAATGAACATGTATTAACTTGTTTTGCAAAGAATCTGTTTTTAGTAGAATTTGCTAGGGCTGTATCAATATATCGATACGTATCGATATTCAAAAAAAAAATATTGTATCGAAAAATAACTTCAAATACGTATCGGACAGACAGTTTTCTTCTAATTTTGTTAAAAAGATGGGAATTTCAATCACCAAAGATTATATTTTACTTTTTTTTTTAAATTAAAACTGTTCAATAATTAAATGATTTGTAAGGAAATAACACAGTTTTTATAATCATTACGAAATACACAGAGAAATTTATTTGAACATGTTGATTTTACTGTCATCAAAAGTTTTAGTTTGAAGTGTTATTTGTAAAGACAATGAGACAAGAACTTTAGAATGAGTAATAAAACACTTAATTATTATAAAATTTATGCATTAAAATGATTTAGAAGCCACTTCTGATAGACTTTTTTAGAATCCAATATATCGCATATCACTTTAAAAAATATTGTATCGTATCATATCGAAAACTTTGGCTCAATACACAGCCCTAGAATTTGCTTTCTTTAATACATAGATTTTTCCAATTCTATTCATTTATGTATAAAAAAAAAAAAATGTATAAATTGATTATGCTCAATCAACTTTGTGAAATATTCCCAACTTCCAATGTTTCTTATTTACATTTAAAAAACTGACTCATATAAAATTGTTTGTTTTCTTTTTATTTTACAAGAAATAACATGCTGACAGTGAATCTAATCATTTTTTAAAACTAGTTAAAATAATGTTTCAAATTGTCTTAAAATGCTTAAATGCAAGTTTGTTTCATAAACCAATACCTTAAATGTATAGACTGAATTTACTTATAGATTTTAACCCTTTACCTAATTTGAGTATTCTCAAATTATTAATTACATAAGCCAACAAATTAAAGACAAAATCACAATAGATGCTGAATACCCTGAAAATGAAATGATTACATGTGTAAGATGTGTAACACATCATGTACAACTTTTAAAGTCTACAAGATTTTGAGCTACCCATATTATACAATAAGACTACTATTTTTCAAAGTTATGAGAAATTCTTTACAAAAATATGTCTTTATGCAAAAGATAAATGTTACAGTTTTTTTAAACATAGATTTTGCTACACTAACAGGGTATTCTGTATGACCAACTTTTTCATATCAGTTCTTTACATTATCATATTTTAACAGTGATTATTATTATTTTTCTTCAAGCAATGAAAAAAAAACACACTACAATTCAAATATATTATTGTTCAATTTTAGGTCTGCATAAACAGATGATTAATAGCTGGCCATACCAAGTTTGAACCTGACCACCCCCCATTTTTGGAGTATAGAAGTTAAATTGGAGAAAGTTAAATAAAGGAATTTTAGCAGAAGGGAAATTTATTTTATCAGAGGTAAATTTATAGATGGAGATAATAAATTGGTATTTTCATGTTGTGCAATCATCCTTACAGCATTGGAATTTTTTTTTTTTTAAATATTTGTTTGAAAGAAAACCATTTTTTTTTCCAGATACCACATGCTGTTCATCAGTCAAGGAAACATATACACAGCCTTCTACATATTGTCCAGGACCAGAAGAAAGCCAGTGGTGTTTTATAATTGAAAACCTCAGTGACATCTCTTCAGAATTTTTTTTTTCTAGACTTTTGAAATTTTTAACTTAAAAATCACAACATATCACAGATTAAAATTGTTAAGCTGTACAAAAAGTTATCATTCCAGGAAATGTAAAAAACATGTTGATGCATCTATACTCACATTAAAAACATTTTAATTGTTTAATATTGTTTTTGCTTGAGGGATGAGACATTAGTGAAGGAAAAATTATTTATTAGTGAAGGGAAATTATTTGTTTTAACTCTACCAAATCATATATCTTTTTAAAAAATGTTGCATGTTTTGATTTTCATGTTCAACTTTATCTTTTTTATGAGAAAAAAAAAACAAAAACAACAACAACAAAGCATGAAAGTGTGAAAAAAAAACCTTGCAGGAAAAAAACAGTTGGGATATGATGAGAGTTTCATACTCATACAGATTTTATTCTATAGTATTACCAAGAATTGAGAAGAAAAAAAGTAAGAAGATAAAATGACAATGAAGAACACAGAGAAATAATTCCATGAATTTTTTTCAAAACCTGAATAAATCCATTTTGATTTTTTTTGTCTGTTAACAAAAACAGCCTTTTTGAAAAGTCGATTATCCCCCTTTAACCATAGATTATTTTTCAAAACACAAAACAGGAGTTGTGTATTCAGTATAGAATGGGGAGATAAATAAAATGTAAATGATTTAAATGACATTTTTAAGGTATAGTGATCACTGGTATCCCTCATCTTTTCTGTATTGTTAAAATGAAAGATGATTTTTTAACTTTTATACAAATTGAAATTACATGTTATCTAAAATCACATTTAAACTTTGCTAGACAAAAAGAAAACTACCAGGGATTTTTTAAAAAATGAAAAGAGTTTGTACCTTCAAGTAATAGTTATTTACCTCATTGCTTTCAATGAGTTATGGAGTTTGAGAAAACATGTTTTCTGAAGAAAAAAAAATTAATGAGAGAAAGTGAAATTTTTTTCTTTTTACAACAGAAAAAAAAGACTTATTTAATATCAGAAACTGTGTCATGACCATGTTTTTTGGGACTTAAAAGACTAGAATGGGATTTTATGCAAAATATACATACATATCACAAAATATATTCAAAAAATCACTCTTACATTCCTCTTAATATTTGGTTTTTTTCCCCCATGATAGTTTCACAGAAAAGTATAAATTCAAGGTGTGAAATTAAAAAAACACTCAGTATTGTTGTTGTCTCAACCATGGGTAACACCTCCAGTAAAGAAAAGAGTAAAGGAATGAGTAAAATTCAGTTTGAAAAGAGAGTTCTTTCAGAGAAAGATATTGATAAAGATATACCAATTCAAATACATGATGATGGGACTATTGAGATCATTTCTCAAGAAGAATATAACCAATTAAGTCCAGAAAAGAGTGATCCTAATGTTGTTAGAGATTACATAGAAAGACCCAATGAAGAATACAACCATTTATTACCAAAAGAGGGTAAGAATTACTTGGATTACCCTGAAAGACCCTTGACTAGAGAAGAAGTCAAGTTTATAGATGATAAAAGAAAATAGAGATGTCAGAAAAAAGATTGACAAAAAGACCCAGGGATTTTAAATCCACAGAGGAGAAGTGTCCACAAAATAATGAAAGAAGTCCAAACTCAACTCTTGGAAGATATTAAGATTCACTATCAAAACAAACATCAAGAAAATACAGGTAATGGTTATATTGCTAAGTTAAAAATAGACAGATTTAGAGTAGCCAAAAATTGGATATTTGATTTAACTGGGTGCAGACAGGAAGATGTAGATCAAATCATTGGAAGTGATTATCAATACTTGATCTTACAAAAAGAAAGGCATCCAGAAACTGGAAAACTTCATCATGTGAGAGGATTCATTCAAATGAAATACAGCTGTCATGAGAGATATATGTACAAAAAGATTCATAAATTAACTTGTTTTGATATGTCTCACAGTACCCCAGAATTGGAAAGAACCTTTTATAGACAAGGTGACTATGAAGAATATGGAGTTCTTAAATCTGAAGTGAGAAACAAAGAATTAATTCCAAGAGATTGTAGATTTACCTGAACAAAAAATATTGAAAAATAATTTGTATACACACTTATGACAAACAGGTGTACATTACCTGTCGATATTAAGTGTACATGTATGTATGTATGTGTTATTGTTTTGATGAAAAAAAAAAATAAATGTTTTAAAAAAAATATATATTTGATGTGAATTTATTTTATAAAAAAAAAGGGAAATTATTATTATTATTATTAAAAGTTTAAAAAAGTTTTATAAGTTTTAAAAAATTTATAAGTTTTAAAAAAGCTATAAGTTTTTAAAAATTTATAAGTTAATGTTTTTTTTTTTTTTTTTAAATTTATAAGTTTTTAAAAGTGACCTGGTGTTATAAACTTGAGATACACAATTTGTTTCTTTTTATTGACTGAATATGAAGGCATCTTTTCTAAACAATTGGGTGGCCGTGAAAACGGCCGTTGGTAGATTTTTTTAGACAGGGTTTACTCCCTGTGTCCCCTGCCTCGTCCCCGGAACTCTGGGCGGTCTGAGAGTGGTCTCCTGACCGAGGGTAGGGGAAGTCTGGTGGAGGGTCTCGAGGGCCGTGGTGGTTGTAGCCTCACGCCTCGGGGTGCCCTGACGGCAACATTCCTAGACAGTGGGGGTCTCCGTTCTCTCCGCCGGCAGAGGGGACAGCAGCCTAGGGGTGGGGCCTGGAGGACCAGCACCTCCGAGCACCGGTAACAGGCGGGCCTGTTCCGGCACTCGCAGCAAACGTAATTGGAGGGCTGATCCTCCTCCAAACAGATGGTACAGCGGATCCGGGCCTCCGGTAGCTGGATCCCCCAGACTGGAATGGGTCCCCTCTGAGATGGTACTGGGGGTGATGACCTCTCTTCCTCCGGTGCCCAACTGTTGTTAACGGGGGGCTCCCAGTCGGAATCCGAGTCCGAGTCCCATACTGCTGCTGCTGCCGCTCCCTGCTGTTGACTGGGTGACCAGGTGGGGGTAGGTGGTCGACGAGGGGGGACGGGCTCCTCGGACTCTCTGCAAGTGGTGGACTGGCAGGACCCAGGGTGGCAATAGTCAATCTGCTCAGCTCCTGGCCGGTCGCTGTATCCCTAACAATCCAAACCGCTTCTAAGTAGATGTTGTTCAGAGTGAAATAGCTGGGCAAATCTCCCTGCTGAGCCATACTGATTCGGCGATCCGTAAAACGAGATGCTAACAGAATGACGCCGAGCTCTGGCAAGCGTCTGTATTTATGCATAGAGCACGGACGGAAAAGAGAGCACCTCGATGGCGAGAGCCGAAATCTCATGGCGAACCGAAATTGTGTGTGTTTTGTGCTTTGGGACTTACACATTTTCATGGATTATTTAGTAGGTGTTCATAGTAGGATTCTAGCAGGATACAGGTCTAAACAAGATAAGTTTCCTGCTTCTTTTCATACTAGAATTAATACATGACATGCATCCTTTGTGGAGAAATGAGTAAAAAACCTCGAAGCGACGAGGTGAAATCCAGTGACCCGAGTGTATAAAATAAGCCTTTTCAGTCTTTTTAGAGGGTGAGACTGGGAAAACTCATGTGGGTTAGGGAGAAGGGACTTAGGGAAGAGTACCGATATAGTTTTTATTTCAAAAGAATCATGATCAGGGTAAAAAACAAGCTCAAATAGGTTTACCTATAGACACAATGAGGGGTCAGAGGTCACGGATTTTCAGAAAATCATACTATGAGATACATAAGGATTCTTGGAATCTAGCTTTTATCTGATTGATATTTTAAGAAAAATAAAATGATATGACGTTAAAAATAATTCGTATTTACTTTTTAGATCCTTTGCAAGTCATGATCGTTTGTTTTTTTTACCAAAATCGAACACTGCAGTGACACTGGAGTGTAAACAACGTAGGACATACACATCCCCTGATTTTTTAAGTGACCCAATGTTTTATGAAAGAAAATTTGACATGAAAAGATTCGTACTACTTTAAAAATCATTCGTATTTACTTTTTAGATCATGATCCACTCTAGATTTTTTATGTTTGATTAAAAACCATACACACACACTGCGCGTCTCAAAAAAAAAAGAATTCAAGAATATTGTAAGTTTATTTCATTTAGAAATTCCTTCAATGTATAGAGTGAATTTACTTATAGATTTTTAAAAAGGGGTTATTATTATTAAAAGTTAAAAAAGTTTTATAAGTTTTTAAAAAGTTAATGTTTTCAAAAAAGTTAATGTTTTCAAAAAAAAAAAATTAAATTTAAAAAAGTGACCTGGTGTTATAAACTTGAGATACACACACACGTTTCTTTTTTATTGACTGAATATGAAGGCATCTTTTCGAAAAATTTGGTGGTCCTTTAAAGGACCGTTTGGTATAAAAAACACTTTTTGGTTTTTTTTTCTGGTTTTTGTTGATTTTTTTTTGTTTTTTTTCTGGAATTTTGGTTTCAAATGGAGTTCTGGTAGGTCCCTATGCGTCCAGCAGCTGTTGAACCAAGTGTCCTATTGATTCCTCATTAGAGGTATCATCCTCAGGGGGGCCAAATTCCTCTCTCCTGGATAAGGGCACTAACAGTCGGTTAGTGTTCCGACAGAGGGGGCAGGGCATGTTCTCCTCTATTATCCTCGCCGCGCATAAGGTACAGGCTGGCCGTTGAATGCAGCGGGAACAGCAAAAGTTGTTGGGTTCCCCCTCAGACAAACATAGGGTACAGAGGATGGTTTGTGGGGGGGACACGGAAGCCCCAGGATGGTATGTGCCACTGATTCCTAGCCATTCTCTGGGTAGGCGACGGTGGTGGCGGTCTTGATGGGGGCCCCGAAGTCCTCGGTCTGCTTCTCACCCTGGTGTAGGGGTGGCTCCTCCGACTCTGCCTGCTCACCTCGGTATTAGCCGTAACTTGCATGAAGTTATACTTGCTTAACTCCTCCCCTGTGGCGATCCGTCTGACAATCACTACCGTCTCGATGGAGATTCCAGGAATCATCCGGTAAACTTCTCGGAACTGCTGCTGAGACATCTTTTCTTCTTACTTCTTCTTCTTATAACAATAATCAACCACGAAGGAATGATACTGAAACCACGGAGGGACTGTATTTATTTACAATAGCAGACGATACTTCAATTGCGGCAAAACATCAACAAATCAATCACGTGATTAAATGTGATTGGCTAACACAAAAAAATCGCTTTTGGTCATGTGATCAAAAAGAGCTCCATCACAGTGACAAAGCAAAATTGAAGTGGGGAAAGACCGAACCCGAGTGTATATATGACGTCATATAATAAACATAACAGTGATATTTACATGATTTGTTATTTCTTAAAAACTAAAGAAAAAATTTCTTAACTGTAAAATTCTCCTAAAAAAAATAGTATTTCAATCTGATATTCATTGCATCAAAGGGGGTGGGGTCTAGTCATTCGTAGATTTTTTTGATTGAAGTTTTTGGCATTTTAAAAAAGTCACGAATTTTTTTTTTCTTAACCTATGTGTGAAATTTCCCAGGTATTGAAATACATACTTTTTTTTTCTTTTCATTGCATCTATGTATTATCACAGTAAAAAATTAATTATTTTTTTTTTTATTGTCATTTTTTATACCCCACGCAGGTAAAACGTATTTTGGCACACTGCCCTGACTTGAATCGCCTATATTACCTGTATAGTCAGCATATTTTTTACACACGGGCCCCTGACTTGAATCGCTGCCAAGTATTTACCTGTGTAGTCAGCATATTTTTTGCACACGGCCCCCCTAAGTTTTTTTGCACACGGCACTTTACAGGTGATGTAACAGGTATATAAAGCCTAGGTAAAAAGGTGCACACGGCACATAGCAGGTATATAAACTAAAAAACTGTAAAAAAAATTTGATAATCATTCTGCGTGAGCACGGATCACAGGTGAAAAAGAAAGTAAGGATGAATACTTCAGAAAATTCCCAGTATTATGTAACACCTGAAGAAAATGAAGGAGCTCCCCTATAGTTTTCAAGAATACATGAATAAAGAAGATATGAATATTTTAACTACAACTCTGGATGGAATTGTTAACATGCTGTCTAGTCTTGATAACAATATGAATGATATGAACAACAAGGTGAGTGATGTTCAAAACCAGCTGAATCATCTGATAATTTACATCAGTAAAATGAAAGGAGGAAGCACTGACCAGAAAAAAGAAGGGACCCCAGGGCGGATCAGGAGAGAGTAAGAAACAGATGGATCCATGCTATATCTGTAAAGAGTTAGGTTATTGGGCCCCAGATTGCCCCCGAAAAAAACAGGATTTGTGCTATTTTGGCCGATACAGTGGAAATTAAAATTATTTTTATATTTTTTCATTCTGAATAAAATCTGTTCTTGATATAATCTGTCTTGTTTGTGTTTTGTTTTCTGGAAAAAATCCAGGTTGTTCTTGTCTTTCAGTAAAACCAGTTCAAACCGGTTATAGGACTGTCTAGACTGTGAAGCGTGACGTCATAATCACATTCTTGAAATGTTTTTTGCACACGGCACATTTACCTGTATAGTCAGCATAAACAAAAAACGTAGTACCTACGTATAGTAAAAACACTGTGTAAACAACTCCAGTATTTAAGGGGAATAGGTTAGGGTTAGTTAGGGGGGTTAGGGTTAGTTAGGGGTAGGGTTAGGGTTAGGGTTAGTTAGGGTTAGTTAGGGTTAGGGTTAGTTAGGGCTAAGGGGGTTAGGGTTAGGGTTAGGGTTAGTTAGGGTTAGTTAGGGCTAAGGGGGATAGGGTTAGTTAGGGTTAGGGTTAGGGTTAGGGGGTTAGGGTGAGTTAGGGTTAGTTAGGGTTAGGGTTAGGGCTAAGGGGATAGGGTTAGGGTTAGGGTTAGGGGGTTAGGGGGGTTAGGGTTAGGGGTAGGGGGTAGGGTTAGTTAGGGTTAGGAATCCACTCAGTTGACCCGGTCATCCAGCCGGCTTCCGGCTAGGGACATTTCCGTCCACTTCCGCTAGGGCCCACTTCCGCTAGACCACTTCCGGCCACTTCCGCTTCCGGCTAGCTCACTTCCACTTCCGGTTAGCCCACTTCTGGTTATGACGTCACTTCCGCTCTATCTAGGATCCTTATACTACTAATACTTAGTTAATATTAATATATTGACAACAATGAATGATCCCTGGAAGAAAAATAGTAAGTTTTGACAGGTAAGCGTCATATTTTGTGAAAAAAATCAGAGAATCCTATATATTGTCCACTTGGGAGCTTACATTTTGGAATGAGTTTACGTTATCTAAGTGCAATAAACAAGAATGTAACTGTTTGTTATAAAAAACAGTGTACCTTTTGTTCTATAAGTAGAAGAGGACTGTTATATTTTTTTTAAAACACACATATAAGGAATCTCCATTCTTTATGTACTACAAAGGTCAAGGTCATATCAAGAGGTCAAAGGTAAAATATTGTGACGTCATCTACCGAATCCTTTAGTTATTTTGCCATTGAAATTTTTTTAATCGCCAAAATATCTGAAACCACTGGTTCAATTTTCTTTATTTCTACACATTTTATTCTACGACCCATTTGAATCATTCTGTTGATTTTTTTTGTAAAAATTGAATTATACATTTTCTCTTCAGAAAACTTGAACTGTCGAATATTAAAATGTGAATTTGCAATTCCAATGCTACGTATGTTCTATTTTTACTTAATATTTTACTCAAATTTTCCAGTACCAATATGACTTACTGATTTAAAGTAACAAACAAGTTATCTTTATTTAAAGTATTACACAAATTTGCAATAGATCAATTGATAATTCTAAAATAAGGCTCATTCTCAAGTCGAATGTCTGATTTCACAATCTTTTTACAGGGGTCTGATAGGCCATATTTCAGACTATGTGGGCAAAAAATGTGTGGTTGAATTTCTTTCAAATCATATATAAAGAAAGGTTTTGTATCCTAGAACAAAATACCAAAGTTTCAGAAAAATTAAGTTTGAAGAAAAAAATTGCCCTATCTATTGTATCCTACCTTAAGAATTAATTTACTGAACTAGGTCTAATAAAAACAAGAACATCTCATTTCCCCATATGCACTTTCTAACACAGACACAATTAGATCGGTCGCTATTGCGGCCGATATAAATAGTTGTCAGACCTCCCGATTCGTCTTTTTCTCATCACCTTCTGAAATATCGAGAAATATGCAAAATTTAATGTGTTGATTTTAGACAACCACATGTATTACCTCTTTCTGCTTCAAACCTTAGAAAAATGACGGAACTTCTGGATCAGAAATACAAAGATCAGTTGTCCACCTGGATAGGAAAGAAGTGTCACTTCCGTGGGGGGGGGGGGGGGTGTCAATTTCTAGAGGAGTCTAGAAAACAATCTTTTTGCCAAAAAATTGAAAGGTTTATGAGAGGAAAAAAACAGAACGGGGAATTCTCTACATTAAATTTCGTCATGACAGCGTCCGAACCCACAGGGCATGAAGAGTAAAGGAGTTTGGAGGATGAACAGAAAGTTAATGTTTTATCATACCAACAAAATTTGCCAGATCTTTCAACCTTTGACTTGTTCCATTTCCCAAACTTAGATTATTATCTATCAGAAAGAAGAAAAGAAGTACAGCAATTCATGGAATCTGCCATATTCCAGTATACGAAGGGTCATACTTAAAAATGTGTTCTTAAAACATTTAGAAATTGAATAAAAATGTAACGGACATGTGTTTTAATTGAAGAGAGGATATTTTTGTTAAATCATTCAGACTAAATCATAGAAAAGCGTTTTTCTGTTCATTTCCGAGCCCCAATGACATTATTTATTGAACACCCCTCGTACTCTTTGAAAATCTGTTTAAAAATTAAAAATCAAATTCATAAATATTGTCCAATAACTGTTCAATTTTATGTGACGGAAGAGTGGTCGATAAATTATTCAATAATGAGCGTTTCAAAACTCAGTAGGTTACGTTTAAGGGCAAAAAAGCATGGAGAGCTGTTTTTATCGTGGTATTAGATTTTTAAATGAAATAATATCTAATACAGTACGTCGCTACAAATTACTATCTATAATGAAAAATTTCTTCTTTTTTTTTTTAATAAAAAAAGTGTTAATGCAAACTTTTAGTACATAATTTGACAACATTAATTAATTAAATAGGCCTAGATATTTTTATTCAAATATCTGTATTCAAGATTAAATAAAAAGTTAAAAATTTCCCGACTTCATTTTCTAAAATCTACTTTCATTTAAAAAAAAACATTCTAGCCCAAAATTGTGTAAATTTACAGCCACTGAAAACATTTAATTATTAGGCATGTAACCATATCTACTTATTAAAAGTTTGTCAAAAACATCTTGTTTTCTGTCTTTAGTTTTAACACCTCTATGCTGAAATAAAACAAAAGAACAATAAGGAGCCCGCAAAGACAGTATACACCAGGGTAAGAGCTATATTATGTCACTCAAAACTTTTTTACGCATTTCTGAACAAATCAGTACCAGAAAGCAGGGACTCTTTCGTCTGCTTTATAGAGTAATCTCAAATTAGTCTTTGGCTGCTTGGGTGCCATGTTGGGACTGCTTTTATTCTACAAAAGTCAGATAGATGATCATTTGTCCTTTTTATTTCTATTTTAGTTCTCTTCTTTATGCTTAAGCATATTGTTTTCAGGTAAAGATTAACAACTCTGAACCGTCGGACTTTTCTATCGTCAACCTCCCTTACTTATGCAGCAATATACCTTCATCACTTGCATACAGATCGACTACTTGGAGGAACAAGTGGATAAAATGGCCGCCGAAGGAAGAAGAGAGGAGAAAGACTAAGAGAAAGTGGTTCTTTTGAAGAAAAACGTTTGAAGAATAGAATCATTTTTAAGAAACTGTAAATTTGATTTATAAGTAAGCAAAAATATATGCAGTGATTAAAAAAACATGGATGAGGAAATTTCGCAAAAAACGATTTTCCATTGAATGCTTGCAATGAAAGAGGTTTGATTGCTAATCTGTTCTAATATAAATAAAAATTATAATAAATAATATAAATAGGCATACATAAAATTCTAAAACATGTGACAATTAGAGAGGCTTTATATAATTTAGTTTAGAAGTTCATGCTTATCAATTTAATTCATCAATAGATTATACATACAAATGTATAAAAAAGTATTGGTATTCTATGGGGTGCCTTTTTAAAGGTTGGGTGTGGATTGCAAAAAGTTGGATTGCTTGATAAATGATAATCTTAAAAACATTGCTGAATGATTCTACCACTTTGCCTTGCATACATCACTCACGTCACATTTCTCAATATAGATCTATAAACAAAATATTGATGATTTCTAAAGAAAAAAGATTTTTTGTGTTATTTATCCAAGTCATCGGTGTCCCTAGGAATTAATGTGACTGATCCGTGTCGTCCGATACTGTGACGGCAGATCATGTTCTTTCAGCCTACAAGACCAGAAAAATGTGGTCGCCCGACCCTCGGCTTAAATGTGACCTAGGCATAAGTCTACATTATATTCGCACCAAACTTTACTCTTTCCTATTGAATTTTTAAATAGTCTTTTTTTAAAAGACCAAGGAAATGCCAACTTTTGATTCCTCGTCACCAGAATATTGGCTCGGATTTGTGATTATGGATATTGCATTTCATAAGCGTTTAAACCTGCACGTTTTACGCAAGAAAATGCAGCTAAAACAATCCGCCTTTTCCTTAAACTTCAATACGCCAATAAAGGAACTGATGCAGTTAATGTAAGTAATATTCTTAATCACAAAATGGTCCAGTCTTGTATTCCACCGTATTTCAAGTCAAAGACTACACCTTGAATTTCCTACAAATATGCATCGACTAGTGCTTCCAAACTTTTCAATTTCAAAAAAACTTTGCATGGCCTGGATACCGAGTATCTGAAACATAATCCTCCATCGTGTTTATGTTCTTCGCCGTATTACTATAGTCCTGCTGGACACGTTATTACAGGTGACATAAATAAAGTTATCAATGAAGAGCCCAGATCACTTATTTTAAAAGGTCCTAAATATAGGGAACCCCGATCCTTCAATTGGCGCCGGAAATTTATGAATATTATGGATTCTGTTGAAAATTACGCCAGACGATTGGCCAGATATGAAAAGGAAGACGTTGACACCTTGTCAAAATGAATTAAATTTATTAAATCCATGTTAAAGTCGCGTATTATTTAAAGATTGTGGCAGTATGAAAACCATCTATCCTCAGTGTTCAATAATCCAGTAGTGAAAAAAAATTAGATAGATTACATGATCAGTACGTACTGGTCCCTCTCGTCAAAGCAGGTAACAACATTGTTTTTGTTTGTAAGGCTCATTATATAAATTGTATTTTGTCCCCCGCTTGAAAAGTGGGGGATATTAATTTGGGTCCGTCTGTCCGTCGGTCTTTCTGTCTCTCTGTAACGCTTTCGTTTCCACACGATATTGAGAGCCCTTTGAGCTTTCGCAGTGAAATTTTACATACCAACTCCTTATGGACTATAGAAGAACCCTTAGGCTATTGATTTTGAGGTCAAAATATCAAAGGTCAAGGTCATAAATTTGTAAATTCTGTCTGTTATAACACTTTCGTTTCCGCGCGATATTTCAGGAACTCTTTGAGCTTTTGCAATGAAATTTTAGATAACAACGCCCTGTGGCCTGAGGAAGACCCCTATTGATTTTGAGGTCAAAAGGTCAAGTTGAAGGTCATGATTTTATACATTCCGTTTGTGTGTAACACTATCCTTTGCGGGCGATATTTCAAGAGAATTTTGTGCTTTTGCAATGTTATTTTAAAACCAAACTCCCAGCTAGGACCTCTCTCACCCCTTTCAAAGTGTCCCGCCCCGTTAGTTTTATTGGTATTTATTGTATTACATGTTTTTTTAGCACAGGGGCATGAGGAGAGTTATTACGTATAAAACAGGTTCTCGGCGGACTTTATATTCTTATTACATTAGAACTGTTTAATAAAGGTTAAATTAGACACCATGCATTGTGTAAAATTTTGATAATATCGAACGTAAATATATTAAATACATGTATGTGACTTCATCTTTGCTTATAATTTTCACCATTGTAAAGAAGTTCCGCGGTCTAGTGGTATGTCTCCTGCTTCACATGTGAGAGGTGACGAGTTCGAATCCCGCATGATCCTTTTTTTTTTTTTTTTCGAAATACTTATTTTTTTACCAAGTGATAGTATTTAGCATATGAAATGAAAAAAATTATGAGGTCTGGTTTGTACAAACTCATAAAATCATCATTACAGTGTAATAAATATTCCATATAAAAAAAATCTTCTATACACATAATAAAGAATAAGCATTCAAATCTTTATATCTATCTATATTGCCATATTTTATTTGCTTCAGTGTACATGTATACATTTAATAATTCTACAAATTCAGTCAAGGGGATCCGACCCCCGAACTGCGCATGGTTTACTTTTTCCCTAAGCGGGGGACACAAATTCTCTGAATTAGATTGTTAGATTTAATTTGGATTTAATTCTACAAATGGTAATTCTACTTATACTCATTATTCTTTTCTAAAGAATAAATTCTTCAAAATCAAATGTCGGTATTTAATATTTTTAATATTCCACAGAGCCAAAAGGAATTTGATCTACCCTATATCTATATATATTGCATTCCAATAAAAAAGAAAAGATACATTGCGGGTTCCAGTAAATGTTCAACCAAGCCTCTTTCATTACTCCTAACTAAGAAATTAATTGAAAGTAGTGAAGGAAAAACTTCAGGAGTACTCTGCAACTATGTATTCAAGAAGTGTAGTGAATCAGATGTGGATACTAAAAAATTTCAAAGAACTTTTGGACATTTGAAATCACAGGATTTTACCAAAATCAAAAGCTTAAAAACTTACGACTTTTCAACTTTATATACAACCATTCCCCACGATAAATTAAAATCAAAGCCTTTTAATATCATTGACAGCTGATTTTTTAATGAGAATGGAATTCACTTACCTGGTCATTGGTCATTTGCAGAATTATTATGTTAAAACACATTCTGATTGCACGCACAAGTACTCTGAAGTTGACATCAAAGAAATGCCTGAGTTTCTGATTGACAATATCTATGGGTTTTCGGAAACCAGGTATTCCAAAAATCGATTGGTATTCCAATGGGTACCAATTATGCTCCGTTATTAGCGGACCTATTGTTATATTCATATGAAGCAGAATTTATGCAAAATCTTATGCGTAAAAAGACGAAAACACTTGCTGTTGCCTTCAATTCGACATTTAGATATATCGACGACGTATTGTCAATTAACAATGGTAATTTCCATTCCTATGTCGATACGATATATCATGGTGAGCTTGAGATAAAAGATTCCACAGAGTCTGACACTTCTGTTTCATACTTGGATATTTTACTTGAAAAAAGACGCTAATGGTAATCTAACAACCAAACTATATGATAAATGTGATGACTTTAACTTTTCTATCGTCGACTTCCCTTACTTATGCAGCAATATACCTTCATCACCTGCACCGTTCACGGTCGCTCAGTCGGTAGAGCGCTCGCTTCGTGATCAAGAGGTCGTGAGTTCGTATCTCGGCCGCGACTGACCTAGTCGTTAAAATGGGTAGCAACTGTTCCTTCGCCATGCGCTCGGCACTTTGAAGTGAAAGTTGCGGGTCCTTCGGATGAGACCTTAAAAACCGAGGCCCCGTGTCAGCGGCAGGCGTTGGCACGATAAAGAACCCTCACTGCTCAATGGCCCTGAGTGCCGCGTAATAGTCAAAATTTGAAGCCCTTCACTGGCATACGGTGACGTCTCCAAATGAGTGAAAATTCTCGAGAGGGACGTTAAACAATATACAATCAATCAATCAATCAATCATCACCTGCATACGGAGTATATATATCTGAGTTGATTCGATACGCAAGAGCATGCTCTACGTATGAACAATTTCTGAAACGAGGTAAATTATTGACAGGCAAGTTGATGAAACAAGAATATCAGCAGAGTTTAAAGTCATCATTTCGTTAAGTTCTATGGTCGATACAATGACCTTGTCAGCATGCAAATACAATTTATCATTGAGTCAAATGCTGACTGACGTTTTTCATACCAATTGTTAGTCCATTATTTATTCACTGAATTGACATCAAGAAGATGCTTGAGTTTCTGATTGACAATATCTATGTGGTTTTTGGATACCAGGTATTCCAACAATCTATTTGAATTCCCATGGGTACAAATTGCGCTCCGTAATTAGCAGACTAATTTTATATTCATATGAAGCAGAATTTATGCAAAATCTTATGCGTGAAAAGAAGAAAACACTTGCTGCGGCCTTCAACTCGACATTCAGATATATCGACGAAGCATTGTCAATTTATAATGGTAATTTCCATTCCTACGTCGATACGATATATACTGGTGAGTTTGAGATAAAAGACACCACTGAGTCTAAGACATTTGTTTCATACTTGGATATTTTACTTGAAAAGACGTTAATGGTTATTTCATTACCAAGATATAAAATAACGTGATGACTTTAAATTTTCTATCGTCAACTTACTCTACTTATGCAGCAATACATGTATACCTTCATCACCTGCAGGGTGTGGCACGATAAAGATCCCTCCCTGCTCAAAGGCCCTGAGTGCCGAGCATAGGCCTAAATTTGCAGCCCTTCACCGGCAATGGTGACGTCTCCATATCAGTGAAATATTCTGGAGCGGGACGTAAAACAGTATACAATCAATCATCACCTGCAGATGGAGTGTATATATCTCAGTTGATTCGATACGCAAGAAAAATTTCTAAAATGAAGTAAATTATTGACAAGCAAGTTGATGAAACAAGAATATCAGCCCCCTCGTTTAAAGTAATCATTTCGTAATTTCTATGGTCGATACAATGACCTTGTCAGTAAATACAAATTATCATTGAGTCAAATGCTGACTGACGTTTTTTATACTAATTAAGAAATTAATGTAATATTTTTTTCTTTGATCGATGTATCAAAGAAAAAAATTGGACGGAAAAAGTTTTCCGTCAAATTTTTTTCTTTGTTACATCGATCAAAGAAAAAAATATCACATTCATTTCTTATCATTTAATTATGATTTTAAAATAATAAAATGAAAGTTTCTTTCACTTATCTATTAAATTTACGCATCGAAAACAGTGCGCACGAATACATCACCATAACGTCAACGTTGCTGAAAATTCAAAATGGCTCTAACCATGCTAACGAAAAAACGTTCTCAAATATTGTCGTGTGATTACCAACATTCTCTGAAATAATTTACAGTTCTTTAACACAAAAACTTACCTGTTGTATAATCCCTCAGGGCTCTGGGTGTATTTTCCCCGGTAAGTTAACTTATCGTAAATATAAAGGGAAGCTACTCAAATAATCTAACAGTTCTCGGTCACAGAAATTTTGGATTTCATTTGTGCATATTTCCATCTGAATTTCAAACCGAATATATGAATAAGTATCACAACCTGTCAATTCTGTAAAACCTGAAAGAGTCTGCTGCCGACTGTTCAAGGTTAAAAGAATTCCGTCGTCATTCATGCAGTGTCATTTTTCTCTATCATTCGTCTCCAACGATTTAACAGATTTACGGTTTTCCCCGCTTTGGTAGCATAATAAAACATTTTTTTTCAGAGTTCTATTGTTTCATACCAGATATCGCAAAGTCAAGCATTTAAGAAAATATGCCGATTAAACGATTTCTTCCCTTCTTTCCAATAACTGTATTGTCGTCATGCAGACGATTTGATTTGTTAAGCAAAGGGGGATAATTCAAAATGAAAGGAGAATATACGTCAGGAACCTAACGGACAGGTTCCGAAATTCAGGAAAATATTAATTAAAGTAAAAGTATTTAATCATTCCTTCGAAAAGTAATCTGGAAGCGGAAATATACATGTAAAGACTGCCAAAGTAGTTCCGGCTGCTTATGCAAGCGAACTCTAGATTTTATCGATGCAGTTATCAAAAAAAAATTTTATCCAATCAGAATCAAGTATTTTATAGAAATTAAATGATTTGTTAGTCCATTATTTATACACTTTTATCGATGCAGTTATCAAAAAAAAATTTTATCCAATCAGAATCAAGTATTTTATAGAAATTAAATGATTTGTTAGTCCATTATTTATACACTGGATTGACGACGATTTTTCCGTTATTTCTTGATCATGACAAGAAGCACACGGCGGGTGTGTCCGGTCACTACTCAATGGCACCTGATCCCATTATTTTTTCACTCTCGATTGGAATGTTACCCGTATACCAGTAGTTGCACGAAATCCATACTGTCGTTCAAAATTGTGAACATAGCATTTGCATCTAGTGCCATAGTATAATTTTCCATGTGATTTACGCTATTGTTTTTAATGGATCCTTAATATTTCCGATCAAATTTGAAATCAATTCAAGGCTGCAACTGCATTTTGGAACTAGTTTGGAATTATAAAATGACGCCGTGCGAACCTGTAGTGCTTATTGAATAATTACTGTATTAAATAATTAATTAGAGAGTACAGCATGTGAGAATTGTTTTTAAGAAAGTTTTAATTTTCATGTAGCATATCATTATTAATTATAAAAAAATTTGCATCTGAAAGATAGCTCTTACGCGAATAAATGCATGTTATTGCGTTTATTTTGCAAAAAGAATCTTTAACTAAAATAGATTTAATCGGTCTTCTTAGCAAAAAAAAAAATGACATTACTAATAAATTTTGTAGAAAGAAAATTACGAAATTTTAATTGTTTCTATTTATTTATTTTTAATGTAAATCTCCACTAATGATGAATTATACTTAATATTGTTCTCTTTTGTGTAAAAAATACAAATCTCGGGGACAAACGTGGATAGAACTTTCTTTAAAGTTTAAATCGAACTACACGTACAGATGTACAATGTCAAATGATAATAATGATAATCAAAATAAAATAGTATTAATAAAAAAAATACAATCATATATTAAGATGCCATATAAAGTAATATAATATAACATAAGTAAGATTTAAAACTGTCTATGAATACATATACATGTTCAAAAGATTTAAATCAGAGTAATCAAGTTCTGTTTATAAAGATATAATTTCTATATTTTCGTTTAAAGACTAGCAGATGCTGTTCCTAATGGAGCATCAGGAAAAGCATCAAGTATAATAATTTATTCTATTCCGGCGCGTTTTTGAAGCTCACGGAATATCTTGTGCATTACATCAGATAGTTAGGCAATAATTAATAGAATGAGGATGAGGATAAAGGCATTGTAAAAAAGGAGTTATGGTTTTAAAAGGAAGACATTTCTTTATTTTCGCATGTTTAGTAATTTCAATGTTAAAGATTTGCAGACCAAGTCTAAATGGTCATGAAAATTCAGCGTATGAGCTGTATATACCCAATGGCAAGTTGTTTTTCTGTTTTACGATTGCTAAACTAATATTTGAATTATTTAGTTCCGATTCCTTAGTTTAGTACCCATCAGCATATATTTTGTTTTGTCAATATTTAGAGACATTTGCTTTTCTTAACACCATTTTTCAACATTTACCAAATAAGAATTCAATTCAGACATTTTCAATACTAATTATATTATTCTCATAGAACACGCAGACTTGCATCATCAGCAATAGATATTTGCATGACTCACTTGGAAGAGAAGTTCATTAATATACAACAAAGCAATAGGGGGCTAATATTGATCTCTGTGGCACTCCTGCTATGACAGTAAGACATCAAAGGAAATACCAATTTGTACACATTATGTCCTGTTATTCAGATATTAGTGAAACCATTTGATTGACAATTCTTTAAAGTTGCACTTCTTTTATTTTTCTATAAGAATCCCCCGGTACAAAAACCTTTGTAACGACCTTGGAATACAATTAAGCTCTAGTGTTAAAATTACTACCCATACTGAGAGAAAAACATGAGGATTTCTTTTTTAGCTTTTTTGTTATTATAACATTTGAAGCACTGTGATGAATCTCTGTTATATAAAATGTCAGTACAGCGTACAATAGGCTTTCCGAGACTACTACTCTTAACACTCTTCACTTCCTGCTCATCTGCACATGGATGGATAGTAACAAGCATCACTGGTGCGTCTTTAAAAAATAGAATAACATATCCGAAATGGTATTGAAATACATTATGTAACAAAAGGATACAGCAATAAGCCGAGTAACACTAACGATATTTATATTGCACTTGTCTAACATAATCCAGTTTAGATGAATCTAATATAAACATATCTTTGATTTTAAATACCCATCCCTTTCATTCAGCTTGCAATGCCCTTTTTAAAGCAAGATTATTTGTCTAACAAAAACGCAATTTACTTACCAAAGTTGCTGCATATTTGTACTGCAGCACCAACATCATCTTCTCGTCTTGAAAAAATAAAACAAAGAAGTAACGCGGGTTTACAAGGTAAAGTTTTTTCTCCCTGCTTTATTTTAATCCATCGTGCATTCCATCTGTGAAAGTAGTGTTTCATAAAAGTTATGAACGCAGGTTTGCAAATATTGTCTTCAAAAAGTACGTCGATTTCTACAATTGAAGAAGGATTGGTAAAGCATACTGACTAAAACCCTTTTATAAACAATAGCACATCCCCTGTCCCAAAAAGTTTTAATTTTGTTTGTACATTTTATATCATAATTGACATTACCTTTAGTTTGTCTCAGCAATGAACAACTGATAGGAAAACAGCTGTCAACGACATTGCCTTCTGTTTTTGATTTTCTGGAATTATTAAGTGATGTATCTGTAAATAAGATTGAAAATCAAATTAAAATATTCTTCAGTACAATATATACAATAAATATGGGGACGCTTGTTCTATGATACTGTGAAATCACTAATTTTCAAGGGGAGTTAATTTTTGTTGTTTAAGAGGTATGAAAAGACCCACGAATTCATGTCCACAATGAAAAGTTATATGCAAATACATGACTACTCAAAAATTCTTCATCCACGAAATCAAATCCCCACGAACCCGTAGTTT
This sequence comes from Saccostrea glomerata, assembly GCA_003671525.1. Taxonomy (NCBI): domain Eukaryota; kingdom Metazoa; phylum Mollusca; class Bivalvia; order Ostreida; family Ostreidae; genus Saccostrea; species Saccostrea glomerata. The sequence goes on along the minus strand of PRKT01000255.1, from coordinate 583,733 downwards.
TTCCTCATACCACGAAAATTTGACCCCACGAAAATATGTGATTTGACAGTTATGTTAAAAAGGAGGATTTTAATATTCATGCAGAAGAAAACGAAAGGATTCGTCTTTTTCATTGATAAAAAATATAACCAATTAAAATCATTAAAAATACTTTAATGTTTACTTAAGGTTAATGATACTCGGATAAGAGAGATAACTCTTATATTAATGACACACAGGCGCGGATCCAGAAATTTTTTCCAGGGGTGGGGGTCCACCTCAGTTAAAAAAAAAATCCAATCCAAGACATTTCTTGTTGTGGTGACTTCTATTGCCTAATTCTTTCACTTCTCTTACCCATTTTACACATATTTGCGTTTACCAGGGGGGTCTGCGTTTTCCAAAGGGAGTCCATGGCAACTGTTTTCTTGTTTTAGTATATACATTTTTTAATCTGGTAAATTCTAGTGGGGGAGTGTCCTGACCCCCCCCCACCCCTTCTCTAGATCCGCGCAATGACACAAATGTCAATTTTTCCTTTATAAATTTGTCGAGTTTAAGTGCCTTTTTTGTTAAATTTTGCCCCGCAAACCATGCTATAATTGTTTGTATTTTATTCAGCATATATATTTCCTTTGGAAAATCATAAAAGTTAAAGAAAATTTTCATACGAGTGAGCAGAGGGTTTATGAACCTTAAAAAATAAAATGGTTTCTTTATTTGTTATTACTGGAAATAACGAAAGCAGGTATTGCAGAAAAAGTACATAACCAGCGTAAGTGTGTTATGTATTTTTTTCTGCAATAGCTGCAACCGTTAATTCCAATAATAACAATCAAAGAAAGACAGTTTATTGTTTATATTTATATCTATTTAAATAATCATTTAAAGTAGGATTAAAAAGATTAATTATTGTATTAATGATGCGAACGTCTTTATATGTTTCATTGATGGAACAGCCACTGATCAAGAAATCTGTACAGGCGACATGCCGACTGTAGTTCATGCAGTGATTAACGCAATGGATTTTCTTAAGAAATAAAGGATAAAAAATATTCAGCGGATGTAAATATTGTCCATACAATCACTACCTCAAAATAAGTTTAACTAGGTATTCGGAAGGCTTACAAGCTAACATTTTGTCCTTGATTTTATAAGTAACTTTCACTATGTTATCTGGTATCTATACGACCAATGCACCACGAGACGCCTTCAACTCAATATCATAGCTAGTAAACAGAATGATTACATGTATTCCTCACGAATTCACGACGATCGCTTTACAAAACAAACTTCAAATTAAGTATGCATTTCTTTTATTGTTGTTATTTTACAAAATAAATATATAATTATATATCTTAAAGAATATTTCATTTATCAACATATATTATCTTAATTATTTTTAATAGTAGTATAGCCAACATATAAGGAAGGGGGGGGGTAAATAATGGCCTATTATTTGGGAGAACAATGGGAAGGAAAATGGCACCAGGTCAGGGATGACCTCTTGGTGACATGGAGTAGATATAAGTGGGACCGACAACAATGGAGCAAGGTCTTGGATTAACTTTTGGTGACTTAAAAGAGACATTACTGTGATCGACAACAATGGAACAAGGTCATGGAAGACCTCTTGGTGACCTAGAGGAGACAATTTCGTTCAAATCTTAGAGTCTACCTGTGTAATGGCCATTACGTTTCACACACTGGTGATATTACACACATGAGCTGCATGTTCAAATCTAGCCATATCAAGGGACATTATCGATGAAACTTTGAGTAAAGGAAGGGAAGGAAACGAGTATCTGCGGTATATGGGAGTGTTCCAGGGTCTTTTGAGTACAAGATGCCCTAAGGCTATCTGCCGAGAAGGGGCAATTGCTTTGTCCCGTTTGAATTTGTCTATAATAATTTTTTGATATATAAAAACGGGAACTAAAAATAACGAACAATCCGATAAATTCACTAAACAAAACTAATCCTGACAACAAGGGATCCCCTTTAACGTGATATGGCTAAGATATTGCATGTAAAAGGCATGTATTTTTATTTTTCACGAGGAATGACATAAAAAGAGGAAATGAAAAATGATATATGTACAGGTGGGTTGTTTCGTACATAAACATTCGATGAATCGTTTATTTTTAAACATCTAGGTAGGATTTAGCACATTACTTAAAGAGATTGACAGGCGCGTATCATGAATATTGTCATTACCGCTATAAAAAGGTTACATTATGGCTATATTTAAAAGTATACATTATTTCCACATTGCCTAACATACAAGTACAACTTATGCAGAAGACATGTCCCCCTGTTCATCATCGGGAGGCCAAAAGAAGACTTTGATTATTATTTTTTTCAAATTATTTTTTTGAAACTTATTCTATCTAATTAAACATAAAGATAATTTAAAACCAAACCTTGTTCATGGAGAAAACACATAGTTTCTACACAAGATGGTAAAGCTTTGAAGGTCGTTTGCATGACGTGCAGCTGTCTGAAAATCTCTACATGATTCATAATGAATAGAACTTCTATTCCGCGGCAATGCTTACTCAGAACTTAGAATAAATGCAGATGTAATGAGTAGATAATTTTTGCAATATAGCGGAATTAATATATCTGGGTGAACCATTTAATGATCAAGGATAAAAAGAATCTCACTGCTAATTTTTAATTATTATACCAAAATTTTAAACTCTTCTTGAATAAAAAAATTCGTCAAATATTCCCTACATTATACGATAACAAAATTACTGCATTAGTATCCACTCCTATAAATGTATTATAAGTAGCTTCTCTTACGATTACAATATTTTTCATTAAAAAGGTTCAAGGTGCATTTTAAATTGAAAGATTGATCTCACTGAATTAGTTGATGTCATATTCTATTATCATAATTACCAAATTAGAAAAAAACATATATAGTCAATAGATGCAACATTTACTCTACGGTTGTTTCTACTTTCCTATAAATTTGACTCTGAATGTTGTTGCTGTACTTGATATTTTTTTAAAGAGTTTTTCCTATGTAAATTTTTAAAAAATACTCATGGGCCAACGATTTGTAAGACCTTGAATTAAGAATATGTTTTGAAGCTCTCTTGTACGTTTTAACTTTCATGACCCCGTGGTTCTTAAAAGGATTGACATTAAATTTCAAATCATTCATTAGATTTCAAATTTTTCTTTGTCTTATCCATTAACAGAAAGTATGTCCTTTTATTTGTGAAAAAAAACCCACAAAAAATATTTCAATTAGAAAGGATACCTGAGAGAACATATCTTTTTAGAGTATTTTTTGCCTCTTCATTTTCTTCCAATTCCGTAAGAAAATCGTCCCCTTCGTACAGAAATTTAATGACTTCTACAACATTGAATTTTCTTTTTAAGTCTAATGGAATTGGTTTGTCATCTTTCTGTCTTATAATAACCAGGAGTCTCTTCTTTGAATTTTCCTTTTGCTTTTCACCACAGAAAGGATCTATTATGTTCTCTGCTGCGTTTATCTTTTGGTATATATCAACTTTTTTTCTTACTTTTGCTTCGACCATATTATCTTTTGCTGCGGAATCCGGAGAATTCTCGTCTTCGATAGGAGTATTTTTTTTGGCAATGTTTTTCTTTTTGTTCTCAGTGCTTGCTCCTTCATCATAACCTAGGAGAGGTGTACGATCACTGTCAACGTTTGATGATAGCTCCACATTCTCACCGGAATTAGAAGTATTTGATGTTTTTCCTTTATTATTTTCTCCACTAGATTGAAGTTCGGAAGTACCTGAATCTTAAAAAATAAACATGTTACGGCATGGGATGATTTTGTAAATAATGTTTTTCTATAAGAGGTTATTTTAAAGAATAAAACAATCCATTACTCCTTTGTTTAGTACTATAGCTTTGGAGATCGGTATTTATTTCTTGTGCAAATTTAGCTTTAATCAGGACACACTCTGAGATTATATTTTAAGAAGCTCAGACGAGTAATTTGGACCACGGTTGTTCAATGCACTGAATACAAATAGAAGTATTTTATATTGACTTCTGTATTTTATAGGATGCCAGTGGAGATTTTTTTGAGATTGGGGTCAAGTGATCAGATTTCCTCCACATAGTTACTTTGACAATTCACAATATGATACATACCTTCATTCAGATTTGTATCCTTGCAACTTTGGATTCTTGGTCGAAAAACGTGTGGATGTGTGTTATCTGTCAAAAATTGATACTGAAGTCAATCAAAAGGAGAAATACTAGCAACTGTCTTTTGATAAAAAAACATTTGAATAAGAAAAGATACCTGTAAGAACATATCTTTGTAAGGTATCCTTGGGCCTGTTATTTTCTTCTAAATCTGTTTGAAAATCGTCACCTTCGTACAAAAGTTCATTGAAGTTTAGGGATTTTTTTTGTTTTTCACCATGGAAAAAATCTTCTTTGTTTTCTGCTAGGTCTTCTTCTTGTAATATATCAATTGCTTTTTCGTTTCCTACGTTTGTTTTGACAATTTTGTCTCCTATTTTGGAATCAGGAGAATTATCGTCCTCGATTGGAGTATTTTCTTTGGCGAGTCTCTTCCTTTTGATCTCAAGTCTCCCTCCCTTATCATGAGCTAGAAGGGGATAACGGTCACTATCAATTTTTGTTGGTAGCTCCACATTCTCGCTGCATTCAGAGGGTTTTGACGGATGTCGTTTACAAGCATCAGTACCTGAATTTAAAAACATTATAAGAGTGTCATGGAGTCTTTTTGTGCCAAAAAGTCTGAACATTTCGGATATTTACTTACTGTTTTCTGATGAAGCATTTCTTTCTCTTTCTAAATGTGATTGAACAAAGACAGCAATAATTTCGCCAACACTGCAGAAAGCAGTGTCTGGTTTGTAGCATAAAGGAATGTTAAGTAGTAATTGTTTTTCCTTTTCCTTTTCATTGTTTGGACATTTGTGGCTCTCCCATGTCGTGCCTGAAATTTGATTTAAATACACTAAAATGCTTAGAGTTAGTAAAACAAAAGTATCAGCATTCTCGATTAATGTCATTATTTCGCAAGGTATATGATCGATACAATGACCTTATCAGCAAATACAACTGATCATTGAATCATATGATGTGTTTCATACCAATTGTTAGTCCATTATTTATACAATGAATTGACGACGGATTTTTCCGTTATATCCTAATCAAGACAAGAAATACGAGGGGTGATCAAAAAGTTCGCGAACTATCTCTATATCTACAAAACCATAATTCAGATTAGAAAAGAAATTGGTACACATGTAGCCATACATAAGTTCTATAAATAGCATATGCTGAATAACGCTCTACTCCTTGTTTGTGACGTCACAATGTGAAAATGACGTCACTATGCAGGTCACTTGTGACGGAAAATTTGGTTTTCTCAGTCGTATTCGTTTAACAAACGGCTGTAAAATTTATGGTATATCTTAGAAATCCCTTTGAAATAGACTATAATGATTTGCACATAGTTTAATAAGACAAACGACTTTTTATAAATTCCATCAATGATTGGATTGATCGTTTAAGTGATGGAAGGCAGATGGTTAAAAATGATCCTTGTTGTTTGCCCAGTGAAAGCAAATTTGAAAAAGAGATGTGTTTTTAATTAAGCAATCAGCTATCAAAGACCTCCAATTTACACTTTAAAAAATAGCTGAATATTTCAACAATAAGATAATTATTAAATACCCAAGATATCGTTTACTTTAGATTTTAAACATATTAGGTATGATAAAAAAAGAGGCACCCATTCTCTATCCGCCTTGAATAAACGTCTCTCCCGAGGCAGAAGATTTGAGTTTTGATGGTCGCCATGCTTATTTTTGGAAAGTTTTTCTTATCCACCCATTCTATTGCAGAGAATCGATCATTTTTGACAAATTAACTGTTCTTACTATTAAAATTAACTTACATGGAAAGAAAATAAAAACTCAGAAAAATCTTTCAGCTTTTGTGACAGAACGCTACGGAGGGGGTCACGTGACCGGCTATATTACGTGATTCGCGCATGAGCAGAATGATGGCAGATGTGCATTAAAATCCGGGAGGACTGATTTATAATATAATCAACACTAAAACCAAATATTGTGTCTTTTAAGGAAGTTATTCAATTAGTTCGCGAACTTTTTGATCACCCCTCTTACACAGCGAAAGTGTCCGGTCCGTAGGGATGCTCACTCCTCCATGGCACCTGATCCCACCTCTGATGTTTTGGAGGTCCGTTTGCTTTGCACCTTTTTTGTATAATTTTATGGAATTTTGAATTTGTAAACTGATCGTTATCTCCATTTTTTCATTGAATATAAAAAGAAACCTGAGAGAAGACATCGTTTCAAGGTATCATTTTCCTTCAATTTTTTATAAAAATTGTAGCCTTCATACGAAATCTCTGTAATCTCTTCATCATGGAACTTTGTTTTTAAGTCTATCAGAATTGATTTGTAGTTTTTCTCCTTTATTATAAGTAGCATTTCATTATCGCTGTGCTTTTTGGTAGTGTAAGGTTTCTGTGTGCTTTCTACTATGTCTATCAATTCCAAATCTTCTTTTCCTGCAATAGTTTCGTCTTTCAACACTCTAGTGGCAGAATCAAGAGGATTCTCCTCGTTGATAGGACTATTTTCTTCGGCAATGTTTTTAATTTTGTTTTCAGTTCTTGAGCCTTCGTCATTTTCTAGAAGTGGAGTATGATCACTACCAATGTTTGCTAATAATTCCACTTTCTCGCTGCATTCAGATGATTTTGGCGGTTTTCTTTCAGCATTTCCCTCACTAGATTTAAGTTCGAAGAGTATTCCTGAATCTTAGAACAAGATAATAAATTCATGGATTTTTATAAAATATCTTATATAAAAATAAAAAAAATCAAAGTAACAATAATATCATTCTGATCACCAAACTTTACTGACAGTTTTTGCATTGCTTTAAGAGATCAATAAAAATTGTTATAGAATTTTTTCGCCAGAACTACACGCTAAGTAGCTATTGGGTTTTCACCTAAAAGAAATATGGAGGTACGACTTTTAAATTTATCTAAATACTGAAAATAATCGTCATATTTAAAACATAATTTTCAGCTATGTGTGAGTTAAAACTGTAAAATGTGACAGAGATTATTGAAATCTTGTTTGGAATATAAACTGAATTAAATACATCAATATATACCTGCAAAATAGTTTAGCAGAATTTTCGGTGTGTTAATTTCTTCCAATTTTTTATAAAAAACATCCCATCTGTATAGAAATTGAATGCCTTTTGCAGCATGGGATTTTGTTTTTAAGTCTGTTGGAGCTGGTGTGCCATCTTTAATAACCAGGAGTGTATCCGTTAAATTTTCTTCCTGCTTTTCACCATTGAAAGGATCTATTATGTTCTCTGTTGCGTCTATCTTTTGGGATATATCAATTTCTTTGTTTTTTGCTCTTGTTTCGACCCTATTATCTTTTGCTGTGGAATCCAGAGAATTCTCGTCGTCGATAGACGTAATTTCTTTGGCAATGTTTTTCTTTTTGTTCTCAGTGCTTGCTCCTTCATCATGACCTAGAAGAGGTGTACGATCACTGTCAATGTTTGATGATAGCTCCACATTCTCACTGCATGCAGATGTTCTTGTCAGATTTCTTTCATTATTTTCACTACTGAATTGAAGTTCCGACAGTGTACCTGAATCTTAAAACATATTTAAAATGGCATAGAATCATTTTTGCATGTATGTTTTCTCTGTCACGGTTATCAAACAGATCCTTTTCATCATTAATGATCCTTAATTTTGAAATGATTTGTGTTTTCAAGTTTACTTACAGGTCTTTTGAGCACAATATATATCTTGTTCTAAGTCTGATAGAACCAGGGCAACGGTTATTTCGTCTACACTCCAGGAAGCAGTCTTCGGTATACTGGCGTCCTTGATAAATTTAAGCAAGAATTGTATTGCCTGATCGTTGTTTGAATAAATGTGGCACTCTCTCCTCCCACCTGAAATTTTTATTAAAATTCGGCATATTTTTCTAAGAATTATACCTAAACATAAGGAAATGCCACTTTTCTTTGATGTCATAGGTTTTTGCAAAAACTGTTTTTTGTTTTAATCAATACCAGGTATAACAATACCATTTGGAGGAATGCTTTTCAATATGTGTAAGGATAAATATTTAAAGTTAAAGAACTTTAAAAATACATATGTTCGAATTCTTTATATAATCATATATTCAATCTTTTAAAAATGTTGACAAGAGCAATATCTCCTTCTCAGGTCTCGTCATTGCTTTATTGCACTTCTAATGTAAAATAGTTTCCCTGATATTCACAGTTCAAAAGTATCTCATAAATAGGATTGATTGATTGATTGTATTTTTATTAACGTCCCTCTCCAGGATATTTCACTGGTATGGAGACGTCACCGTTGCCGGTGAAAGGCTGCAAATTTAGGTCTATGCTCAGCACTTACGGCCTATGAGCAGGGAGGGATCTTTATCGTGCCACAACTGCTGTGACATGGGGGCTTTGTTTATACGGTCTCATCCGAAGGACCGCCCCATTTAGTCGCCTTTTACGACAAGCACAGGGGTACTGAGGACCTATTCTAACCCGGATCCCCACGGGGCCTCATTAGTAGGAAGTGTTTAGAAACATTCAGCATCAGAATTATACAATTCAATCAGTGTTTACAGTTTTCCTCATACTGTTCATAAAAAAGGATTCTTTTTGTATTCAATGAATTCGAATGAATTTGTATTCGATTTACAATTCATTTCAGAATACTTCATTTATTCTTAATTGAGACACATTGTTTGGCTTCACCTTAGATTATTACGCTTTTTAAACTTGTATCTCCCAGACAATCGATGGACAGCACGCCTGAATTAAGACAATGTAATATTAATGCGAGTTGGTTTTTACTATTTATTATATTCTAAAAAACAAATAATCCTGTTAGAAAACGTTGTATGCACTGAGAGTCATACATTTTATCATCATCATGTGTATGCTTAAAAACAAAAGGTATCATTCTGAAGTTTCTTTATTATAGTTTCTTTCTATTAGTTGAAAAGAATCGTGAAAAAATTATTTGTAAAGATAGAATTAAGTTCAGTTATATGGCAAAACATCTTTTTCATAAACAATTAATATAAGGATTTAACAATTACAATATGTGCATGAAAATTCCGATGAAAATACAGATCATATACATATGCGTCGTTTACTTGAGTAATGGATAATTATAATCGTGTCTTTCGTTTTAAGTTGCGTGTTAAGAGAGGATCCGTTTTTGATTTTGTGATTCTAACTAATGATACAAAAAAAAAATTAAATAAATAAAGCATTAAAAAATAAGTGTGAATATAATACTTCTATAACAAGAAATACCACAAATATTTGTGCATTATGCCAAAATGACTAATAATGGATAACCCTGTAACAAGTATTGATTTTGTCAAAGTTTTGGTAAAACAATTATACCACCTATCACAAGATAACAAATAAAGCTGGTGAGGTCAAGTCCTCTTGTCAGAAACGAAATTGGAAGATAATCACATGCTTTGCAAGTGTGTAAAGAATAAGTTATTTTAAACTATTTATTTTTTTTAATTGATTCATGATAGTAATTGCCAAAAACAATTTCCTAAATTGGAAATGATTGACCCGAATGCTCATACTAGATAATTTCTTTTTAAAAATCTTCTATAACTTGAACGAAACGTAAGAATGTGTACTTTAATTTCTTGACCATAAGTAAGGATTGAGATGTTGCTGTCGAAAGACTTACCAGGATTTTTCAGAGGTGAGGAAGATAAACAATTTCCCATTTGTAAATCTGTCTTTAAATAATCTCAGTATCTGGAAAAGATGCACTTGCCATATGTATTCTGCGTAATCTATTAACTATTAAAATGATAGCAAACATTTTAAAAACAATTATGAATATTTAAATACCGGTATTCACTTTTTATATCTAATTTTTAAAAAAAAATATGCAAATGAAGGTTATTAATTCCGAAATAATTTATTCACATTTTTGCAATAAATATGTTTTGCAATACGTAAATTCTAATTAGTGTCATTGTTGACCAGCATGTAAAGTGATGTGAAACACCACTACGAAAATAACATGACTTTCTTTTAATTTTAAATAGAAATAGTCATCCAGGAAACACCTGTATGATATTGTTTATATCTAGTTTAACTATGGTTTTAAATTTAACAATTGAAGTTTAATATCTCACACAATTATAATTACTAAATTATTATTTGAAGATACATTTTTCGTATAAATGCGATTGAAACTTCAAGTGTTGATACCTTTTTTTTTACAATTGTATTTTTTATATTAATTGTCCATGTTAATACAAACAAAATAAATAAGAAATACATCACAAATTTCGATATTTTCAAATTTCAAAAAATAATAAATGTAAGAGGGACGTTAAATAAATAATGTCATTATCTCGATGACATACAACATAGACATCATATGACATAAGCTTGGCTTTCTCTCATTATTGAATCTTTAATGAATTTATCACAGTTGATGTGACCACTTTTCATAGCATTATTTCATTGTGGGAAGCTGAAAAGCAAGGGCTATTCGAGACACTGCATTAATAATGAATAGTCAAGAATCAGTAAACTAGATAAAATGAAATGCTTCATGAAAACAACTGTAAAAGTTGTTAATATCTCAAAAATATATTAATTGAAATATGTAAAATTTACAGCAACCAATGTCTGTTCATAGACACATGAACAGGTGGATATCAAAAACCAAAAATTATATAATAGGCATCAAAAATGGGTACCGTTCTTGGCAACAAGGACTTAAAACAACCAATGAAGGATATGGAGATAACGAACAGTATTCAATCTCAAAGTCCATAAAAAAATACAAAATAAGAGCAGAGCAAACACGGACCCCCGAAACATCAGAGGTGGGATCAGGTGCCATGCAGGAGTGAGCATCTCCTGCCGACCGGTCACACCCGCCGTGTGCTCCTTGTCATGATCAGGAAATAGCGGAAAAATCCGTCGTCAATTCAGTGCATAAATAATGGACTAACAATTGTTATGAAAAAAGTCAGCCAGCATTTTACTCAGTGATAAATTGTATTTGCTGACAAGGTCATAGTATCGACCATAGAACTTACGAACATTTGATGACTTTAAAGAAGACTGCTGATATTCTTGTTTTATCAACTTGCTTGTCAATAATTTACCTCATTTTAGAAATTGCTCATACGAAGAGCATGTTCTTGCATATCGAATCAACTGAGATACAGTATATACACTCCGTATACAGGTGATGAAGGTATATTGCTGCCTAAGTTAGGGAAGTTGACGATGGAAAAGTTAAAATCATCACGTTTATTATATAGCCTTGGTTGTGAGATAACCATTAGTGTCTTTTTCATTAAAATATCCAAGTATGAAACAGAAGTGTCAGACTCTGTGGTATCTTTTATCTCAAGCTCACCAGGATATATCGTATCGACGTAGGAATGGAAATTACCATTATAAATTGACAATACGTCGTCGATATATCTGAATGTCGAGTTGAAGGCCACGGCAAGTGTTTCTTTCTTTTCACGCATTAGATTTTGCGTAAATTCTGCTTCATATGAATATAAAAATAAGTCTGCTAACAACAGAGCGCAATTTGTACCCATGGGAATTTCAATAGATTGTTGGAATACCTGGTCTCCAAAAACCACATAGATATTGTCAATCAGAAACTCAAGCATCTTCATGATGTCAACTTCAGAGTACTTATGCGTGCAATCTGAATCTGTTTGAACAAAATAATTTTGCAAATGACCAATGACGAGATAAGTAAATTTACGAGTTCCAATTTTATTTAAGAAGCAGCTGTCAATGATATAAAAAAGCCTGAATTTTAATTTATCGTGGGGAATTGTTGTGTACAAAGTTGAAATGTCGTAAGTTTTTAAACTGTTGATTTTTGTAAAGTCTTGTGATTTCAAACTGTCCAAAAGTTCTTTAGAATTTTTTAGTATCCACATCTGATTCACACCACTTCTTGAATGTATAGTTGCACAGTACTCTTGAAGTTTTTCCTTCACTACTGTCAATATCTTAGTGAGGAGTAACGAAAGAGGCTTGGTTGAACATTTACTGAAACCTGCAATGTATCTCTGTTTGTAAGGATTCTTATGAAGTTTTGGAATCCAATATGTATGAGGTAGTTCAAATTCATTTTGGCTCTGTGGAATATTAAAAGTATTCAAAACTGACAGGTGATTTTGAAGAATTTCTTCCTTAGGAAGGGAAGTATGAGTATAATTAGGATTACCACTTGTAGAATCAAATCCAAGTTCTTCTAGAATGCAATTTATATAATGAGCCTTACAAACAAAGACGATGTTGTTACCTGCTTTGTCGGCAGGAACTAGTACGTATTGATCGTGTAATATATCTAATTCTTTTTTTCACTTCTGGTTTATTGAACACAGAAGGATAGATGGTTTTCATATTGCCCCTCAATCTTTTAATACGTGACTTTAAGGACAGATGATACAAACAATTTTTTTCTTTGAAAAAGATTTAATATCATGTCACAAGTTTAGAAAAGTGGATGGTTGTTAGAATTTTTTCTCCTAAGAGCTTGTATATGAAAAAGGCTTGGAAAATATTAGTAATATTTCAATGGAAAAAGAAATATAGACAAATCACATTTAGTAAAGGTTTACAGGTGAAAACAAATTTCAGAATATGTTAACATGGTGATAAAAATTAACTTAAGAAAAATATACCAAGCCACGTGAATTTTAACAGGAAAAGCTAAATGGTCAAAATCAGCCTACTGTAAAATCATATATTTTCGTGGATTAAGGAAAAATTGTTGGTTCGATGGGATTTAATTTCGTGGATTAAGAACTTTTTAGCAGTAGTGCATATCAAAATTTACATTTCGTGGTGGGTATGAATTCGTGGGTCAGTTCATACCTCGAAAACAACGAAAATTAAACCCCCACGAAAATTAGTGATTTCACAGTATGTGATATTGCTAATTTTTTGTCATTTTGATCTTCCTCTTAAAATTCACCTGGCTTTCTATATTTTTCTAAAGTTTAAATCACACTTTTAGCGCCAACATAACATATTCTGAAATTTGTTTTTACCTGTAAACCTTTACTGAATGTGATTTGTCTATATCTATTTTTTTAATGAAATATTAAGAATATTTTCCGAGTCTATGTCATTTTCCAGTTCTTCGGAGAAAAAATTCTAACAACCATCCGCGTTTCTAAACTTGTGACATGATATGAAATCTTTTTCAAAGAAAAAATTTGTTTGTATCATCTGTCCTTAACATGGATCTGATACATTTAATCCATTCTGACAAAGTGTCAACGTCTTCTTTTTCATATCTGGTCCATCGTTTGGCGTTATTTTCAAAAGAATCCATAATATTTATAAAAATCCGACGCCAGTTGAAGCATCTGGGTTCCCTATATTTAGGACCTTTTAAAATAAGTGATCTAAGGTCCTCATTACGAACTATATTTATGTCACCTGTAATAACGTGTCCAGCAGGACTATAGTTATAGGGCGAAGAAGAACATGAACACGAAGGAGAATAATGTTTCAGATAGTCGGTATCCAGGCCATGTAAAGTGTTTTTGTAATCGAAAAATTTGGAGGCATTGCTCGATGTATATTTGTAGGAAATACAAGGTGCAGTCTTTAACTTGAAATCTGGTGGAATACAAGACTGCATTCTTTTGTAATTGAGAATATTACTTATATTAACCGCATCAATTCCTTTATTGGCATATTGACCTTTATCTTTTTCTTCCGTGAAGCGTATGGGTTTAAAAAGCCTATGATATGCAATGTCCATAATCACAGATCCGAGTCTATATTCAGGTGACGAGGAATCTAAAATTGGATGCTCCTTGGCTTTTTCAAGAAGACTATTTAAAAGTTTCAAAGGGACAGAGTAAAGTTTTGTTCGAATATGATGTAGACCTAACTGTTGATTTACATACGGTAGTAGTGAATCAAAAGAGACGTCGTGTATTGCAAAGTTATTGTACGAACGATGCCTATGACTACGCGAACGTCTCTGAGTATGGTTAAAAAGTCCCATCACATTTACATTATCAAACTGCGGACTGGAAAGATTTCCAACACTATCGACATTGTCATTACATCCATCAAGAAAAGCTGTCCCTAGTTTTCTACGCAGCACAGTTAAGGTTACAAAAAGGAGGCGGAGCCTAATTTGTATGGGAAAACTTGACTATGACATCATACATAATATACGTCATACAGCATTTCTCTAAAATACCACAAAATGAGTTCATCTGCTAATTTAACCAGTAAGAAATCATCAAACTACATAAAAACTTACTACAGCTTGTGTTTTGTTGGTAGTTAAATCCCACATAATAAGTTATAAAGTTATTGGAGGGTAATGTGGGGGGTCTTAATAAATCGATCTAGTGCAAGGGCATACACTTTATGGATCAAAGTAAGCTTTTACATTTCAACTATAGAACTATTAAGGTATCTGAAAAGTGCTGCGATCCTGATGAAATCTTAAAAACAATTTAATTATATCAATATTTCATGCCGCTGACCAGCAAAAAATTAAGCATTCCGTCATACAAGTATAATTTTGTGCCCGGATCGATAGATCCCGGGCGTATATTGTTTTTGTCCTGTCTGTTTGTCTGTTTGTCTGTTTATCTGTTTGTCTTTCTGTCTGTTGTCAACTTTAACCTTCACCATAACTTTTGAACAATAAAAGATAGGGACTTCATATTTGGTATGCATACTCCACTAATAAAGTCCTTTCAAATGACATCAAGGTCAATGATCTTGTGACCTTGACTGTGACCTATATGCTTAAAATAGCTTTTTCCATTGTTTGTCATAACTTTTTAACCATAGGAGATAGGGACTTCATATTTGGAATGCAAACTCCACTAATAAAGTCCTTTCAAACGACGACAAGGTCAATGATCTTGTGACCTTGACTGTGACTTATATGCTAAAATAGCTTTTTCCACTGTTTGTCATAATTTTTTAACCATAGGAGATAGGGATTTCATATTTTGTATGCATACTCCAATAATAAAGTCCTTTCAAACAACGACAAGGTCAATGATCCTGTGACCTTGACTATGACCTATATGCTAAAAATAGCTTTTTACACTTTTTGGCATAACTTTTTAACCATAGGAGACAGGAACTTCATATTTGGGATGCATACTCCATCGATTAAGTTCTTTCAAATGACACCATGGTCAATGACCTTGTGACCTTAACTGTGACCAATATGCTAAAAATAGATTTTTTGAACTTTGTTGCCGCCGGGCGCATAGTGTTTCACAAACACATCTTGTTTTAACAATGAAATTGCAGAATATAGATAGGATCGCAGCACTTTTTAGAAACTACAATGCGTTTTGAAAATGTTTATATACTAAACTTGGAAATTTAACTTGGTTTTGTCCTTGCACTAATGATATTTATATGTAACATCAATACTTCAAGTCAATGTGCTAAAATCGCGTGACTGTCGCATCACGTGACTAGTCTAAATATAAAATATAATCGTCCTCGATATGTTGTTATTAATCATAATTACAATTATCCGATATAAATAATGTACTAAAAATAATCGCCATCCCGATTACGAATACATTTTTAAATACAAAATTTAGTCGATATTTCCATTGCGCACCTTAACTGTACTGCGTAATCCAAAATTCTTCTCGTTGTCTACGGAAAGGTGTACTCAGCGACGGACTATTTGTGTGATGATAAATCTTTTCGAGAATTCTTTCATTGATAAAATAAAATGATCAGGTGAATTAAAATGTTTGTATAAAAGCTGCTGACCACCATGATTTATTTGAAATCGATGACCTGATATTCATTTGTTAAGCGATCCCTTGGTTTCACAGACATAAACAAGTCCACACAAATTATATTCTATTCCATAGACAACATGAGAAGATTTGCAGTTCAGATTTTCCCAAGTTTTGGTATAGAAGCTCTGTCTAGTAAGATTACTGGTGAAAGAAGTGTCAGTTATCAAAATGTCACAGGTTTTACAGTTTCGCACAGAACATTTTGAAACAGAAGACACGGGATCGGGAAAGGAATTATCCAATATATCTGTAATAAAAACCTTACATTCTTTCAATTTGGTGTACGATGCATTGGTTTTATCTCAGAACTGGCAATCTGAAGACTGTACATATGACATATGTTTAATATCCCTAAGAATTATCCGAGGGGCACCAAATGAATTCCTTGAGTCTGTGTCCCTTTTAGACCCAAAGGAGTGACGCCTTTTTATACGGGGCGACGCGCCTGCCAGTATCAATGTATATTTGCGAAAATTCAACAAATTATCACTGATTATGTTTTATTGACTTTAAGACTCTAAGCAAAATTGATAGAAATCATTTTGGGGGTAGTAAACATTGTTTTAAAGTAAATGTTCAACCACGCCTCTTTCGTTACGCCTCACTAAGATATTAACAGTAGTGAAGGAAAAACTTCAAGAGTACTGTGCAACTATGTATTCTAGAAGTGGTGTGAATCAGATGTGGATACTAAAAAATTCTATAGAACTTTTGGACAATTCTAAATCACAAGACATTACAAAAATCAACAGCCTCAGAATTTACGACTTTTCAACTTTATACACAACAATTCCCCATCATAAATTAAAATCCAGGCTTTTTGATATCATTGACAGCTGCTTCTTAAATAAAAATGGAACTCATAAATTTACTTACTTCGTCATTAGTCATTTGCAAAATTATTTTGTTAAAACAGATTCGGATTGCACACATAAGTACTCTGAAGTTGACATCAAGATGCTTGAGTTTCTGAATGACAGTATCTATGTGGTTTTGGAGAGACCAGGTATTCCCACAATCTATTGGAATTCCCATGGGTACAAATTGCGCTCCGTTATTAGCAGACTAATTTTATATTCATATGAAGCATAATTTATACGAAAAGTTATGCGTGAAAAGAAGAAAACACTTGCTGTGGCCTTCAACTCGACATTCAGATATATCGACGACGTATTGTCAATTTATAATGGTAATTTCCTTTCCTACGTCGATACGATATATCCTGGTGAGCTTGAGATAAAAGATACCACAGAGTCTGACACTTCTGTTTCATACTTGAATATTTTAATGAAAAAGACACTAATGGTTATCTCACAACCAAGGCTATATAATAAACGTGATGATTTTAACTTTTCCATCGTCAACCTCCCTTACTTATGCAGCAATATACCTTCATCACTTGCATACAGAGTATATATATCTCAGTTGATTCGATACGCAAGAGCATGTTCTACGTATGAACAATTTCTAAAACGAGGTAAATTATTGACAAGCAAGTTGATTAGACAAGAAGATCAGCAGTTTCGTTTAAAGTCTTAAAGATCTATGGTCGATACAATGACCTTGTTAGCAAATACAATTTATCACTGAGTCAAATGCTGACTGACTTTTTTCATACCAATTGTTAGTCCATTATTTATGCACTGAATTGACGCCGGATTTTTTCCGTTATTTCCTGATCATAACAATGAGCACACGGCGGGTATGACCGTTCGGCAGAGGATGCTCACTTCTCCATGGCACCTGATCCCACCTCTGATGTTTCGGGGGTCCGTGTTTGCTCTGCTCTTATTTTGTATTTTTTTATGGACTTTGAGATTGAATACTGTTCGTTACCTCCATATCCTTCTAATAGTAAAATTGTTTAATAATCAAAGGTCACCCTATATTTTGAAAAATGAGTGAAAACGACATCTAAAGTATTATTTAAAAAAAA